>MU270053.1:279742-639810 GCA_021432635.1 Thozetella sp. PMI_491 | reverse complement strand
TGGATGTTGTAAGGTGGAAATTTAGCTGCAAAAGCGGCCAGGAAAACACTGGCTGGATGTGGCTAGCGCCAGTGGGGCAATCTTGGCAGTACATCCAGCTATATTCATATTTATGACACCCCACTGTAAGCATGGGAACGTGACCCGCCGGTATGGGGCAGTAGCCGATCGCGACACTGGCCTGACTTGTTTTGGTGGCCCCCCCCGGGCGAACGATAGTGGCAAGTGGAGAGAGGGAGAGAGAGAAAGAGGATGAGTGCAGAATGTGCCACCGGCAAGGCAGTTGGTCCGTCCGAAGGACCTGTCGCCCTTAATACGGTTTGAAGCTAGAGACCGGTTGTGTGGAAAGGCAAACGGTTGAAAGTCACCGGTCTAGCGCCTGAGCGAGGCAGATTTGGGCCGAAGAAGTGGTGCCATTGTTCTCTGTAGAGCGTCGTCTATCGCTAAAGGAAACGCCGGGCGCATGCCCTGGCGTCAGATTTCGGCCCACTCAGCGCGTAGCTCTCTGCCCGCCGTGCTCCAGGAGCCGGATTATGTCATCCAACTCTAAGATGCGAACTGGGGCGCCCCGTTTTCGACCTTGGGCCGCCCTAAGTTTGATTTCATCAATCCTCAAGGACCGCAATATCACCCAAGTCGTGCACGGTCAAGCACCTGGTAGAACGTCGCCGAACTTCTTCCAAAACCACCGGTGTTGCGATGGGCGAGGCGAGTTTCTTTTGTGGCAGCGGGATCCTTCTTGCGCAATCAGTGGATGGAATACGCGGCCGGTCCGTCAGTTCTATGGAAAGGGGGGGGGGGGGGGTAGAAGAAAAAAATGTCTTGCTTGTCTTGAACCACGGCAGAGCTCATGTTCCACAATACCTCCGCTTGTACATGTCCCCCTCCTACCACCCCGTGGGATTGCTAGAGGCGTGCGGGGGGGCAAAGTCACGACCGACTAGAAACCATGCCACTTGGGGGCAGGCAGAGGACAAAGCTTGCTCTGCGAGCCTCGGGTGAGCCCTTCGCTTGCCTCTTTGCTGGAAATGTCCTTAGGCGACCGGAATGCACGGGGAGGGGGGTGGGAAAGGCTACCCGGGTGCTGCAGCACTCCTTTGGGCCGGGCCCCCGTCCTGCAAACACGACACGCTGACCCGATAACCGTACTGTGATGGCTCCCCGATGGCGATGGGCTTATTAGCGCGCCGTATTATCTCAGGGGGTGGAGAGGGGGAGGGGGCCCATCGCACGGCCACCAGTCCTCCTCTGGTGGTTCGGCGGGGGGGCTTGCTGGCGGGACGTTGCTCCAATGGCGGCCGAGAAAGCAGCTACCGAGCCCTCGCTCGCTTGACGTCGCCATTTTGGCCAGCGAATCCGGCAATGCGCACCTCCAGCGCGCCAGCGAAGGGCCTGGTGTGGGGGAGGAGGCAGGACGGGGCACGACGAGGGCGCGGACGCGGACGTGGACGCGGAGGACCAGTCGTTCCATGTCTCCTGCCATTCGATGGTGGCAGACCGGCCGGCGCCGTGAGAATCTTGCTGCTGCATCTAGTCCGGATGACGATGATACGGTGAAAGCCACACTTGTTTTGGAGTGTCAGATGCTGCTGTGGAGGAGCTGGGTGCCAAAAGCAGGCATGCGGTATGGCTGTGCACATTATTTCGGGTTCAGGCGTGCTTGGCGCTGCACAAATCTCCATGCACAACCGCATCCCGCCATTGGCAGGGGCCGGCGAGAGGGAGCCACGCCCACTCACACCTGCGAGTGGGCGCGGGCGCGGGCGCCAGGCCGTCGGCAGGCTTGCCCTCGTCCGGCTCGCTGGGAGTGGTGCAGTGCGGTGTGCACCCGGCTGCTGCGCAAAAAAGCTTGGGGTAAAAATATCTCAATCTGGCGTAGCGACTGCGGACGCCCACCAGAGCCTCCACGATGCTTCCCTGTGGCTTGCTTCTCTAGAGACAGTATAGACTCCGCACTAGCGAGAGGAACCGGCGCTTGTGACCTGCTGCTGGGCGGGCCCGCATGCCAATGGCCTAGAGGCTGGCTTTCGCGACGGCGTCTGATCGGGGCGGACGTGGTGGTGCCATGCAGGCCTTCAGGAGCGATATGCCTTGGGAGCGAGCGCCCAACCCCCTAATCTGCCCCTCCGAAGCCCGAGAATGCCCAGAAGGCGCGCCCGGCTTGACGCCATACCGCACCCCGGCGCCTGGACCAAGTTTAAGGTTACTGGAGGAAGGTTTGATGAATCACGCCGTGGGGACCGGGGGAAGGGGGTGGTCGGGGGACACACAGGCGAGGAACTGAACAGTGTAGCGGAACTGGTCACTGGCTAAGGGGGCCCAACGCTCGCAAGCTTCGCCCTCAGTTTGTCTGAGAAACACTGCGCTTAGCTGGTGGAGTTCCCCATGGCTGCATCCCCCCCTTAGCCTTCGTGGTATTGGGTGGGCATGTCCCGTCTCTTCCGCGCCTGAAGGGGGAGAGAGGAAGGAGGGGGCAACCCAAAGGGGAGAAGGGGGGGTTCAGTTTTCGTTAGCGGATCGTTCACCTCATGGGCCTGGCCTGCGTCGAACACGGGATTATCATCTCGATTGCATTGGAGAGGGGGGCACAAAAGCAATGGGACAACAAGCGAGAAGGAATTGGTGTCTCAGGGCCCTCGCAGCGAAGGCCCAGACGCGTGGTGCATCTATGGAGGCACTCTCCCCGACCAGTCTCTAGGCCCTCCCCCCCCCAGCAGTGAGTCCAGTCCATCGATTCCGTGGAGCGGAACGTAGCAGTCGAGGCGTCCCAGCGGAAACATGAAGCTTCATGACATGGGGATATCATGAGGCAGGGGATCGCCGGAGAGCCCTGTCAAAATGCCAATAAACTGGGGCCTAGACCAGGGATGGGGGGAAAGGGTACCCGAACGCTGCCCCCAGCGATGTACGGTACTGTACTGTACGGCGTGCTACTTTTTCGTACGGAGTCGCGGGCAGCGCCGGAAGGGACGGGTTTCAGCGGGTGGCCCCAGAGACAACACAGCATGCCTCCCACCCTGAAATATTCCTAGGAATAGCACAGCACTAGAGTGATTCCAAGCTCGTGAATGTCTATTCCTCCCGATGCGCTGTCTCATCCTGCGCCGGCACGTCTCTTTCAGCGTTCGCGAGACAGTTCACCAGTTCACGACCTCGCAACCTCACCACTCAGGGCCTAGGCCTGAAGGGAGGGAGGCGAGTGGGCTAGCCACCGCGATCGCGAGCGCGGCTTGTGTGGGTGGTGGGTTGTTGTGGTTGTGCGGCGGTCGTGGCCGCCTGTCATCCACCAATCTCTCTGCCGCTGTGATGAGAGCGACGAGGGCAAGTTGGCCTGGGGTAAGGGGGGGGGAGGAACCTTGCGTCCCCAAATCGTACACACACCGCTTCGGAGGCAGAGTGCAGAGAAAAAAAAAAGACAACAGGCGCCCAAAATCTGCGGAAAGCACCAGCTTGGAAACTAAGCCTCCTGCCGACTACCCGAAAAGGGAATGGCGCCAAAGGGCATCCAGAGCCAAGCTGTCAGACAGACAACGAAGGGTCCTAACATTCTCGTGGGTTGCTTCTGAGGACTCCGGCGCTGGTACCTTGTACCCACCCACCACCACCCCTGCTCCCTAGCCCGTCGGTACGTACCCTCAGGTACCTACGTACATCGCGCGCTCACACCCCTGTCCCCGAGCTTGGGTCCAAGCCTCCTCTGGCTGCTCTGTGGTATACAGAGATCTCCCGCAGGACCCAGGGACCCGTGAGAGGCTCAGATGTATTTAGAGCGCCCGCCCCCGACCATCTCCAAGCACCTCCCTCTTGGAGTCATCTCACATCGCGAACCGAAGACGTCGTTTACTTGCGTTCAAGTACTCGAATCCTCACCCCTTCCAAGGCTTGTGTCTCTCGTTTGCCCTCGCCATCATCTCACCACCTCCCCCTCACCCTCGCTCTTCACCACCAAACTCCCCACACCACCGCGACAGGACGGAGCAGGCTGGACTCGTTGGAGAGAGAGAACAAGGACGAGACACCTAGAAACGCCAAGACGCGAAAGAGACGAGCCCTCGGCACATCCAAACACCTCTCGACTCTCAACACCCCAGGAGCTTCTCCTCCTGTCTCACCCCAGGTAGCTACCTTCGCTCGCTGCGTATAAGACGACACGCCCCCGGGCACCTATCGATTCGCTCGCTACTGGGCATGAGCTGAAGAGGTCCGTATATGCCTGAACATCTACCTCGCAACTCTTTCTCTCTCTTCTCGCCCTTCCTCCCCCACGCCGGCAGGAGCTGACGCGGAGCGCGCATACAGACTTGGAGATAAGAGAAAACAGGCAGTAGGCTTCCGGATCGCAACACCCCCAAGCCACTCCCTTCTTATTCCACGGCCTCGCGCCTTGCCTCCTCCCCTTCCTCGACGCCCAATTCCAATGGAGCGCGAGGACTTCACAATGCAGTATCCCGAGCCACCACAGTTTACCTCGGCGCCGGCCTCAATGCCGCTAGAGTCGTACGCCGCCTTCCCCGCCACCATGGCCTTCGATCCCCAGGGAGCCATGTACGCAGACACCACCAACTACATGTACCCGCCGGGCCGGTCGAGCCCCAGCATGTACGCAGAGGATGGCGACTTGACAGGCCCCTCTTCCAACCTCTCGTCCGCTTCTGCCACTTCCTCCGCCGTGGGCTCGCCCCTCTCAAACCACGGACAGCTCTCGACCATCCAGGAGTGGGCTCCGCAAGGCCTGGGCGTGAGCCCCGGCATTGTCGACCACAGCGACTACTTCCCTGGCGCTGAGTACTCGTTCGCGGCGCCCGATATGAACGGCTACAGCGCGCCTGCCTTTGAGTACGCCGCGCCGAAGCCCGGATTTGTTGGTGAGTTGTCGCACATTCCTCGGTCTAGTGTTTCCAGCCGTCCAAGGCACACTTCTTCTGGTTCCGTTTCGTCTTCTCTTTCTTCTTCTTCGTCTACCGTCGTGCTGCCCGAGCCGACGCCCCTGGGCCTCGTGCTCAACACGAGCTTGGCCCAGGCTTCGATGCCTCTCTCTCCGACGCCGACTTCGGCATCCTCGACGAGGTCCAGCCTCGCGTTTGCCTCCCCAGCTACCACCAGCTCAACTTGCTTCTCTTCTCCTCCCGCCCCGGCTTGGAAGAGTCCAGGGCGGGACGAGATGAGCCCCCTGGCCCGGCCACGGATCCCTCGTCTTGTGCCTCATTTCTTTTCTCAGTCCAGCGGGCATTTTGTTCCTCCCCTAGAATCTTCTTGTTGGTTTCCTCTGTCATCTCTCTGCCCTTCGCCTCGCGCGCAGCTTGCTGACTGGACCCCGTCTGTAGACCCCTCTCTGATACATCCGGACGTCAGGATGGCCATGCCTGGGTATGACTACCAGCAGCCGCCCAACCCTACATACGGCCCAGGGAGCCCTGCGCTCTCTGCGAGCCCCAACATGCGCCCAGGAAGCACCAGCCCGTTCCCTTACAACCCCAACTACGCCACTTACTCGCCGTTCCCTCCCCCAGTGGATCACAACGGGAGGAGACCGAGCATCGTGTCGTTCCAGTCGGCCTATTCGGGCGACGAGACGAAGGAGAAGCAGCGATGCCCCCACCCCGACTGCGGAAAGGTCTTCAAGGATCTCAAGGCGCACATGCTCACCCACCAGAACGAGAGGCCAGAGAAGTGCCCCATTGTCACTTGCGAGTACCACGTCAAGGGCTTCGCTCGCAAGTACGACAAGAACCGACATACGCTCACGCACTACAAGGGGACGATGGTCTGCGGTTTCTGCCCCGGCTCTGGCTCTGCGGCTGAGAAGTCGTTCAACCGAGCCGACGTTTTCAAGCGCCACTTGACCGCTGTGCACGGCGTTGAGCAGACACCGCCCAACAGCCGCCGCAAGACCACCGGCCTGGGCAGCGCCAACGTCAGCAAGTCGCTCAAGGCGTACGCGCCCGATGCCACTGGCAAGTGCAGCACTTGCTCGCAGACGTTCAGCAATGCCCAGGACTTCTACGAGCACTTGGACGACTGTGTCCTCCGCATCGTGCAGCAGGAAGATCCCGCCGAGGCCATCAACGCTAAGCGGCTTGCGGAGGTCGAGCAGGACCGCGAGGTGGTGGCGACGCTGGAGAAGAACCAGTTGCCCACGACTACCATGACATCTGCCGACATGGAGGACGATGACGATGACGAGATGATGTGCGACGATGATGACGCAGCCGACGAGGACTTCAAGACCTCCCACTCGCCCAAAAAGGCTAAGGGAAACCCGGCCGGTGGCGTTCAGAAGTCTCGCGGTCTCACCCACTCGCGCGGTGGTGTCCCCCTCGTGGGCAAGAACCGCAGCCGCAAGCACCGCCGCGACTACCCCTCGTCGTGGGGCTTCGACAAGGGGCAGATGACCATGAAGAAGCGCGTCATGGCGGTCTTTGACGGGCCCCGCCGGCTCGCCAAGGACGACATGATGCTCAGCACTGAGCACGAGGTCCGCCTGAAGCTTCAGGACGGCAAGAGCTACGTGACCGATCTGGACGTCCAGACCCTCAAGCGGGCCGAGGGCTTCCTCGGTGCCACCGACGAGGAGAAGGGTCCCTGGATCTCGGACGACCCGACTGAGGAGGACCTCAAGAAGATGCTTGAGATCAGCAACGAGATCGTCGGCGCTCAGCAATAAACCGTTCCCCCCTTATACCACATCAACTCATCCCCTCTCCCTCACATCCCTCTCGCGCGCATACCTCCAACGCGCCATATTCTCAGGCAACAACGACGGACGAATGACACACGGCGGGATAATCAAAAAATAAGACAGGCCCCAATGGGACATTGGGCGGCATCATGACCAGGCGCGAACGGCTTATGGGGTGTTCCGAGTTTTTTTTTTTTTTTCCCGATTTCCTACTTCTAATTGCTCTCTTTCCTCTGCTTGGGACCAGGACTTAATGAATGACGAACGGACCTTTGGGGAGGCCAATGCCTATTAACACGCCTTCAACCTCGGAGAAAAGCCTGACGGACTTTCGGGACTCTTTTTTTTTTACATATACTTTTTTTGCCCTCCGGCCCGTCGAAACGGCCGGGGCCACGATACCCTGTTCTTCTCTTCTTCACTTCTCGTCACTCATGTAACGGCGAAACCAATAAACTTTGGTACTGCAGGCTGAGGTTGTCGGCGTCTTTCCATCGCTCGGAATTGGCTGGTACGCGGGTGGGTCGGTCGGCTATGGCGCTGTTCTGTCGGTTGGTTGAGTGTGTGTGTCAATGCCTGGGTCCATGGCTGGAAGAAGACGGAAGGAACTGATGGCCATGAAACCACAGTTATCTAGTGTTTATAAAGACTTGCTTCTGAACAACCTTGCGCATTGTGCCTCGTGATCCGCTTCTGAGTCTGTTGTCTCTTGTTTGCCCTTTCTTCGAGAAGAACGCTGAAGATCGACCGTCGGCTATCGCCATGTAAGTCTCAGGTACGGATCGTTAGGCCGGGTCTTGCCGGCTCTCGGTGGAACATGTCTCTCGACTCTCCATCCAGGAGCATATGTCTCTCAGAGCCTAAGCTACGATCAAGAGCAGATAGACCCTGAGATAACAAAACCCTAACCCTGGTCAGTAGCCTTGTGCCCGGAAAAGTTGCCCTCTCCATAATTTTTTAATGGAAAACAACCCCCACCATCTGCGCCGTTTTGTTGGAGGCAGGAACAGTCGTCGGCAGGCCCCAACCGGTTATTTCGAGCCGTCGCAAGGATCGCAGGGCTGCGGACGTGGCAGACGTGGCAGTGCTGCCGTTCGAGATCGTCCGTTCTTAGCATCTCGGGAGGGCCCGCCATCGTTCGTATTAAGCGCCCCGCGTGCATGTCTTCCATCGTTCCCGATCGGCACATTCCTCCCGCGTGACTCAGCCCCCCTATTCCTGTGTTGACATACTCCCACAGCCTCCTACCCCCCCCCCCGCCTCGGACCGTTGGCATCGCATGGCGCTCACCTCCCGTCTCACACTCACGGGTCCGCCTGAGGCAGATCCCGAGGACTTCCTCTCCAGCTCGCTGGGCGTCATCTTCCCAGACGATGTGACGAACCAGCATGGCGACGCCGACCACGGCCTCGCCTACACGTCCCCCCATCTCCCCAAGCCGCTGTGCATATCCCTCGCAGACCCTGTAGCCGATGAAGACCGGAGGTTGTTCAGTCACTTCCTCTGGAACGCATCGCTCTTGCTCGCGGAACTCGTCGAAACCGGCACCTTGGGCCTGTTGCCTGAACCACCTTCCGGGCACGGGACGCAAGAGCCTCTCTCTGCGCCAGTCTCGGAGTTCAACGTCGCAGGCCTCACGACTATCGAGCTTGGCGCCGGTACCGCGTTGCCTTCCCTTTTGTCCGCGCTCCTCGGCGCCCGCCGTGTGGTCATTACCGACTACCCGGCTCCACCAGTCATGAAGACCCTGCAGGAGAATGTTGCCCTCAACGTCAAACCCGGCCACTCTCCGCTAGGTCAGATTGCTGTTGACGGCGTGCACGTCGAAGGTCATTCATGGGGCGAGTTGTCGACCCCGCTGGCGCAGGAGAACCATCACGCTTTCGATCGCGTGTTCGTGGCCGACTGTCTCTGGATGCCCTGGCAGCACAAGAACCTCCAGCGGTCGATAGAGTGGTTCCTCGGCGAGGGGGAAGCGGCCCGGGCCTGGGTTGTCGCCGGCTTCCACACCGGACGGGAGAAGATGCGCGGCTTCTTCGACTCCGAAGCCCTGACTGCGGTGGGCTTGGAGGTTGAGAAGATCTGGGAGCGGGACTGCAACGGCGAAGAGAGGCCCTGGGTCTGGGATGGAGGGATCGAGGATGTAAGCGTCCGGAAGAGGTGGCTAGTGGTCGCAGTGCTGAGACGTCGTGCGGCAACGTCCTCAGGGGCGAGGGATGATGAGACACCAGAGAACGGAACCCCATAGAAAAAGGTGACAGCAGACGAGTATATATATCTGCCAGCCTCCGCCTTCTCCTTCTCCCAAGTTTCAGCTTATGAACTGGCTCGCATTGCTCGTACGGATACAAGCACCCGTCATGGCAATGGCGCCGGCGGAGGCGCACGCCAAGAAAACACCACGCTTCTCGGACCACAGATCGGCCCTGTGCTCGCAGGTATAACATGCGGTCACACACTACCGGTCGACTCTGTTCGGCCGGCGTCTACACTCTCTATTGGCTGGCAGCCACTATTGAGGAGATGCTTGCAGCTGAAAACCACCCGTGGATCCCCTCGACTCAGCTCAGCGCCCTATCCTTCGTGATTGGGTCAAGACGAGGCTGTGGCGCAAAACATCAATGCTCTACCAACTACAGAGGCGGTCCAATTTAGCTCCGTCTGATAGCGAGCTTCATCTGGCCGAAGGAGGCCCGTATCCGCGGCTTATGCAAATGATGCCAATGACAAGATGCCGGACGACAAGTGTCAGGAGCCATGAAACTGGAGGGACGTCATCTAGCATAACACCAGAGAACCGCTGCTGCGCACTTGACTGACCACCTGCTCACGCCCCCTTGGCCACCAACCCGAGAGGAGGGACATGGATGTACGGCTTGGGAAACGGCTAGGCAGTCATAGGGGCTAACTCGGGGTCAAAGCACGGCTGCCACTGGCGACGCCGGAACGCGCAAGCGTCAGCCGAGGTAACAAAAAAAGTAAACTAGTTCCGTCTTGCTCGGGCTGTTCAACCAGAACGACCTAGTGCTTCTGTCGTGCTCAGGCGTGAGTGCATCGTGCCAAGCCCTGGCCGCCCCAACAAGCTTGCACAACCGTCACAGACTGGGGCAGTTCCCGCGATCTGGTAGCTCACAACCTGGTATCGTTCTTTTGTGTCGCGACCAGATACATTTACATGCGAATTACCGTGCCCCCCTGAACGCCGTGCGCCTTCCGAAACAGTCAAAGCCATCTTCCCAATGAACACCGCGTCTGTAATAGACACCCAATGACCCGAGGGAAGACATTATCATCAACCAGACCAGCCAGCAAACTCCTTCTGGAGGTACACTGCTGCCACCAGCGCGTGGTCACGCTCAAACGGCTCCAGAGTGAGCTGCTCCTTGGGGAAGAACTTCTCCTCGCGAAGCTTCTGGACCTCGCTAGCGAATACTGCTTCGGGCGCGGCTGTGCTGTCAATGCATGAGGCCTTGATTGAGATCAGAGTACCGCCTCCCTGCTTGAGGAAGAGACGGGCGTTGCTACACCGAGGTCAGCTGATCGTTCTTATGCGGGGGGAGAGATATGGGACAGCATACAGGGCGACGATTCTCGCCTGGTCGGGCTGCGCAACATCGGCGAAGATTACATCAACCATCGGTCTAAGCATCGAGTATTAGAAGTCCAGATTTCAGAAATATAGTAGTCAGCGTGACTTACACTAGCATGCGGTACTTTAGAGGGTGACGAGCGTCCTCAACGATGGGGACAATCTATGCATTGAATCAGTAACCTGAACTATAGTCGTAGGCTGCTGTGCCAAGCCTCGTAGGGGTGAAGAGGGGGGGATCTCACGTTCGTGCGACGGGTAGCAGCGTTCACCAAGTCACGACCGCTTCGGTGACTGAACTCGACAGCATAAACGGAACCGGTCGGGCCGACCAGGTCCGCAACGTGACTAACGGAGGTACCCGAGGCAGCACCGAGGTAAAGGACTTTAGAGCCAGGTCGCATGCTGTCGGCGCGGGTGTCAGCAGTCGGTTTTTAGCAAACAAAGACTGTGGCCTAAGGCTCCAATCCTGCACACCACTTACAAGAGTGAGTCCACGCCTCCCAGGATACCAGCGGCCAACTTTGATCGGAAGGGGTTCCAAACGCGGTATTCAGTCTTGGTAGTAACGCCCCCTTCGTTCGCAGGGCTCTCGACGGAGACCCCTAGGCCAGTACATTAGCTTCGACTGCAAGTAAGGGTGAAACCCGGGCTGCTCACTCTTCTCGCCGTAAACCGACTCGCCAGGGACAAGGTTAACGGTCGCGAGCAGATCCTCCTTGCCGCCACGGGCAACGAAGACGCCCGGGTGACGGTGAGGCTCTCTAGGTAAATGTCAGCTCTGAGTACCCACTTTCCAGACTGTAGGGCGCTTCTTGCACCATCCCACGACATCCCAGCCGCGGGAATGTGGTCCAGGAAGGAATCCAAACGGAGCAACTTACACAATCACCTTCCTGCCGCCTCCAGGACCGCCTGCACCTCCGCGACCTCCGCGACCACCTCGGCCACCACGGGGGGCACCACGACCGCCTCGAGGAGCGCCTCGACCGCCGCCAAAACCTCCACGGCCACCGCCTGATGCATCGTCAGTTAGCAGATATTCTTGAAACATTTTGCAACGCCCACACAGACGCTGCAGATTGTGTAGGTATGAAGAGCGCCAACGCAGTCCAGGGATATCTCCTTCATGAATAAGTACGAACCTCGTGCGCCACCTCGGCCTCCTCGATCACCGCCAAAACCCCCACGGGAACCGCCGCGGCCTCCTCCACGGCCTCCGAAGCTTCCACGACCACCTCGCTCGAAGCCCATTGTTATTGATAGTCAGACGTTGCTTCGAATTGGAAGGTTTGTTGATATGGGAGTGTAGTGGTTGCTGAGTTTGCTTGCGGGCGGAAAGCTGGAGCTACTAAGGAAAAAAAAAAATCTAGAGCTCCTGGCGGGCAGAAAAAAAAATTGGTCTAGGAGAACCAATCAATGGCTTTGAACGGTTTCGCCTTTGCTAGCTCCACTTGCCCCGCATCAGACCCTAACCCTCAAGGAACAGATGCATGTCCCACTTGCAGCTATCGAAGCTTTGGCTTCGTTTGCTGCGGGCGGCAAAGTAAAAGTCGAGCATCGTAGTCAAACTCTTCATGAGATGGCCGGATCAAAAATACGCAAATACTTGATTTTAATTATAAACAATTGTAAATATTCCATCGTCCATTTCGGCAAGTTTGTCCCTCCGAACCGGCGGTTTGGTTTCTAGATTTGGTTTGTTGCAACAACCCGGCAAACGCCTCGCTAGGGTTGGCCAACCCTAAATCTGTGGGCGAATTAAGCGAGAGATCCTGGGACCCAGAGCAAAAAGTTAACCTTCACAATTTCGCACCAAATACAGAGACACGACAACATCGAGCTCATCTTCGCAGCACACAGTCAAGATGGTGAGTGGCCTCCCGAGGGATACGTGACCACTCCAAGCAGTGCCTTCTACCCTGTCAATTTACTGTAACATTTCGCCCGTGATGCCACGGATCGGCAGCCCAGCGGGACTCGGGGGGAGCGAGTTGGTCGACGGCCACAGCTGACGCCCTCTCCCTCTTAACAGGTTCGATACGCTGCGACTGAGATCGAGACGGCGAAGTCCGCCCGCGCTCGCGGCTCCTACCTTCGTGTTTCCTTCAAGAACACCCGGGAAACTGCCCAGGCCATCAACGGTTGGAAGCTCCAGCGCGCCCAGAAGTTCCTCGAGAACGTTTCCGAGAAGAAGGAGGCAGTTCCCTTCCGGCGCTACGCTGGCGGCATTGGCCGGACCGCGCAAGGTACGCCGAGCACCATTCGCGATGCAGATTCAAAGGACGATGGCGAGGGGAGGTCGGAGTGTTGGGTCCGATGGCCTCGAGCCGCGACCTGACGTGGAGGGAACGTAGGACCCTGCGAAGGCCAGTGCTGACATGGATTTCGTTGTACAGGCAAGGCCTTCGGCGTCACGCGCGCCCGCTGGCCCATCAAGTCTGCAGAGTTCCTCCTCGGCCTGCTCAAGAACGCCGAGGCCAACGCCGATGCCAAGGGTCTCGACACTGGCAACCTGATCGTCAAGCACATCCAGGTCAACCAGGCCCCCAAGCAGCGCCGCCGGACGTACCGTGCCCACGGTCGTGTATGTCGAACCCGCAAGTCATATGCGCACCAGGAGGGGGAAGTTAACAAGGCTACAGATCAACCCCTACATGTCAAACCCTTGCCACATCGAGCTTATCCTTACCGAGGGCGAGGAGGTTGTGCAGAAGTCGGATGCGGTTGTCGGACGCGAGGAGGCTCACTTGAACTCGAGGCAGCGCGGTTCGCGTGTGCGTCGGGCTATCACTGCCGCTTAGATTTGGGGAGGCATGGCGACTGATTCAGGGAAGGATCTTTCGAACTGAGGGCTTGGCTTTCTTTCCGGACGGTGTACGCGAGCATGCATTTCCCAGGGTCAAGGAGATTCCATAAAAAGGGAGTCAGGGCACGAATACTCAACAAATCATTGAGAAAGCACCCCAGCCCAGCCAGGGCGCTAGAGCATCCCGCTCAGACAAGTACCAACTCGGTAATTCCGTACAACTTGTGCTCCAGTGCTCAATGTCGCGCAGAGGCCAGTGTGACCGGCCCTCCCAAGGACAGCATTTACACGTTATTCCCCTATAGAACCCTCGCGAGCTCCACCTCTCCGCAGCTATCTCCCTATCCGGTTTGCTAAAGAAAAGGTTGGGAAGGAAGGCTCTAAACCCACTGCTGACCTCTAAATTGACCCGGACGAACCGGTCCCTCCCTGTAGACAGTCTTTATATTAAGATGAAAGGGCTAGTCATGTCACCGAGTCTTGTTTGAGCCTAGATTTCTGGCAGGTTTTGCGTTGACGAAGCCTTTCATACAACAACCAGTCGCGACCAGAGTGGTGACTTCCTGACAGTATTCGCTGCTACAGTACGCAAACACTGCTGGACCAAATCAGCATTCAACCGGGCCAACTGGGAAGACATATCCAATGCTATACAGGATTTGTAAGCCAAGAGATTTGGATGGGTCGGCTTGTGCTCCCAGCCCCTAGATTCTGCCTTTCAGTCCGATTCCTTAAACATGTGGTTTCCCATCTGAATTCATCATGTGCCCGCCTATGCCGCCCAAGTAACAATCGAGAGAATAAACAAGGTAAATTGGGAGAGAGGATTTTTTTGGTAACGAGTAGGAAAAAAACAAAAGGTTCGAGGTAACGACTAGGGGAAATGGCCAGAGAAGGTTCGGGGCAAGCCAGGCCAGATGATGTGCTCCTAAAAGGCTCTCTCTTATCTGGGCGCCGTGGCTCTTGGTGGTGCCCTGGCTGGTACGATCCTTTCTCTCAAAACGTAATATTTGGTGCCAACGGCCAACATGGAAGGCCTGGCGTGTCCCTTCAGGGGTTCGTGAGAACGTTGTGGTTTTGATCCTGCATGTTGATATGCCCGATCGTGGTGGAGCAAGCCCGCCTAGTGCTCTAGCGTTGGCCGTGGTGCTGCTTCTTCCTCATGTCACGGCTCTTTTCGTTCCAGCACTGGTCTATGGCAGGGCTCACAATGTTAAGGAAATCGATGTCGAGAATATGGCCAATGAAGAACACCTTCACGTTGTGTTCCACTGTGATGAGCTTGGAGTAGTTGATCCGGGATTGAGGCGCGAGCTTCTCGCCACGGATGAGTTGCGCGGCGACGGGTTTGAACCCTAGCTTCGGTTCTCTGTCCAGAGGCTTCGGCTTGGTACCAGTAGCATGCACAATGCCGTGCTTTGAAGCCTTCACGCCTTTCTTGGTGCAACCTCTGCGTTCGTACGTCAAGATGGGCCTGGTGGTGCTTAATCAGTACGAAGGACAGAGACGTGGTACGGATCGGGTAATACTCACACGCACGTGCAGTGGCCTTCGTCGTTGGCTACTACAACAAAACGGCGGAAGCAGATATAGAACTTCTCTCCAAAGATGGTCTTAATCTCATTGTCCGTCACCTTTGCGTCGTTCTTGCCGGAGCCATGGGGCTCGGACCAGAGTATTTTAAAGACCTAGAGACTTGAGTCAGAAGACGGCCAAGGAGAATGGAGGGCGTAGCATATATACCGCGCCGGGTTGGAACATGTGAGACGGCTGGATGACATAGCCTGTTGGGTTGTTAGCAGAGGCACGGTGGTTCGGTTGGAGAAATACTTGCGAGGATCTAGTTGCTCCTCAACCCCGGTACTCGGGTCCCCCTGGATGTGGTTCTGGGTGGAGAGCCCAGAGAATGCAACCGGTCGCTCATCTTCTGGGGGGTAACCATCAAACTCTGTCTCGAATGTTGCATGCGGGATGGGGCTGCCAGCTCTCGGGGTGAGGTCTCCGAGCTGTTGCTGGCCGTAGTCCACTGAACCAATCGAGTAGTTAGCATTGCATTATCGCAATTCAAATAATTGGGGGAGGGGAGAGGAGGAAGGGTGCAAGTTTATACCTGGCTCGTATGCACCCGGGGATTGTTTGTAAGAACCTTCTCCGTCGTTACCGGGATATAGTCCTTTAATCTGAATGATTGCCTCCCGCAAATCTTCGTCGTCTTCTTCCTCCTCGAACCCATCAGACTCCTTAGGAACTTTAACAAAGACTTGTATTAGCATCTCGGCACATGAAAGAACAGGTCATCTACGCACTATAGGCCATAGGGGGGGGAGGCTGGCTGCTCCGCTCTTTGCCTTTGCGGCTCTTGCTTCCCGGATATGGACGATGGTCATGAGCGTGATCTCCTGGCAGATCCGCAAGCTGACCATAATAGTCAGGGCTGACGCTAGCAGCCTTGTTCGCCAAATGGTCAGCTGCTTCAGCAATTAGTATTCCCCATGTAGCAATGGGCAGTCACAATGACATACTCTGCTCATTATTCCCTATGTCGTCTGGAAGATATGGGCCGGCTACGTTTGCTTTCCCGTCTATCTGGGGATCATCGTAGTAATGCGGGGCCATCTGCTGAGAGCTCCTGTTGTTTCGATCCGGATGTTCGTGGAACGGATGGAGTCCGTAGCCTGGCGAGGGTTCCCCGTGGTTGGCTTTGCCCTTAATATCATCCACCACCGAATAGAAGGGATCATCCCTTGTGCTCTCGTCCATTTTCGAGTCATAATGTAAAGGTTTCCTAATTGGCTTTGGCTTTGCCGTGGACGAAGTCGCCTTGGTGCCGATGTTCTTGGGTTTGCTGTCCCTGCCTTTCCCTTTGCTGGACGGCTTGAGCTGAGATGATGCCTGGCCATAATCATGGCTGCCACCTGTCAGGTGCATCAGTATAGCATAACTGTCGTGGGCCGAGATGGGGTAACTTACCGGCCCCTAGATGGTGCAAGTCACTATAAGTATACCCTGGCGAGTCCTGGTACCCTGGCGACTCCTGGTACCCTGGCGACTCCTGGTACCCTGGTGAGTCCTGGTACCCTGGCGAGTCCTGGTAACCTGGCGACTCCTGGTACCCGGTTGACTCTTGGTAACCGCTGGGGTCATGGTAGCCCGCGCTCCCGATGCTCACATTGCCAAAGTTGTTGGCCAATGCACCAACATCGTCGACGCCGCGTGGTACAGTCTGGGACGAAGTGAATTCATGCTTGACGGGTTTGCCTAAGGATGATGAGCGGGCAATGGTTTTCAAAAGCGCAGGGGTGTAGAGTACCATGGCTATCGTATCCAACCCTGATTAACTTGCTCGGATCTCCTGAGGGCTGCCAGTCGGTCCAATCAAGCTTGTCCGCCTTCTTACTAGAGCTCATCGCGACTGTTCATCGTCGGGCGCATGCAAAAGACTACAAAAGACGAGCGGACCACGGATGCTGGCATGGGGGAGACGCCCGCCGCACGTGTAAAAGCACAATGGAGGCTCAAGGGCCGGGGCCGGCCAGGCTCTGGCGAAAACAAGGACGGCAATGGGGAGCGCGTGGCTTAGAAAGCAGGGAACAATACGAGGGAGACAATATGGGAAGATGTTCACGAGAGATCGGCCAAGCGCCTGGAAGAAAGACAACAGCGTCCAGCGTGGGAGGCAGAGCCGCACCCCTGGAAAGGCCCAATGCGACAGCTCGCGGGGGTGGGTGGGATGCTGGCCTGTCGCTCCAGCTCCTAGTATATTACTCTGCAGGATTAGGCTCTTGCAATTGGTGTAAACTCAGGCGGTCTTGAGGCAGGTGACGCACCAACCCGGGCCTTCCTCGTGGCGTGAATGGTGTAAGTCGTCGGGTGAAATGGGTTGATCGCTGCCGATGCAGCAGCAAGTGTGCCTTTCTAGGCGATGCGCGCCGCTGATGGAGGGGGGGACGGCGGCTCACTGGGCGCGGGCAGGAGGCAAAGCGATGAGCAGCAGCAGCAGCAGCGGCGGCGGCGGCGGCGAGAGCGGCGAAAGGGGAGCGGGACGGCAGCAGGTTTGCGACTCTGGGTTGAGGGGGGAGTCGAAACGGCCGGCAAGGATCCAGACGGGGACGTCTGGCAGGTGGATAACTGCACACAACAGGATGCTCTGGCGTCACAGCGCGGGCACTGAGCAGCCGGCAACAGCGCGAGTGGCCACCAACCTTCTTATCTTCTCGAGCTGGAGAACGGCTATGGTCTTGACCCATCGCAGGACAGGTGCGGCCCAGCGAAGGACGAGCCCACCCACACTCGCATTGTGCAACGACACCACACTGCGGCGGAGAGACATCGCACCCCAGAATGGTCTTTTTAGCCCGGGTCGGCTGTGGTGGAGGGGTGTCGGGCTAGTCGTGGGTGCGTGGGCAGCCTGTTCGAGGCTAGGAGGGTGGCGCACCCCGTATGAGGGAGGTAGGGAGGAGGCCACAGAACGACCCTTCCCCGCCCCCCTTCGTTCTCCCGGGTGTGTTGCTCTTGCTGCGTTGCTCGGGTACAGGCAGCCTGACAGGCCACGAGAGTGCGAGACGGAGAGCCTCAGCTCGCGACCAGGACCGACCTGCTGTGTGTTTGCATGCGTGCCTGCGTGCTGGTGCCTGTGCCTGTGTCGCGCGACCCGGGATCCCTCGAATAACCAAACTGATGTTCCGAGCTCATCTTCATCGAACCATCTCTTCGCTACCCCCACAACGCGCGCGACGGGAAGGGGTGTGGAGACCGACCCAGACTAGCCTGGCTTGTCAAGAACCTTGTGTGGAAACGGGTGCTGGGCATTCTATAGCGGAGCACGGCAAGACGGATACAAGTGGATACCTTACCTACATACAGGTGGATGCTGAAGGGCGGCCCCGCCTTCCCTGCTCTTGCTGCTCTGCCCTGCCCCTCTTGCCATGGCAGTCAAACTGCTGCTGCAAGTACATACAAGCCCCCCCCCCCTCCACCCCTCGTGCCCCTCTACCCCCGGCGACGCGTGTGGGTAAGCTCAGGCGAGCTAGGGTAGGCAAAGAAAGGTAAGGTAGGTAGGTAGGTGGCATTGGTGGCACATTCTGGGAGCTGCACCGCGCTGTGCCTGAATCCAAAAGAGGCTTCTCTGGTGTCTTGCCTCAGCCAATTTGGTCAGGCAAAGGATCCCGCCCTGCCTCAGTGCAGTTGTGTCAAGCTCGTCTCCCTCGCTCTATCTGCTCCTTGAGCAAAGGCTCGAATCCGCCAGCCACTCGATGGTTGACGCCCTCACGAGCTGGTGTGCCCTTGTAGACAGCCAGGCTTTCGCTCACCTTGGGGGTCTCCCCTGCAAACGCCACTACTTTCTCTCCCCCAGGTTGGACCACGGACTGCTCGACCATTGGAATGAGGTGTCGTCTTTCAGCCAACCACGCGACGGAAATTTGTCCTCGACAGACGCATCCCCGAGCTTTTCGCCTCGCTGCCTCGGCCAGAGGCGAGCCTCCCATCCAAAGTCTCGTCACGTCACCCGGCCGGACGCACTATCGGACGACAGATAGCCCATTCATCGCGTGTGGATAGGAGCCCTGACGAAGACCCCAGATCTGGTCACAAATCGTCTTCATCCGCCTATCCCGTAATCCCACGACCCATCGAGTCTTGTCAGCACAGCCGTCCGTCTCCCCAAAGCTCGCACACCAGCCCAGTGCCACAAGCACACCCCTCAGGCACGCCTCTGACCATTCGCAGAGCCGCACCTCAACCCCAACCCCTCAACTCGAAAACTCGAAAGCAAATCCGTGAGGCGACAGTTTGCTCCAGCTGGCCCGGGTCGACAACTTCCCTCGGTGGCTGCATCACGTCGATCGATGGCCGCGCCCCCCAGAATGCTTCGAGCCGTGTGCTGTCGAAGCGGCTTCGTTGCATGCGCGCCAGAAGAAGGCCACAGCTATCTCTAGGTCGCCCGCCCCGCCGCCACGACGAGTCCTCACCACCATGGCCGATATCGACGAGCTCGATCACGAGATAGCGATATCGAGTCCTGGCTCGACGCCACCCACCCGAGACGTGCTCCCGCCCGGCCGCCATGACTTCTTGCGTCACAAAGAAGCCCAGGCGGCGAAGAGACCAGTCGTGTCAGGGCTGTTTCTCCAGAGTCACCGTCCTCAACTTCCAGACCGCTCCCGACTCAGCCCGCCCGACCGCATCGAAACCTCCAGTTCTGCGTCCGCATCCGCTCGCGAGAGCGATTCGGCCGTGGATTCTGCCTTCGGTTCGGAAGACAACCGCTACCTGCGCCGACCATTTCTCTCGACGGCCGCCCCTCATCCATTTCCCAGACCGGACTTCAGTAGGGCTGACCTACCCACAATAAGAGGCATCCGCGCCGACGAGCGGCCCACTACATTCACCCGAGAAGAGCATGATACCCGTTCCGTGGGCACGGAGGCAACAGAGAGTTGGAGCACCCAGTCGCCAATCGACGCGCTTCCGGCGCTCTGGGTAAAGCTCGAAGAACAACGCCGGAACCTCCGTCTGCGTCGGAGAGAAATGGCAGCGAAGAGAAGGGAAGTCCGAAGCATACAGCGCAAGATGTGCGAAGCAGACAATGCATTTATGAATTCGCTGAGACCGCTCTTCGTCACCAGAGGAGCGCCTCCGCGGGCCCCCGATGCGCTCGAGAGGCAGCTCAAGGAACTGCAAGATCTACGCGATGACTATAATGCTGCCATGTCTGCATATGAGTCTATGGAGGACGACCTAATTCATGACGAGGCGGAACTCCACACTCTTGAGTCGCGCTTTTTTACTACCCTTTACCGATCGGCCGACCACCAAGATGGCTCTCCAGAGGGGTCCGAGGACACCGACGACGATGAGGGGCAGGCAGAAGACAGACCGCCCTCAAGAACTTCGCTTCTGGG
This sequence comes from Thozetella sp. PMI_491, assembly GCA_021432635.1. Lineage (NCBI taxonomy): Eukaryota > Fungi > Ascomycota > Sordariomycetes > Chaetosphaeriales > Chaetosphaeriaceae > Thozetella > Thozetella sp. PMI_491. The sequence continues at coordinate 619,831 of MU270053.1, read as the reverse complement.
CATTTCTGGAGATCTTGAAGACGATATTCATCCTCTGTACCGTGCTCTCCTAGATGCAGTTGGCGAGCGGGAGCTAGCACATGAACACTACTCAGAGATCATGACCCACCGGGATGCTATCCTGTATGATCTCGAGATGAACCTCAAGCTTGACCGTCTCCGCGAGAGCCGGGACAAGACATCTGAAGGCGCAGCGGTCCTGAGCGAAGCCGAACTGGAAGAATTAAAATCGGCCGTGGCCGGCATACCCGCCAGGATCGATGCTTCCGAACTCAGGGACATGTTTGGCGCCCGCATTCGTGACGCTGACCTGAAGTTCCTCCTAGACTTCAGCCGCGAGGAGGAATTGGCGAGGGAGTCCCTCAACGACACCATGATGGAAGTCCGCCGTCTACGAGATCTATGCAAGCAGAAAGGTGCTATGCGCAAGTACCCTCCCTACTACGAAGAGTACATGATCCATGTCGCCGCCGGAGATGAGGCGTCTCCGCCCCCGTCAAACATGACGATTCACCGTCAAAGCCTGTCTTCGACGGAGGACGAGGACCTCGGGCATCCGTTCTTCCCCATTCTGCTGACCAATCCCTCCCACGTTCTATTACCCATCACGCCACGAATGGCGCTTCGCAATGCGGTGAAGCTACCAAAGGACGATCCAAATCGCGCGCTGCGGGTGGCCCACGCCATGAAGGAATTCGACATCACCAACCTCCTAGGGGAATCACGTGAGGAGGACAAAAGCGACTACATCAACAGGTGGCTTCTTCAGAAGCTACGGGTCTCGCCCATGGAAGTGCGAGTGCTCCTATCGGCCTGGACGCCGAAGGTCAGGATCGTCAACAATCGGCGGTGGCAAGAGGATGTTCTCTATTTCTGGACCCGCGACGAAGCTGCGAACCGGCCCGCATCGCTCTTCGACGGCCCTCTGACACCAGATGACGACATCGTTGTCAAGGATCCTGAGGGTGGCGTCGCGAACTCGGAAATAGAACTACAGTCCCGTGCCGAAAGTGAGCAGGGAGATTTATCGGGCCGGCAAGACCCGGCGGCCTGGGCAGCCCGGAGCATGTTTTGACCATGTTCTGGCTGCCATGGCCGTCTTCATTGTTATCATTCTCTTCGTGGGATCAGCATCGTTTCTCCTTTGTTAGCTTGGGTAGCGGGGCGCTAGGAATTGGGTCTCGCGTTGGATTGCGGTTGGATTGCGGTTGGATTTGGACTGTCCATCATGGCTCCGAGGTCATATGTTCGGTTGGCATGCTAAATGGCAAGAGATGGTGAATACAGCACATGGATACCCTTTTTTTTTCTCTCCCTTTCTTACATTTTTTTTTATGGTTTGGCGACTCTGTAATATCCTTAGATGGCACGATAGCAGAAGTCAAGGGTTTTGTCAAGCGCATTCTTGTAGGGGAAGGAGTGTCTTTGTGGGGGGGTTGTTCTCGGGAGAGTAGGCGATGCCTCTTAGAGGCCCTACTCGGGTAAAAGCCTAGTGATGCGGCAGTCCAAGGGGATGGGTGAGTCGGTTGAATACAGCACGGGAATGACTTATTGGGAGTAACCTCTCTTGTTCTGCTTCGTTTCCTGTCTTAGATGGGCAAGACGGCTAGGGCTCAAGGTTTTGTGGTGACATCGGTAGGAGGAAGAGAGTATTTCTCGTGCAGGCCTGCTCAGTGTTCTCAAATTCAATGCTGGAGTTCGAGAGGTCCAGTTGCTTCTCTCTGTGCTACTGTCCCACCACGCCGTCCCCCAGACTTTTTTTTTAATCCAGGCCTAGTACCGTCTGTCGTGTGTCGTCTACGGTGGGGCTGCGACCCGCGCTGCGCTGAACAATCGCCCACGGACGGGGCCGGCCCCAGTATCCGAGCTAGTGGGCGGGACATCGTCGGGTGGGGTGCTGCAGTAGTGCAGTGAAAATCCAAAATGCCAAATAGCAGCCTTCCCTGGGCTGGTTACGTACAACGATCACGACCGAGATGTCCCAAGATGGACAGCCGACGAAGCTAGGGAACTACTTCTTACACACCCCACCCCATTGCCCACCCCCCCCGATCCAGCACAGTCCTTTTACGCAGGGCGTGTGTGGACCACGGCCGCTCGTTGTTGGCGGGAAGCCAGCGAGCTGCTCTCCCAGGCTCCCTCGCTCCTCTCCCCCCTCCCCCCCCCTGGCCTCTGCTCCCTCCCGAATCGGCTGGTGCTGCGTCGCCGCCATCGTCCAGTCTCGCGCCACGGCCACGGCATTGTGCGCCTCCACTGGAGACACGTTGTCCCGTGTTTCTGTGGTCGCTACCCTCCCTCGCCCCTCCGCCCCCCCTCCCCTCAGGTAGTTTTGCCCAATCGTAGCAGCAGCGTGCGGCTGACCTCTGGACAATTATGGCGAATCAGAGGTTCGCGCCCCCAGGGCCACCGGGCCTTTCCTTTGGCGGTCTTCACTTGTCCCCATCTACTTGGCTGCATGGTGCTGGCCACCCGCGAGGGGCGCACGGCATGCAGGCGGAAAAGGAGGCGTCCTACCGGCGCAAATGTTGACGGCCCGGAAGGCTCTGCCGGACTGCCCCCGCGCCCGGGCTGGTGCTTCAGGCGCCCTCGGCTTGGCCCTCCCCTCCCTCCTCCGTCCGACCGGGATACCTTCTGCCAATGCTCGTACAACGCTTGCGCCGAGGGGGCTCACCGCAAGTCTGGCAGGGCGCGGGCGTGGTTGCGGCAAACGGTGCATCCTGCACTTGGAAATCACAACCACCCCCCTTGGAGCCTCATGCGAGCACCGACGGCCAGCCCCGTCCCCCCCGCCCCCCCTTCCCCCTCCTCGGGGGCCGGCCCGCCACTTTCTGCGTTCATCGCTTTACCGCCGTCCATGACGGGCCCGTGACGGCCAGAGACACTGGAAGGCCGAGGCCAGTCACCCGCCTCTCTCCCTCCATCACTGTCAGCAGGCTTCCTCCTTCTGACATGGTGGACAGGCGTTCTCGTTTTGCAACGAACGATGCCACAGCATGCATGGCCGATGGAACGGATACGTCACATATCACATATGCCATCTCGGATGTCCCGTGCTGGGGACAGTCGATGCCGGGCATGTGCTTCTTTTCTGCAAGGTCGCACTGCAGCAGGGGGTCAGCTCGGTCATGATCTTCATGTCTCTCTTCTTATGTGCTATGATCAACCTGGGCCTTGTCATGTGTCTGACCTCAATGCTCACGATGCGTTCGAGGCTCACCGTCACCTCGTAGATTTTGAGGGTCTCGACGCCCCAGGCCCATGTCCATCCGCGCTACGCGGCTATGACCGGCAAGCCGCTCCACCCAGCCCGTGATATTCAAAGTGCGCTTTTGGGTCCCGAAGCTTTGGGTCCACACCTCCAGTACCCTGTCTGTGGCCAGCCGCTTCTCAGCCCAATAAGAAACAAGGACGCTTGCGGGGGTTGCAGAAGCCTAGTGGCTCTCATGTCGTCCGGGGACGAGGCATCCTCCCTTGCGTGAAGAACAGCTGCGAAGCCCAAGGGATCTAGATGATGCACAGGCAGGGGTAAAGAAGCACACCGCTGTTGATGAATCCTGCACCCAGTGATTCGTCCTCACGGCGAATTTCCGTGCCTTGCCGAGTTCCGTCCTGTGTGTGCTATCATTCGCGGCACGCACGCCATGTCTAGCGTATGAACGCCTCCAGCTTCCTCTTCGTACCACGCGAGAGGCCAAAGAGTGATACCCGGGCGTCCACAAGCCTCCCTGGAGGTATGGGCGAGGCATTGACTAGCGAGTATGGCCGTCATAGCACCCGCCTTGTTGCCGCACTCGTTTGGCCAGCACCGAACGCATTCCTATACCCCAACCGTCTTGGCCGCCTCCACCTCGGTATATTTGATAGCTACCATCGTGAATAGCCTCTCCCTCAAGGATGTCCCTAGTGTAGTGTGTACCCGTATCATACAGAAACTCCCGGATTGCCGTCTCTAGGCATAGAGGCCTTTCGTTTCGAGAAGAACCCAAAGAGCCGAGCCGCAAGTTCCGATGCCCTCGTGCGGCTGCTCGGCGCGTCTTTGGCTTTCTGTGGTGGTTCTGATTCAGGTCTGATAAACCCGCGGTTAGGGATGAGGTATAGCCTCCGACCACTTCGACCCTTGCCTCGGTTAGTGTCCCCTGGCAAAGGGTCAAAATCAAGACTCTCAGTCTGACGGTTGGGCGTAGGAAGTAGATATGGTTCGAGGCGTTCCGAGCAAAGCGTAGCCGAAGATCCAGAATCTCGTCCGGGAAAGACGCACCCTACCCTCTCCATAGCACTGTGGATGGACGAGCTGATTGAACGTTTACCGCCGATCAAGCTAGACTTGCTGCTACCACGTAGGTTACGCATTGTTCAAGGAGATGCAGAAATAGCATCTGATATAGGAGTTATAAGTAAAAGAAAGGGAGTGCGTTGCTCAAGTTTAGAGGTGTTCGGCAGAGATCTCACTAGTTAGGTACTGTACCAAGAAGATAGAGACATGGAGTGAGCGATGCTAGCCGGTACACAGTTGCTACGATGGAAGTCACGCTGCACTCGAGCGCGGTAGCCACCTTGATCTTCCCCTCGTTCCTTCTTCAACACATATGTTTGCATCAGCTGAGGGAGATACTACTAAGAGGTTGGGTCTAAGACTTTGAGGCAGGCACACATTTGCTCCTGAAGAACAAGATGCTCTGGACTTTGATTCAGTTTGTATTGTATTGGAGACGTCCGGTCAACTCTGGATCAACACATCTGTGCTGGCCAGGAGCCGGCGTCCATCAGAGATGTTCCTCTCTATGGGATCGCCCCGCCTGTTGCAGACGGAATTCGACCATGTTAGCCTGGTATATTGACCGTCAATGCAGTCCCTCCCTCTCCCGTTCCGTCTATGATATATATATATATATATATGGAGTATGTACACGTCCAAGCTGAGGGCTCCAGGCCCCGCCTCGATAGCATTGTATGTTAGCAAGTATTGCTTCTAATCGTTATATCATGATTAGTTATCGATGCTCTCCCCGAGCTTCTATGCCGTTGAGCAAGCTTCACGCCTTGACCCCCCGTCTCCGAAATAGAATCTCTCCCTTCGGATCGGGGGTTTTGCTCATCATGATCATCATGGACTTGGGCCGCTCCTCGCCATCCTTAAGCTTGATGTCATAGCTGAGCAGGTAGTAGGCTAGCACCACCTTAACAGCGTTGGCTGCAAAAAAGCGGCCAGGACACGCGTGCTTGCCTGCACCAAAGTGCATGTTGACGTCACCGATAGTTGTGAACTGGTGCCTATTAGCATCTTCCGGGCTCGCCTGTCGCAACTTCCAGAATCGCAGAGCGTCGAAGGTATCTGGTTGGGTGTAGTATTTCTCATCGTGTGAGATGCCGGCTAGGGGTGTCAGAAGCTTGGTCCCTGACGGAAGATGTGTTCCGTCGGAGAGGTCGATTGGCTTTACTACCTTCCGAATGAAAGCGGCTGGTATCCTGTCAGTTGTGCATACGGGAATAGAGATCAGGTCATCGATTACGAGGCAGAGACCCTTTCAGAAATCACGGAGTACTTACTGACGTTTCCAGCCAGCCGCTGGACCTCCTTCATGAACGAGTCCATCTTCTTGAGGCGTGCCACGCCATCCTTCTTCGCCCAGCCGCCCTCATCCTCGAGAATCTCGATCGCTTCCTGCCTCAGCTCCTCCTGGACATCAGGATACGCCGCGAGGTCGTAGAGGCAGTCCACGAGCAGGTTGTTGGTCGTGTGGATCGAGGCAGCGCTCAAGATAAGCTGTAGCTCCGTCTGTGCTACAAAATCCGTCCGCTGTTCTTCCGGTAAACTCTCGAGTAGCCACTGGATGAAATCATCGGGCTTTTCTTCGCCATTATACCCCCCGCACTCGAGATCGCGCAGGCGTTCTTCGATGATGGGTTGCAGCATCCCCCTCGCCTTGGCGATGTCGCGTCGGATCTGCGCGAGATCAGACACGAGATACTGGCCGATAGGACGCAGCCACGCCGGGAAAAATTGCAGCTTGACCACTGCGACGAAGACGTGGACCGCAAAGTTGGTATTTGTGTCCATCCATGCCTCGTTTCGGTTCAGGGCGCGGCCTACGAACGCGTGGCCGGAGAGCCTAGATATGGCGCGGAGAGCCAGAGGCTGGATCTTCACTGGGGTCCATTCCTCGCAGGCTGGGAACTCGTTGGCGACGAAGTAGTCTAGCTCGTCTTTTAATTGAGGAACCAGCCTAGCCAGGTTGTGCGAGAGCTTGGTGCGGATGATGGTGTTGAGCAGCTCGGCGTGGGGACCAGGGGTGAACCGGGTGTACTTGGTCATCATAGCCTAGGAAGCGTTAATACTCGCGGAACACCATCTCGGCTGTGCCCGAGGTTGCTGCTCACCTCGCTTATTGCCTCTGTGGCACTAAGGGTATCCTCGGGCAAGCCCCTCAACTCCGACAGAAGCCTCGGGGGTATTAATGTCTGTACGCCTTCCGTAGCCTTTATCTGATATACCTTGCCGTAGAACTGAGAAAGCGTTAGTAAACCTGGAGGACTGTGGGCCGGTGTCTTGGTTGCGAGCGGAGAAGGAGAGGGAATCGACCTTGTTGTAACTATCCCGCACCAGCGTCTCCGCATCGAACATCCACTTCATCTTAGACGCCTTGTAGAAAGGAGCATCGACACTTCCTTTCCCCTTCCCGGCCCGCATCAGGAAGGTTACAAACAGAACGCACGCGACAGCGACATAGTAGCTGAGGTGGGTCGGCCGAGGAAGTAACGGGGAGGATGCTGATAGATCGAGGGGCGAGTCTCTACCGAAGAGGCTGTATCCTCCGAAGGGGAAAGTTGAGTTGGGCGACATGGTGAAATATTAGAGCAAAGAGGCGAGGCGGAGCTCCTTGTTGCACGGTCTATTCCCTTCTGGCCCCACCACTCTCGTGAATTGTCCGACAACAAATTGGCGACACCGCGCGACGTGTCGATCCTCAAGAATTAAGAGTCCGTTGAGGCTGGTACAAGAAAGACACTCGGCAGACACACAGGAGCAAAATTGGGTATCCCTTCTCCAGAACAACAGCCATCGAGGGGCAGACCAGGGCCCTGCAACGTAAATCGGCCGCTGAAGAGTGAAGAGAGGAGCCCCGGACCGATATAATAGTTAGTGCTCAGCGCATGGCCTGATTATAGGATAGTGTGAACCGGCACGCGGAGGAATCGAAAAGAGGCGAAGAGAAAAGAAAAGAAGGACAAAAAGAATAAGCTTATAGGCGAGGCCCGGTTGGGAGGGATGCGAGAGTAATAAGATCTGAGATCTGAGGACGCGGGACAAAGACCGAAAGGAGCAAACGCTAGTAACGGAAGCTCCCTGGCACATCAGTGTGACCATCACAGTAGTAGACAACAGATGCCAAGCCTGGCTGATAGCCTGCAGCCTCAAGAGCGGAACTAGTCGTCTTGTGCAAGCAAGGTCTTTCGGTTCCGGCTCATGGTCCAAGCAAGGGAGCTAGGTCACCAGGACCGCGACATAGAGAGTCTGAGGTACTGGAAGTCATGTACCGCATACCCTAGCGGGCCGAAGCTCCTTAGTGGGTTCCAACTTGTTCGTGGGCAGCGAGGGACTTACGCCCAGGGCCTGGGTGAACCCCAGAGGCCCACCCCTGCTCTGGCTCGTAAATCACTGTCTTATCCGCGCGACAAGAGATGGAGACGGGGTAGAAGGGTGGCAACAGGGAGTAGGGGCGCCGTGAATGGCTACCGGTAGCTGCGAGGGTATCCTACTACGCCCATGAAGGTTGAGCAGCGCCACCGGCGCCAACAAGATCCTCTGAGTCGTCCAAAGTCATTGCCTCCCCCGGAGAGCCTCTGTGCTTCTTCTCCTGCCCCGCCTAATAATCTCCACTGTCTGGGAAGGGGCGGCGGGGGATGGACCAGTGAGAGGGAACCACTACAGTCGGGGGCGCGTTGGCAGCCGAGACGGATGCAATGGCGGCCCGGCAACTTGCCTTGGGTGGTCGAGATGCCGGCTGCGTCAGGGAGCTGCCAGGGCCGACGGGCGAGTGCCGGCTCGTCGAGGCAACGGACTGTCCGCTTTTTGCAACGAGAGGTGAAACAAGAGGGTCGTGCTGAGAGACGGGACTTGTAGCAGCCGAGGGCTGTTTCAGAGACCGACAGGGTCCTGAAGAGACCCACTGAAACCCCGCCGTGCCTGCCAAGACAGGTCAAGCTAGGCCAAGGCTTACGCCAACCCGCAGCTGCAGCTCCCGGGGAGCCTCAACCCAACCGCCGAGCTGCCACTTCCCGCTAGTTGTTCCGTAGTGTGTGGGATGTGCTCCCCACGTGATGTAACCAACAGCGGCAGGACTCACCTCCTGCCCCCGCCCTCCACGGCAGCCAGCTCTGTTCTGTGAGCGAGCTGCAAGAGCTGCAGGGTACAGCCTGGGCGATATCCATTTTCTAGAACACATCTGCTGCTTCTGACGCCACGGGAAGGCACGGCACCGTTCACTTGGCTCTAGAGCTTTGCCATAAGTTCTAAGTTCCTACGCCGCCCCCCCCCCCCCCCCCTCCCCTCCGCTCCTTCCCTCCCCTTTCTTTGTGGAGACGTAGAAGCATTCCCGCGTACACTTTGGCCTCGTCACCTAGGCTTGGCGGCCTGATGCCATCATCTCATCCCATCTCTTCAGCAACCGGGCAACGCCCAAGCCACGGCGCTGTGGCCGACCGAATAACCAATCGCGGCGCGGTGAGCCCTCGCCCCGTCCTTCACCTGACTGACCATGGTAGTTAAAGCGAGTCGTGCTTCTCGGAGCAGGTTGTCTCGGCAGCTGTCCATCGGCGGCCGCGTCAAGAGGCTTGATTTGGGCACGAAGGGACTTGGCCCTGCACGGAAACAACAGGCCGTGTTTATGCCAAAAGGCTTGTTCGAACTCGCCACTTTGTGTCGTGCTTGGACGGCCAGCGCGCCAAGCAATCAAGCCGTGTACCTCTTGTTCTTCCGCCCGCCGCACGTGTGGATGAGTTCAAGTTCCCTTGCTTCCCGAGAGCCACCCGTACTAGGGCTCCGTCGGTTGAGGGGTAAGCTGCGACGAAAGGAGACGCTCGTTGGTCAGGCGAGAAGAGAGGAAGGGGGTTGCCCACCCACCTGTCACGCCGTATCTCTCTCTGGAGACGCTAAGCTTGTTGCCAAGCCCTATGCTTTAAATAACAACCATGCTTTGCAGAGATAGTGGTGCTCCTAACCCCCTTAAACCCCCTACCAGGGGATACATAAGGGAAAGTGTAGCCGTCCGTTTGGTCATGCTTAGGTTAGAGCTTCCCTCGTTCAAAATCCCTCAAGTCGGCCGCCACTTCTGGTGACTGGGATTCCTGGGGCCTCTGCCGGAGGAACACCTGGGAACGTTTATTCCGGAACACTCGTCTACCAAGGAACACAGACTTCCGGAGACACACTGCACTTTGACCTGCTAGGCTGACCCCTCCTCGCTGTCGGATCAAGGTTTTTTTTTTTTTTCAAGCGTGCCTTCGCTTCTCTCCGGATTGACATCAACGGTCTGCCGTTGTCTCTTGAGACGAGGCTGTTCACGCGTTCCCGCCCATTGTTTCTGACGTTGTTTCCAACTAAGAGGTAGTTTAGTTGCGAACTAGTTGAAACGAAGCGGCCGGCTCTACTCGCTCCGATAGCATAGTTCTTTGGTCTATGCACGTACCTGGGCGGCCTGTTCGCCGGACTTGCGTTGCTTGCTCGGATGGACAACCCTCTAGGTGCAACAGCAGAGAGCTGCTGGTGCGTCTAATGGTGTTCATCACGAGACAATGGTCACCACGCGCCGTTTATCTGAGGCTTCAGCTTAGGGAGATGAGATGGCCTCGTCTTCATACTCTATCGGACCTCCATCGCACCCCGCGCGCCCCGCGATGAGTGCCTGACTCGAGTCTAGACAAGCCGCCTGGCCCGCGGGCTACTGTTGGGCTACTGTTGGGCTGAGCTTCGCTAGTCACTATGCCGGAAGCTCGATTGAGCTAGACTCGAGACCCTTGTGGTATACGTCATGGTGTTTCCATTGATCATTCGAAACAACTCGACCTCTTGCTACATGGTCAAAGTCTGACGGGGAAACCTTTGCCAGGCAACGATGCTTGGAGACTTTGTGCCATCCCTAAACCAGCTCAGCTCAATTCCTGGCAACTAGTGAATCTTCCCCACGTCCAACGAGCCCAGGGCTAGCCTCAGTGCTTGTCAAATGTGTCTACGTTGCTCCCTTTCCGGTCGATATACCAGTCTTGATGACCAACTCCACCAGGATCCGGACAACAATGCTCCAGTCCAGATGACTTGTCACCGCCACACGGGCCTCATCTGTTCCGAGCGCAGTCTAATGCACCAGTCAAAGCAGTCACGTCTCTGGTCTCTGTTTGCATTGCTCTCAAGGATATTAGGTGTCTAGACGAGGCGAAGTGAAGGGTTTGCGGGCTCGTGCTGAAGGTTACAGCCACTGCGCTTTGTGTCAGCCACAGAGCCGAAGCCTTGATATCGCCCGGGGAAGGCGCACTAGTTGCCTCTCATTTACCGTCAATTCTGCTGCCGGCGCTTCTCCCTTGGGGGCCCAGAGAATGTCAACAGAGAATAAGAAATGCCTCTACGGTGCACTGAACAGGTGACTCATAAGGATGGTGCACCTTGCATGGGCAGGCATGGTCAAAGCTGTCGAAGAGTGGTATGCTGCCGGCCCTGATGGTAAAGGGGGCACGCATGCTGTCGACAGACACAGCCACCGAGATCTCATCAGTAACACCCCCAATCGCTGCAACAGCGGTGGCTCGTGACCCCCAGAAGGATACGAGGCAAGAGCGGCATCCAAACAATGCTTTTACGGAAGCCAAGGGACAAACGAAGCTCGAGCAGCCACAAATGTGAAAAGGCCTGGAGCGAAGAGGACATGGTGGTCGCCTGGCATAGCGATCTCACCGGCAAGGACGCACGGGTTCTCCGGCTCAGCGACGAGCAACATTGACCAGCTCTCGCTCTCCGAGCATAGGCCGGCGGTTCTCGAACGAGACACTCGGAGGTAAACTGTGCCAGCCGAATACGCCTCACCGACTCTTCGGTGCCGGTCAGCTTGGGTATTCAGTTACCAAAATTGGGGGACGATCTCCAGGCGGCCCATCAGGCCAGGTATGTTGAGTTCGTTCCCGGAGATTGAACAGACCCTAGCACTCCCCGGGAGTGTCTTCCGCCGGTAGAATAAGCCCAGGGGGTGAGGCAGGGAATGGTGTGAACGTTGAGGTGCTCATAAAATTTGATCGCACCACCAAGAGAACCCCGTCGAGGCGCATTCGTTAAATATCACCTGACGGGAAACGGCACTGCCGCCCCATTGGCTCCGCCCTTTTGACCCAAGACAGACGGACCAACAACAATGGGCCTGCGGCACCCGGACAAGGGAGATGAGTGCAGCATCGGTGGATTCTTTCTTGGAGCTTAATCGGATTCCTGGAGCCTAAGCGTAGGTTGGAAAACATCCCCGGTTTGGGAACAGGGCATCAGGTGTGGAGAGTCTTGCCAAGAAGAGCCTGCATATGCGGTTGGGAAAAGCCGGCGGCCGGCACGCTTCCGCATGTCCCAAGCGAAGCTGACATTGATCCACGAGCCTGCTAGGTAGCAAACCTGCATACCGCTTCTCTATCAGATCTAGGAGAGTGATTCAGACGCCCAGCCGCTCTTGGAAAAAATACAACAGAGCGGCTAGAGGACCAGGGAGGCGATAGGGGCAGCGCCTTGGCTTCTCTCTGCCGTCCCTCGACAGGACATAGAGATCCCACGTGGCCACCACGGCCGGCTTCTGTTTGACGAGAAAATTCTCTCGCCCGGGGGGGCAGAGACCTGAGCGTGGCTCTCGGACGCGTGCATGGGCTACGACGGAACGCGACGGCGAGTCGTGGAGACAAAGGATCTTCACTGGCCAACAAACACGGTCGTCTCAACAAGGGTTGTAGCCCAGTCGTTGGGGATCCTTCCGCACCTCCCTGATTATCTAGGGATCTAATCTTAACCATCAAAATTATCTGATCCGCGTCAGACATTGCAGTCTTTGTGTACCCACACCCCTTTTTTTTTCTTCCCACCCGTTCCGGGCATCGGCAACCACCGAGATCGGTGGAAATGGCGCATGGCGCATGGCGCATGTAGCATGCGTTGCCGTTAGCTGTGTGATGAGAGAGGGATTTCCGCAATTGCCTCGAGCCAAGATAGCCAGCCGGCTTGCTGTCGTGATAACGCGAGCTGACAGTCCCAGCTTGTGCAGATTTCCGCGGGGCCTGGAGGGCGTGTCCACCCTTACGGCACGGCAGGCTGTAGTCGCGACATCTCCGGCTACCGTATCTTCTGCAGCTGGGCCTCGTCGCTAGGCTGGAAGCGGGGATGCGGCTCGCTCTGGTCGCTCACTGGACGCCAAGGGTCAAAGTTTTGGGTGGGGCTGATTGATAAAAAAACTTGATTTGATTGATTAGATAGAATTGTGAGATCGCGTCCCAAATCTTCTGGATACAGTGCGACCCAATTAAGCCGAATACTGTATCGGAAGCCCAGCCTCTGGACCGAGGTCGGAGGCAGCGAACCCGAGCTCGCCCCCTGACACAAAGGCCGGTGGGGTTGGCGATGGGTAGCAATCGCGGGGAACAGGAGTCGGCTAGGGGCCCGCCGGGCTGGTCATGGGGTTTTGGGCGAGACGGTAGCGGTCGTTTGTGGACTCGAGGGACTGTATTGACCCGCAGGCCAGCGCTGCTTTGGCGCCGACGGAAGCCTCTATCGGACGCACCTGGATATGGCGTCAGGAGCTACGTATGCCGAGTTGCCCGGCGATCGGCAAATAGCAGCCCGGCAATAATTCATCATCAGCGGCTGTGATGGCGGGGACCGTGGGGCGTTTGGCGGCTTTGGGGCTTTTGGGAGGAGCTCCTCGGGGCGGTCAGGTGCTCGATCCGAGGGAGAGAGAGGTGAGAGGGGGAGAGGGAGCCAGCGGAGCTGGCCAAGCCAAATGGGCCACGCAGCAGGACCACCAAAAGGCCACCAAGGCCACCAGCTCTCCCTTGCTCCCTTGCTGCCGAGCGACCTTCCATGGCCGGCCCCAGCCGGCTTCTATGGCATTGGGACTGTATTTTGGGCGGAGCTGCGTCGACGTTATGTCGGATGTAGGCGTCGCGCTAGCTTCGCCCTGGAGTAGGCTGGTCGCGCCCCGGAGCCTTGGGCTTATCTCGGGTCGCACTTCCCATTAAGTTCATGGCGATGTCGTAGGCGGAGGTCAGTAAAGGTTGTGGCGAATTCCCCGGTTTGATTCTCCGGCTCGTGAATTGGAGCATCTGGGGTACCTCAAAAATCGGCCGGGAGACCTCGGCGAAAGGGCATCGGAACTCAACCTCTGCTCACTGTCGATAGCCCGATTCGCCATCCTATCCGATGCATATTTATGACACCATAGTTTGCAACGATGGGTGGACATCATTGGATTGAGCAAAAAGTTGTTTCCCAAAAGTCCCAAATTCGGTAGATACACAACTGGCCATGCCTGCCACATGCTAGTCCAGGCCAGAACCGGGACCAGGGTAGGCCCTGGGGGTGGGCACGGCTACAAGCCACGGAGCCACGTCGGTCGGACGAGGGTGGTGCGTTTCTAGATAACACTCAATTGATGAAAAAAAAATAAAGGGGATGATGGACCGATTCGTCATCCGCCATCCAGCCCCGTTGGATATCCAGGAGCAATGGTGCATGGGTGAAATGGAGGTAATAGAATACAGTGTGCAGGCAAAGACCACTCTCCTTTCGATGGATTACGAGAATGCCACTGCACTGCAGTGAGACGGATCAAAATTCGCCAATGGAAAAAGTTGATCCCTCTGTTGTGGTGTACATGCCGCGGCCGGATTAGGGCGGGACCAAGCCATGCTCCCGCCCAAGTCTGGACCGAGGACGGCCGCGGCGGGTGTGTACGGCAGAGCGGACGGAAGGGCTGTCGCCCTCAGGAGAAACAAATCCCTCGCACTGTGCGCGCCTCCACTTCGGTCGGCCCCCCCCCCTCTTCCCCTGTCTATTCGCGCTGGCCAAAATCGCTTACCTCAAGACTTGCCGCTCCTTGATCAGCAATTTGGCAGCAGATACAAAGTCACTCGTGCCCAACCTCTGCCCTGCTAGAGCCCTCTCGTCCTCTCACCCTCACCTACATGCCTTCGAGGTAATTCACCTTTGTCAGGCTCACCCAAGCTTCACGATAGCAACTCTCGTCTCTCAAGCCGAACCATCCCATACCACCTTCCCTGCTTGTTAAAAGCTCACGCTGTGTGATCGTGGCACGCAGTCTTTTTTCCTTTCGGCAATTATTTCCACTTCGCACAATTCGGTCATGCAGACACGGCGCTGACACCCGCGTATTCTTCCCTCGCCTTATACGCTCGCATACCCCTCTGATACCCTTCCCTTCGCCCTCTACTACCCCCCCTACCTATTCTTTCTCAGAGCCACCGTACGGGACCACCCATGGCCACCGAGATAGAGAGCTTCATCGCCGGCGCCCGCTCCGGCTCCGGCTCCGGCTCCACGACCTGCATTCCAGAGGAGCCTCACATCCCGGCTTCTACCGCTCCGTCCCTTACATTCTCGGAGTCGGCCGACGAGCAGGATGTGGACGACCCCCAGCAGCCTGTCCGCCGCCGCCGCGCCTCGACCAGGCTGATTGCCCAGAGCGCTGCCGACATCCAGCGCATCACCGGCGAGTCGACGCGCCAATTGGTCAAGCGTTGCTGCGGCGGTGGCTGCTGCACCGACCTGTCCGCTAGGAAGGAAGGTGTACAGTACGAGACAGTTGCACTCCCAGACAACGCCGCGTTCCAGTCCCTGCTCCTCAAGATCGACGGCATTCCGACAAGCCTCACCGGTATCACCGACCTCCCCGAGCAGACAGCCTTCTTCCACCCCATACCCCGCCCGGCGGCCCTCCCCTCTCCCACTGACTCTGCCATCTCGCTTGGCCCGGACCAGGATGCTGCCGCGCCCCTCCCCGAACCCGTAAAGCAGGCGCAGCCCTTGGCGCTTGAAGGCCTCGACACCACGATCCAGCCCCCTTCCTACGTCCAGCCTCACCCCCCCTTCAACGTCTTCCCCGCCCGCGTCCACAACACGCGCGAGCTGACGCGACCAGGTGCAGAGAAGCGGACCTTCCACTTCGACCTAGACGTTAGCGACTATCCCGTGGGCGAGGGCATCGACTTCAAGGTGGGCGGAGCCATTGGCGTCTCGGCACCCAACGACACCGCTGCCGTCGACGATATCTTCGACCTCCTGCTCGTGCCCCGGTTCCTACGTGACCGCCAAGTCCTCCTCAGGACGACCAAAGGTCGGTGGCCTACTGTCTGGGGAGACGACCAGGGTCGAGAGCTGGTGACGACGCGCCGGGACCTCCTCACCTGGTGCTCTGACATCCAGTCCTATCCACCCACCAAGCAGCTCCTTCGCGTCTTCGCCGAACACACAACCGACGAGGCCGAGCGCAAGCTGCTCTTATTCCTCTGCTCGGCGGAGGGGCAAGGGGTGTTCTGCGACTTCCGTACCGGGCCCCACGTCTCCCTCTCCCAGCTGCTCAATGCCTTCCCTCACTCCAAGCCGCCCCTCGACTTACTCCTCTCTGTCCTCCAGCCGTTGATGCCCCGCTTTTACTCGCTCTCCAATGACCCACACGAGTCTTTCGAGGTTCGCGACGGGAAGCAGCACCGGCTGGTCGAGATAGCCGTCACCGTTCATGAGGCGGCGGACTGGCGGACGGGAACACGCTCTGGCATCGGCTCGGGCTTCTTCCAGCGACAGGCCCTAAAGTTCCTCGAGGCCAAGGCGCAGGGCAACCCGGCGCCAGAGTTCTACATCCCCATGTTCAAGGGCCTCATGGCAAACCCCTTAGCCAAGCAGTTCGTCACCGATGGCCCCATGCTCCTGATCGGAGCGGGCGTGGGCATTGCGCCGTTCCGCGGCTTTGTCCAGCGCCGCCTCAAGACAGCCAACTGCGCCAACAAGGTCTGGGTGCTGCAGGGCATCCGGGACTCGCTGGTCGACGAGCTGTACAGTGGCGAGTGGGGCGTCCACGAGGACGAGGTAAAGAGGGTAGTTGAGAGCCGCAAGGGCGAGGGTCGTTATGTGCAGGAGGAGGTCAAACATCAAGCCGATCTCGTCTGGTATGTTATCAACTCAGTCGACGGCCGCGTCTTCGTCTGTGGCAGCACCAGGGGCATGGGTGAAGGCGTCGAGCAGGCCCTCGTCGAGGTTGCCATGCGAAAGGGCAAGCTCGAGCGCGAGGAAGCCCAAAACTTTTGGAACCTGAAGAAGGAGGTCGGCCAATACATCGCCGAGACTTGGTAGAGGCCCGAGGAGTCACCCTCGTCACTTCCTACCCCTCCACCCGTTCCTGTATTCCCCTTTTGGCGTTTGTTCTGAATCGCGCGGTGTTACGGCGTTTAGACTTTTGTGGGGGTTTTTCGGTGTTGGAACAAGAAACCAAAACATAGATGGCATATGGGCGCAAGCGGTTTGGGTGGTGGTGCATCGGATCGACTTCCGCATAGCTACAACGGAGGTTGCAAAAAGAAATGTACCTTAGTTTGCACAGAATGGCGCTGTTGATAAGTTCTCAAAAACGGAACTTAAATGTTCTGCTATCCAAAATCGAGGAGACCATTGGGACTGTAGTTGTGTATAGTCCGACCATCCAGGTATATAAATATATAAGTACATGTTCTAGGCGCTGATCTCTGCTTACAGGACGCGTGTTTGATTATCCGACCTTAGAGATAGCCTCGTATTTACGAGTTGTTCGTGAGCAAGTTCCAATCAGGACGCAACATATGACTTTGTCCTCTCTGCTATTACAAGCGCTAAGGGAGGCCGGTCAGGCTCTCTTAGGCACGGCTTATGATACTTTTTTATTGTCGGCGGATGCGTATTGGTCTCAGTTCTGCACGGCTTTTCTTTAGGTATAAGTTGGTATAATACCCTTGAGGGGATCTACACAACCCCCGGCAAAATACCATGCGCCAACAAACTACGTTTCGTGGAAAATGACACGGTGCATGATACGACAAGGCCGAGAGAAGCAAATCGGCCGAATTGTTTTCTGAACCACACGGGAGGGGCATCGTCTGCGGGAGACTTCGCATGCGAGAGAGCAAGGGCCGAAGCCTCCTTGCGAATTAGCTTACGTAGGAAAAAAACCCCCAAAAAATTGGGGAGTTTTTTGCCCTCCCTCTAGGGGTTTGACTGCTTAGCAAATGTTTTTATGTCTTCTGTGTAGTAAGCGGGCAGTCAGATCTAGCACTGGGGCTACTAAGTTGATTCCCCAAGGGCCTGAGCCGAAGCCGACTAGGCTTAACTGACCCGGAAGGCAACGAGTCGAATATTGGCGGAGATCGGCGCAAACGCATGTTAAAGCCAAGTTTGTACACACTCCATAGCGGTAGGGTGTCTCGCTTCTTGTCCGCATCAAGAAGCGGCATACATGATCTGGATCCGCTGCAAAGCCGGGGGGTGGCGAACACAGTGAGCCAGCTCGAGCGGATCGGCCGACACCTGCAGAGGTTGGCTCGCCCGTTTCACTCGGAAGGAACCGGCCGCCCTCTCCGTTCTGACGACGGTGGAGTGAGCCACAGTCTTGTCGCCACGAGAGCTCTGCATAACAGATCCACACTCTCCATCCCACCGAGGCTTGTTGGGTCGGGTCAAAAAGATACGATTGCGAAGCAGTCCATTCTTGCAGCGTGCTCTGGTTAAATTAAGGTTCTGACATGCGTATTCCTAACCTAGGTGCCAGAAGGAAATTTTTCTACCAAGGCGATCACAGATTCATTAGTCAAAGCTTAGCTATATACAGTCTGTGCTAGGTACTGTGGCAGCTTAGAAGGTGAATCAGTACCCAGATTTGTATGGCTCCATCGAGAGCTGGGCTGGCTGTTGCGCTGTGGATGAAGCAGCATTAACCAAAGCGGGATCGGATAGATGGCCTACTCGCTCAACGTCTATGGGAGCCGAGCAGCCCACGCAGAGGTGCTACGCTATGCCAACCTACTGCGAACTTGACACATGACGGATGCCGCGCGGACAAAAGTGGCCCACCCAGACTCAAGCTCCTTCCCTGCCTCGGCGTGCCGCCCGTCGCACAAGAGTCGGGGATGCCCATCGAGCTCGGCGATGAGGGTCACCCACCGTCCTGCAGCGAGCGGAGAGGTGCTCCGCCGCCACGCCGTCGCAGCGCCAGGCATCCTTGCGCCTGACCAAGGAACACCCGATTCCCCCACTAAAAAGCACACTGCCGTAGTAATGCTATGGAGTAGTAGGCGATGGTGGAGGGTTGGTGGGGTTCCGGCCTGGAGGTTATCTGAGCCCACATCGTGCCCTTTTTTTTGCGTTTGTCAGCATTGGAAACCCGTTGGCGCTGGTGTAATCAGGGGGTAATCAGGGCCTTGCTCGAATTCCCTCTTCTGGAATGCAGCAGGCTCACCATTGGCGCCCGGTCGGAGCCCCACGTCTGTTGGTTGTAAGCTCTTACTAACGGTGCCTTGGCGTGCTCGGTATAGCCTGCGGCACAACGCTGCGACACGGAACGGGGCCGATGTGAGTCGAATCCCCGAGTCGAATCCTGCCTGCCCTTTTTGCTCCTCTGTTGACATTTCGGTTTCGTATCTGCCGCTCTCCGTCCTACGAAGTACAATACAACCGCTGCTTATTTGTTAGATACAGGGGAGCTTACACGGCCAACAGGGAGCCAAAAGGACCAAGAACAAGCCTATAGGACTTTTGACTGGTTTTTAGGACCTCATGCTTAGCTGGAACTCTGTATTGTACCAAGCAAACAAGCAAAGGAGGTGGATTGTAAATCACTCGCCATCATCCCCGCTTTTCCTTCCGAACTCAAGATAAAACCGGCACGCCCCCCTGCCTGTTCTCCATACCTGCGTCGGAGCTACACACCAAGCAAGGACATATATATTATACCGCTCACATCTCCTCTTCTTCCGTCGTCTTTGGTCCGCACCTATGCAGCGCTTCAGCAAGCTCATCACCAAGGCCATCCGACCTACTGCCATCAAAGCCTCCTCGGCCCCCGTAAAAGCCGCCGCCGTTCCCGCCGCCCGCCCCATTTCCACCACCACCAAGATGGCCGCCCCCGCCAACGCCCAGTCGCTCATCGAGCTGCTCAAGAACCGCCGCTCCTACTACCCCCTCAGCAAGGAGCTCGCCATCAGCAAGGAGCGCATCCAGGAAATCGTCAAGGACGCCCTCCTCCATGTCCCCAGCTCCTTCAACTCCCAGAGCAACCGCGTCGTAGTCCTCTTCGGCGACGAGCATGACAAGTTCTGGGACATCACCATTGAGACCCTCAAGGCCATCGTCCCCGAGGACAAGTGGGAGCACACTGCCCAGCGCACTAGCTGGTTCAAGGGCGCCGCCGGCACCGTGAGTACCTCCCCTCCACCCGCCGTCTCGTGACAGCAGAGAACTGACATGCCACCTTGTAGATCCTCTTCTTCGAGGACCAGACCGTCGTCGAGAGCATGCAGAAGAACGTCCCGCTGTATGCGGACAAGTTCCCCATCTGGGCCCTGCAGTCGGACGCCATGCTGCAGCACACTCTCTGGGTCGCGCTCGAGGCGGAGGGCCTCGGTGCCAACCTCCAGCACTACAACCCCCTGGTCGACGAGAAGGTCGCCGCGCAGTGGAGCCTCCCTGCCAACTGGAAGCTGAACGCCCAGCTTGTCTTTGGCGGCAAGACCGCCGAGGCTGGCGCCAAGGAGTACATGCCTATTGAGGATCGCTACAAGGTCTTCGGCGCCTAGGCGATCTCGGGTGTGCCTTCGGATCGATGGAGTTGCAGGATACGGAAATACCACAGTTCAGGCTTTGATTCCATAGTGGTGCATTGGGAGGAGTTAGCATCGTTATCAGACCACCTAGCCGCAGCATATAGATAGGCAAACAAATAGACCGCGAAGCAGTCAAAAGTACCTTGCGGGCCGCAATGTTCCCCACTGGCACGTTCGACTCGGCCCAGGGCCATCACTAAAGGTAAGCTTAAGAAAGAACAGAGTGTATTTTGGAACAGGCAGTACTCTCGAGGGGTATCATCCTTTGTTGCGCATGAAAAGAAGCCTGTGTCGGCCTCGGCGCTATTCCGGAACGGCAGCGCTGAACTGTGCAGCCGTCCTCTCCAGACTGAGGTATACCTGCCAGCTAAGTCTCATACTGCGGCAGGGCGACCTCCACCTGCCGCTCGCTGGGCTTGACTCTCCGCCGCAGCCGGACAGCCTGGATGCGAAATCGCACTTCGTTGGCCATCCGCTCTAGCCGGTCCTTCTCCTCCTTGATCTCCTCCTCAGCTCGGCCCATAGCTGCCACGCCGCCGTCCTCCAGCGACTGCCGCTCCTCGACATATCGCGCCAGCGCCGCCTCCAGCTCGACCACATCCGACTCGCGCGCACGCCACCGGTTTACCTCCTCCTCCCAGAAGAATAGCAGCTTGATGAGCGTCTTGGCCCCGACCACGGTCAGGACGCGCACCTTCTTGGTTAAAGCACCATTAATGTTGGCAGTGACTGGGAGGAACTCCTCCTCGGCATAGTCCGAAGTTTGCTTGCCGCTCTTTCCCAGACCGAAGAAGCTGTGACCGTGATCGCGTGTGTGCTTCTGCGGCGCCGAGGAAGGCTCCAGCACGCCGGCTTTGACGAGCGCTTGGTGCACGTTTGTGGCTTCGTTCTCCCACCCACAGATGCCGGCGGCGATGAGCGTTTGGGGTGTGATGGATAAGGGGTGTATCTGGGACATCTGATGCTGGAATATGGCGTCTTGTATCGACATGGGGAGGTCATCCGCATTCGCTAGATGGCTCGGCTGCCTTGCTCCTGCCAGGGAAAGCCGACCTTCGGGTCCGTCTAGACCGTGAGAGCTATGTTCCAAAGATAAGGTAGAGATTTCGTGGACCGTCCGAGGAACAGCCGGATCAGGGGGGAGTGGGCTCGACTCCGTGTCGGCCTCTGTCCCTGATGGGGCAAGAGGTGATTTGGCAGCCATCGCGGCTCTACGAAATGTGTTTCTAGTGTGATTTGACTGCGGTTGGGAGATGCAAGCTCGTTATCATATTTGTAGGTTTCAGCGGCTTCTTGAATGTCCGGTGGAAACAATCAACGCGCGAGGAGAGATTGGAACGAAAATAGAGGCAGCTAGGTTTGCAGCAACGTTGGTAGCCTAGGCCCAATCACAAACAGAAGCGTAGACGAGCAGGACAAAGCGTGAAGAAGATGAAGCTGCAGGAGAGGTAGATATGGTAGTCCGGCTTAAAGACGTCGGTTCTCGGAGGCTTCAATCTCAGAATTATTAAACTGGATCTGGGATTCATCGAAGCGGAGAGGCCGAACAAACCTGGAGCTGCACGCTGGCTAGCTCGCTACAGTAGAGCTTAGGAGGGGGATGGTCGCGTGCTCACCTTCCCGGGATGCGACGGCAGCTAGGACATCGGTCGCAGTAAGCTGCTTGGGGCAGTTGTCGGGTGGCGTCGGGTGCAGTCCTGACGTCAGCATCCACGAATCAGAGGCAGCCACTCCTGCAATTTCTCTACCTGGTGCATCCTACGAATGGACAGGTTCCCATAGGCGCGGGGCAGAGGTTTTAAGTATGAGGGAGGGAGAAGAGATGGCGGTATGCTCGGCCGCGTAGGCATCTCCACGTGATGCGAGGCCCCCTTTTTGAGCTGACCCGGAACGAAGCACGAACGAGAAAATGGGTGCAAGTTCTCGAAATTGAGTTTGAAGCACATCGGCGCTTCTCGTCGCCCTGACTCGTGCCAAGCTGGCATGTGGTCGCGATACTCAGCGTGATTGCTTGAGGAGGGAAAAGAAATCTTTTTTATGACTACACTTATGGTATCGGTGGTGTATGATTGCACAGGTGACTCCATAGGAATCCAACAAATAAAGAAGGGACGAGGCGAGAGCCCGCCCGGCCACCAGTTCCCGAACGCTATACCTGGGGGTCGACGTGGCCTAGAGCCTGGCCCATTTTCACCTTCTGTCCCTTCTCAATCGCCCAGCTCCAACCCTGGTGCTGCTGCCCCGAGGCGTCTGTCTTGGAGACAGGAGCCTCGAAGACGAGCACGATGGTGCTGCCCAGCTGGAAGCCTCCCATCTCCTCGCCCCGCCGCAGGGCGTGACCCTGGAGGACAGAGCTGGCATGCTCGTAGGTGGCCTCTGCGTAGCCCAAGTACGGCTCGCCCTTCTTGGCCGCCTCCTCAGCAGCACGGTCGGTCTCCGTGTCCGTCGTCAGGCTGTTCGTGCGCAGCTCACGGTCAAAATTGATCTTGATGGAGCCCACGTTGGTAGCACCGACCGGCACGTAGCTGAAGAAGCCGTAGCGCCACCGGCCGAGGAGAACGACGCGCTCGTTCAGGGTGAAGAGCCCTGGGAGAGTGCGCTGAAGATAGGGCGAGACGCTGTATAGCTCACCTGCGAAGTGCCGCCTGCGCTCCACAACCCAGTTGGTAGGCGAGTGGAAGCGGTGGTAGTCACCGGGGGCCAAGTAGATGACGGCGTAGTACAAGGTGTGCCGGCTCTCAGAGGAGAGGAGCGCATACCACGGCTTCTCGCCTAGGGCCAACTCGGCCCTCACCTCGGAGACGGAGGCGGGCGAGGCGGTGAGCGACTCGTCCTTGACCCGGCTTGACTTGGACTTGCTTACGCCAGACAGCAGGTCGGGGAGCGTGTACGGGATACCATTTACGCGAGCGAATTCTTCGTCCCGCTTGACGAGCTCCTCGTCCCCTTCCAGCGCCCTCCCTGAGCGGGTTGGAGAGGGTTTCCCGGGGTCGGAGCTCTGGCTCACGATGCTGGCGGGGCGCGACGTCTGGCCGAGCAAGGCGTCAATGGTGTAGGTCATGCCCTTGACCTGCTCGATGTCGCCGCCCTCAATCTGTCCAAACTGGAGGACCCGGCCATCCGAGGGGGAAAGAAGCGCACTGGGATCTGGATCGAGCGGCCGCGCACCCGGCTTCAGCGTTCGGTAGAAGAAAGCGGCCAGGTTCGGGAAGTTGTGGAGGTCGGGCTCCTCGATCTCGTCGAGACTGGGATGCGTGGTCAGCACGGAAGGGCTGCGGTAAGGAGGCAGCAGGGGGGGCCTACTTGACGCCGAAGATGAACGAGTATAACCTGAAGCCCGGGATGCGGAGGTAGTAGGGGATGTTCAGCTCGTTGAATCTGCCCCAGAGGCGAGATATGGCCTTCAGGGGCAGTGTCGACATGACTTGGACCTGCCTGTGGCGTTGAAGGTCAGCCCCTCATTGAGTGAGGTGAAGTTCTATGGGCAGATGCGGTGCCCAGGAAAGCTTTTCCGTACCATGATCCATCGGGCCTGACCCTGGGCCGCCTCTTAGGTCTCCCCTCTCCGCTCTCCTCCAGCTGCTTCTCCTTTTCTCGCGTAGTGACCTTGTAGAACTGCACCATGCCCAAGAATCCCACCCCGAGGGCGACGGGAATCGGGTACCATTGAATCTTGGAGTCGCGCAGGGCAGCACGAAGGCGGGACGAGAACCGGGGCCGCTGCTGGGACTGCTGGGAGAAGAGACGGCGGCCGGCGGCGCGGTGACCAGCCTGGAGCCGCCGCAGGACGGGCGAGGTTTCGGTGACAAGGAAGGTGGTCGGCCGCCCTGTGGCTGCGTAGAACGGGCCGACGCGCCGGGCCAGAGACGCCGCCATGGTTGCAATTGAGCAATGGGTGGTTTACCGGCCGTGGAAGCTCGCACCGGGAGGGCAAGTTGTGTGAGAGGAGCACTTCAGGACAGATCCTGATCGAGATCGACCTGGTTGCAGCTAATGACGCAGCTGCTCTCGGCGGACGATCATTAGCGGCAGCAACGACAGAGCTTCGCGGTCGGAGGGGACGGCGCCCGGTCAATCCAATGGGCCGTCCCGACGTTGTGGTCTGGCCTCCACTGGGCGTATCCGAGCTTGCGCCGGTCGTGCATGACAGGAGGCAGGGGTAGCGGTACCTGGGATGCACGCTGTAACACTTGCATAACCGCGGTACCAGGTACTTATGCCTGCTTAGTTAGGATCTGGGATGACAGCGTGGAATTTTTGGCAGCGCTGGCAGTATCGGCGTGACACCTTGCAGCTCTCCCACACCAGCAGGAGCTGATTCAGATTCGTCCAGGTGGTGAACGTTGGGCGAGGCAGGCTCCAGCTTCTTTCTCCCCACCCCTTCTCTCCCCCGGATCTGCGTCCCCATTCGCACATCGTCGTCGTCGTCGCCGGACTAGAGGACAAGGCCCCTCGTCGTCGACGCTAAGCGTACCCCCGGCTGCCTGGCATGCGACTCTGGCGTGATTGAAGCTCCATCGCTCCCTGGCCTCGAGGCTGGAACCGCCACATCGACTTGACCTTTTATCTCGCCTCGCCCGCGCGGCCCATGTCGCAACGCCACCGCATCTTGCTCGATTCTTCCCCGTAGCCTTCCTCGCCCCCGGCTCCAGTCCGACACCGCGTCCGTTCGACGGGCGCCCAGCCCCGCCCACGATGGCAGAAGATCAGACCCCGACCCAGGGTCACCATCCCCTGGTCGTGAATCTCCAGGTTGTCTCGCCCTCGGTTGGCGTCAATCAGCCTCTCAACTTCCCCGGCCTCCCGCCAACGACCACTATCCGCGAGCTCAAGGCCAAGATCCGGGAGGCTCTGCCCTTGCGTCCGATTGACGACCACCAGCGTCTGATCCACCGGGGAAGGCTGCTCTCACGCGATAATGACACCTTGGAGGATGTGTTTGGTGCGGAACTGGTGAGCCCCCTCCTTTCTATCAATGGCCAAATGGTCACGGCCCGGCAATGCCATACATGTCCGGAAACAGGGCTAACTGTCATGTCAGCTTCGGAACACCGACCAGCAGAGTCTGCACCTCGTGCTAAGGGACTCGCCAGATCACCACCCTCCTCACCCACCGCAACCGGCGCCTCACGCTGCTCCGAACCGAGGCCAGAGCCCGGCACCAGGAATCCATCCGGCTCAAAACCCCCATATGCACCATTTCCGTCATGCTCCGCGACACATCCCGCCCAACTTCGCCCACTTCCCCGCGGCTCCCATGCCGGCAGGGGCCCTTGCCGATCCGCACCTGGCCGCCCTGAACCACCAGCAGCAGATCCAGCAGCAGCTCCAGCAGCACCAAACCATGATGCAGTGGATGAACCAGCTGCAGCGAGAAGGCCGCCACAGCCCGGTGCCTGCACAGCCTGGCACCGTGACCCGCGAGATGATCGGCCCCAATGGCCAGTATATCAGAATGACCTTCAACACCAATGGCGGGGTGCCTGTCGGCGTCAACAACAGCAACTCGCCCCAGCCGGGAAACGGCCCAACCTCGGCCCCTCGAGGTCACTTCTCGCCAGCTGATATCCAAAACATCATCGGGCGCCACGATGCGGCCCAGGCCACGCAGACCATGACAGAAGCCATGCACCGGAGCGCATCTGGCACGTCCTTGGTGAATATGGCGACCAACCTGAACGGGCCCATTCAACCTGTGGCCCCGGGAGTCACCACCCCCATGTTTCCCAGTCTCTCTCGCCACGCCAGCAGAACTGCCACCCCTGAGCCCCAAGGGGGCAGGGCGCCGGGCAACGTCAACGGCCCCGCCTTCAGCGGTCTCGCTCCCCAGCCGCAGACCGGATCTCGTGCTCAGAACCCAGCTCGTCCGCCGTCCCAGACCCCTGAGGTGTATATCCTCTCCTCCCCGGCAGGCCCTCGTGGGCTCCTTGTCGCCGGCTCGGACATCTACGTCACCCCGATAGGCTCATCTTCCCCGGCCATTCAAGCTCGGAACCTGCGACAGCCGCCCTTCACGGTTGCTCCTCCCATCGCAGGGCAGCTTCGCCCAACGCCAACCACCGCGGTACAACAAGCACAGCAGCTGGCGCCGCCCAACCCACAAGCTCAGGGCCAGCAGCATCAGATCCAGCCACAAGTTCAGCCACAACAAGGACACCCGATTCCGGTGCGCCGAGCTCCCCGCGTAATTCATCCCAACAACCCAGGAGCTGGTGCAATGGTGGCGGCCGCGTGGCCGCACATCTGGCTAGTCATTAGGCTTGCAGCCTTTGTGTGGTGGTTTACGTCGTCTGATTCTAGCTGGACTCGGTGGATTACCATAATCACCATTGCCGCGATTGTTTTTATCATCAACACGGGCATGCTGAACGGCGCCGCCGGCCAGGCCTGGGAACCCATTCGGCGGCACCTCGAGGGCCTACTCCCCTTGGCCGACCCCAACCAGCCTCCCCCGCTTGCGCCGGCCGCCCCGCAGGCCGCCGACGAGGGCCGTGGTGGTCGCCAACAGCATCCGAACCCCGCCGAAACGGCCGCTCGGTTGGTTGCGGAGCACAGAAACACCAACGCGAACTGGCTTCTCAACCAAGTGCGCCGTGCCGAACGAGCTGGGCTCCTGTTTCTGGCGAGCATTGCGCCGGGCGTTGCGGAGCGCCACATTGCCCACCTAGAAGCTCAGGAGCGTGCCGAGCGCCAGCGACGGGAGGAGGCTGAGGCGGCAGCGGCTGCTGCTGCTGCCGAGGCTGCCGCCGCTGTAGCAGCTGAGGGCACATCAAACAGCGAGGAGAACCAGGAGGGTACGGCCCCGAGTCCGGATACCCCGGCCAGTGGAGACGTTGGCCAGAATGAGCACCAAGCACAGCTCATCGACGTGTAAGGAAGATTGCTTGGAGTAATATACCCCACCAATGGTATGACGCTCCGTCACAAGGGCGATGCTATACCCGCCCATTTTTAGACCTACCAGGTCACCGGGGAAGACTGTGGAGTTTATAAGAGAACTTTCTCTCCCCGTGTGTTTGCAATGAGAGCATGCTGTACGGTGTTGTTGAGGAATGAAAGTCAGGACAGGCTGATGAATGGCGAAGTTGGTGCAACACGAGGGGCTTCATTTGATCACTAGATGTCTCGCATACATGTCTACCCCCGTGTTCTATCTCGGCATTCCATTCAGTGTCCTCATTCTGTGTGTGTTAGAGAGACAGAGAGAGGGCGAAAAATACTTGGTATATATGACTTGCCTGCGAAGGCAGCGACGGAATAAGACTGCTTCAACTGGCTCTGTATCTCGGGATATGTTACGAATCTTGTGCCAGGCCGCTTCGGTCCCGCTGGAGACACCGTCTCGCTCCCTTGCTATTATGCTACAAGGAAGTAGTAACATGCCACTGAGCGTACAAATTGATCTCTCGTTGTGTCAGCAGGCAAACAGAGCCTTGCATCCATGGAGCATATCCACGCACTGGATCACTCTGTTGGCCCTTTACCGGCAAAAGACGCCAAAGACGGACCAATAATACGACATATTACTTCCCTGTCACCTCAACTAAACCCCAAGCCACCCCCGAGCTACTTAACCGAGAATGCGTGGCCCGAAAACCGCGTGTTGAGATGGCCGCGGTCTGGTGTAGGTGTTAGCTCCTCGTCCCTTTTAGCACGCAGCGAGCGAGTAGCATTCAAATTTCACACCCGCAAGTTGGATATCCTACTTTTTCATCTTCGGGTTTTGATTTGAAATTCCCTCGTATTATCTCCTTGATGCAGAAATATCCGGCCAATCTCGCAGTTAATTAAGGTGCTCTCGCCATTTTCCTTCCCTTGAGCCGAGACCCAGGCCCACCAACTAATCATGCTTGCCTTGGGGAGGATTTCACACCTCCCGCCACGGTATCCACATGATCCGTGTCATCGAGAAGGAGATTTGCCTCAATGATCACGAATCACAAAGCCCGCTGTGTGCCATTTTGTCCGTTGGAGTGCTTCTCTGGGTCGTCGTCCGTCTTGACGAAGCCCTCTGTGATGCCAAAGAGCTCATCCATCTTCTCGAGACTCATTCCCTTGGTCTCGGGAATGAAGAAGTAGGCAAAGAAGAACATGGAAGCGCAGAATGAGCCAAACAGGAAGAAAGTACCCTAGTGCAGATGTCAGTATGCCCCAGCCTCGGGAGAAGTCAAGGGCAGGAGACCTACGTAGCCCTTATAACCCATGGTTTTCATCATAGTCAGAACAGCTAAACAGTATAAGCGTCACCTCCAATGGAATGTCTCTTGCGAAGGTGAGCTTACTTCGTGCGACTACGAAGTTAAAGAGCCACTGCGTGGCAGCCGCGATGGCAACATTGAGAGAGCGCAAGCGAGCGGTCGGGATCTCGGAGACGTAGATCCAGCAGCCTGGATCTGTGATGAGTACTATGCGAGGTACAAGACGTTCGATGTAGACTTACACGGTCCCCATCCGAACTGGAAGAAGCTGTAGGTGTCCTTGTGAGCGAATCACGTCAAGAGATAGAGCAGCGGCGACTTACGCAACAAAAAGGTAAATACAGGCCATGGCAAAGTAGCCAAAAGGCGGAATCTAGAGGCATTGTAAGTATTATGAAAACACATGGAGGCCGAGATTTCGGCACTATACCGGAGCCCCTGCCACGGGAGGGAAGATGCGGATGTAGATGCCGACAAGGTACATGGAGATTGACTGGGCGATGCTGGTCCACAGCAGAGAGCGACGCCGGCCCAAGCTGTCTGCGGCGAAGACAAGGAAGCAAAAGCAAGTGACCGTTTTTACCTGGTTCCGCCCATCAGCTATGGTTGATCGGCTTCTTCTTGAAATGGACAGGGACTTACAATCCCGTAGACGCCAGTTGCAAACAGCGAGGACTGGGCGCCATCCATGCCCATGCTCTGGAAGATTTGTGGCGCGTAGTAGTTCTACCACGAGACCGATCAGCAGTTGGATTCATGACAAAGTTCACGCTGTCACTTACAATGGCATTCACTCCCGTCATTTGTTGACAGACCATCAGTCCAATCGAGATGAGTGCTCTCTTGCGGTTGCCCGGGATAGTCCACATCTCGCGGAGCAAGACCCAAGAAGTTGCGTCTCCCATAAGTCTTCGCTCCATCTCGAGTTGCGCCGACATCTCCTGGATCTCGCCTTGAATATAGGGATGATCTCCGGGGAGGCTGCAAAGGTTGGTTCATTAGATGGTCAACGCTGCAGTAACAGTGACAGGGATGGCAGGTGCGAGAAAGCTTACTTGGAGAGCCTCGTAAGAATAGCGTGCGTTCTCTCCCAATAGTCTTTCCTGGCGCACCAGCGAGGACTAGAACGTCTTTTTTAGCATGTGTTCACAAGAAGACCAGCAGAGCGAGTGAACCTGCCTTTCAGGGGACAAGAACATCCCGATAGCTAGACAACTATCGGATCTGTTAGTACGTGTAGAATAGAGGTTAATCATATTCGGCATAGGACTCACATGGCAGGTATTGCCTGGAGGCCAAGAGGCAGCTGGTATACACCACCCAGGTTGCCCTGTGTCAGGCTAGCATAGTTAATCCAGAACGATATCATGGTCCCGATGACGATGAAGAGTTGGTAGAAGCCCGTGAGGCCACCACGAATGGCGCGAGGAGCGCATTCAGACACTAATAGACGTTTCGATGTCAGCCAGATCCCCTCCACCTCTTTACAGAGCACAAGTGGGACGGCGTGCTATACCATAAAGCGGAGTCAACATCGACGCCGCGCCGACCCCTAGCCCTGCGACGAGGCGACCGGTGTACATCACAGCGAGTGAATGGTTCGACCCGGCCTGCATCGCCACGCCGACGCAGGTGATGAGGCCGGAAATGATTAGGGACCATCGTCGTCCCCACCTGTCAGCGATCGGGGATGCCTACGTGAACGTCGTGAGCAGGCGAGCTTTCTCTCACCCCTTCTCCAACTCTAGCACGCGGATCGAGGCCAGGAACTTACCGCGAGACATGCCACGAAGCATCCTGCCTGCAACGTCGATACGACTAGGAGAACGCATCAGTTCACCTGCCAGTTGCCAGAGGATCCCTCCCGGGGGGGAGCACTAACTGTTCTCGTTCAAAGTACTCGAGTCGTCCTTGTTAATGCCATAGTCGCTGCCTTTTGTTAGTCCCTCTCCCCCCATTTATATAGCGCAAAGCACCACTCACGTCATGAAGTTGGGATAGGTTAGCACGCCTCCAATGGCGCCGATACTATGACTTCGTTAGTCTTGGCTTATAATAGAATGCTTCCTGGGGGTCTAAGCATACTCCCAGCCAAACAACATGCCACCGAAGCTGGTAATGGAAACATCAGTCGATATCCTGCGGTACATGGGTTGTCATGCTTCGGCATACCAAGCTACGGATCGGTCAGCTTTCCTCCCACAATGATATATCGCACAGCCTAAGATACAAGGATACTGACCTGCGCAAGCTAGGGCGAAGACCCTCCAATTGTAGATCTCAGGAGGACTGGCGGTCTTCAAGTCAGCCTCTCAAACATGGCCGACTTTGATGCAGGCACGAACTCATTTCGCATCGCTTCATTGTGGACAATGAGCTTGAGGAACCTGGCGAAGCCGTTCCCCATGGCTGCTAAAAGTTTCGCGCGGAGGCGGCGACTGTATCACGACAAGTTGCGAAGAACGAGTACTGGACCTGGCGATACAAAATCACCTTTCAAAATTGCAAAACAGTGCAAGAGATACCCAGATGTACCAAGGCAGCTAGAATTAGGACCTATATAAAGAGAAGTAGGAGGTGGGAGGATAGAAGCACATATAAGAGAGCTTTCCCGCTGCTCCCCCACACACACCTGGCACTCCTGAATAAGGGCACATCCGGCCCCGACGACTTGGGTCGCGCTCGAAAGCCTCACCGATATTGCGTGGCCCATCTGGGCATCTGTGCCAAACGCGTGCACTTCTCCCGCTTCCTACGCGGAGGTCGAACCCCCCCCCCCCTCCCCCCCGTTCTCTGCGAGCCTGTCGGCCGCGCAAACCTCGTTCTCCGGGGCATGGCATGGGTGGCGTCCAGGGCGCATCGGATTGGCCCGGGACTTCTGTGGTACCACCCATCCGGCCCGCTCGCGGGTGCTCTTTCGTGGCCTGATGCCGTCTACCTCGTAGGGATGTAGGACAGATGGCGGCAGGGGGGCTTGGCGGCCATAGAAAGTAGGCCCGACGAACCGCCCTTGTGGTGGCTAGCTCCTCTTCTCTACTGGCCTGCCCTCGCAGTGTTCTCCCGGCCCTGTAGGCCTAAAAAGCCGAGATGCGAGGCGACGATCTCCCGTGCCTGGGCAGCGACCTAAGAACACCCGTCTCCTCCTCAGTGACGACGAGCGGGACACGAGAGAGAGCACTGGTAGTCACATTTCTCGACATGAGCGAGAGCCCTGGTTTTGATCTCGTGGTGCACGACATGCCCGACCTACCCGTTCTGCAGTTGGTCTCTGTGGACTTCGGATCAGCTAGTATCGCGACCATGATTCGGCGCCGCTGTCTCGCTTTTGTCTGGGCTATAGGGAACTTATTAGGGTGATATGAGCCGGGCAGAAGGCTTGCAGGCCCCTTCGCCTTTAGCCGCAGCTCTTATAGAGAGCATGACCCCTATTTGCGGGGTAAACAACCCCGACAAGGGGGAGATCGCTTTACGTTCCCGCGCACCGCTCACTAAGCTTCGTTCAGTTGCAGGCCGCTGGTCAAGTCCCAGCAGAACGTGAAAAAGGAAGCGGGTAGTCGCCGGAGAAGAAAGGCATTGAGAGAGCCAAATTCTTTCTCGTCTAGGACAGCTTGCTAGTACGACTGGCTTGGAAATGAAGTGCGCGGGCTGTTCGGGTTCGGAGCATGCTGCTTTAGGTCGGCGGGTGCTCCAAGCCCTGGGAATGGTTTCCCGGCTGTTTGCTTCCTTTGCTCCTTTTGGGCCAATTCCGACACGTCTACAGGCCTTCCTCCCTATCTATACCTACCCTACCTTATGCGCAGGGGACACCCCGGGAAATCGAGAAGCCTTTATCAGAAGAGCAGCCTTCTAGATCCTGAGCCGCTGCATGGCAAATTTGGATACTATAGAGACCAGCGTCTCAACGTGGCCGTTGATGGTGTGTCGCCGGCTGACTCTGTGCCCACCGAACCCATTGGACATTCTGGAAGTCGGCAAAGCAAGCCTGGTTCAGGGGCTACCGGAGCGGTGCAGCTCCCGTGTGACACAACCCGGTTATGCGTAGCTCGACGGTGACACGCTTCACAGGCCTTGTGATAGGCGAGCCACGCCTTGTAAAAACAAGTTCACAGCGAGGAAGTGTTGGCAGAGACCAAATTCACGAACTCCTTTTATTTTTATTTTTAAATAGGGCACTAAATATTGCAAGATGCACTCGAGATGGATCATGAGCTCGTGGTACTAGCAATCTCAGCTTTCAGCCAGCCTGGGATCTCTGGTAGCTTCTCCCACCCGTCGAGGTACGTCTCCTTGGGTACGCCGTCGCCGCTCGGCTTGGCGTAGATGGCCGACACGTACCAGACATCCTGCCCCTGCTTGATGGTGTGCTGAAGGGTTGGGATCGTCGTACGGCTCTCCACCAGGTTCGAGTTGGGGTCCGCGTTGACCAGCATCGCCTGCCGGCCGACGTCGTCCTCGAGCGCGCGGATGCCCACGGCCCCCTTGGACACGGCAAAGGCACCGGCCTGGCCGGCGGTCCAGGCCTCGGGTGTGTTGAGATCGTAGTTGCCGATGAGCTTCGGGTATGTGCCCTCGCACTTGGCAGCATCATAAGGGTCGAGGTACCGTCCATCCGCCGCGCGCTCGTTGCAGATGGCGAAGGCACCGTCAGCCGTCATAACCTCACGGCCGGCTGTGATGTGGTGCACGCGGAGGTGCCAGTTCGGCGTGGCCTCCTCCGGGGGGATCAGGTACGTCTTGACGGGCACGTCGGGGAAAGGCTTCCAGACCGAGACGAGCACGGGCTTGTCTTCTCGCGTCTCCAGCCCGGCATATTCAGATATGCGTCTGGTCTTCCAGTACTCGCCACCGTCGTCAGAGAAACCAAGCTGCGAAGCGAGGGCATACTGCTCGAGCGTGAAGAGCCCCGGGGGCGCCGAGTAGGCGTACGCGCTGCTGTAGGCAAAGCAGCCGTACTTGGCGTGAGTCCCCTTCATGGGATAGCCGCACGCCTGGCCCGATGAGAGAAGCATGCAGTGGCCACCGACGTTGCTAATGGCGTGTCAGTGCCGACCCAGAGCATGGGACGGAGGAACTCGGGTACAGACCTCATAATGTGCCCCGGGTGCTTCAAGCTCCTGTATTTGGGGATCACGGCCCAGTGATCCTCCTCCTCGGAGGTCCAGAAGGGGTGGGTCTCGGGGACGGCGAGACAGATGAACGCAAGACAAGCCCAGTACTGCTCCGAAGTTAGGATCAGCACAATGATGGGGGGGGGGGGGGGGGGACGGCTAAGAAACTCACCGGGCTGCCGGGGCTGTTGTAGTTCTCGGCCATGTACATATTGGGGTACGAGTAGCCGATCGTGAGGGTTCCACTGGGGCTCCAGATGTTGGGTTGCGTCTGCCACCACCTCAGGTGCCTCAAAACGATGCCCTTGACCATGCCCCAGGTCAGGGGCGCCGGGAGCTCGACATCAGCGTACGCCAGAGCGCCCCAAAAGGAGACCATGGCGAAGCGGTACCCAACACTGCGGCCGAAAGGAATGGACCGGCCTGGACGCACGGGATATGTCAGCCTGCTTGCGTTCCTAGATTCATCTGCGGGCGCATGGCCACTCACCCTCCGCATCGTAGTAGTGAGCTAGATCTAGAGCTGCCATCTGCGCCCTCTTCTTGAACTCGGCCGCACGCTCGGGATCCTCCTCTCCCGCGAGTTTCGCGTACAATAGCTGGAGGAAGTGGATAGCGAAGCTTGAAGAATAGTAGTCCATCTCTGTTCCCATTGTTAGCTCAGAAAAGCCTTGGAGAGCTGCCTAGCGGTCTAGAGGGGAAAAGTAGTGAGACTCACGATGGATGTTCTCCGGTCCGTCGTTCGACCAGCCGTCGCCGCGGTAGAAGGTGTCTAGGTGCTTGATATCGGCATCTAGCCTCTCCTGGGAGAATTTGCCGCCGTTCTTCTTCAGGCCCAAATTGGCGAAGACGCGGAACCAGAGCCAGTTGGTGTTTGGCATGCTGCGCGGGATGAGCCGATATTGCCTCCCCTCTGGCTGAGAAGCCAGGAGTCAAGGGGTGCTTCTTACTTCTTTTCGTTAATCGAGTTCCCGAGCCATGCCTCGACGTTTTCACGCTCCTTCTCAGACAGGCCGTTCCAGAGGGCCGGCGCCACGGCCAGCGCGAAACCTGTAAGAGAAGACTCTCTATTAGCATCGCCCTCGGAGACCGAATTCTCGCAGCCTAGCACGAAGAGCTAGGGTAGACTTACCGGCAGGGCACATCTCGACCATGCGCTGATCATTGTCCCTCGGGTAGCCCCAGTACTCCGGGTTCTCGGGGTCTGTTCCCGCCCGGAAGCCATCGATCCACCACTGGGTACCCCGATACTCGCCGCCTCCGGCAAGCAGGCAGGCGAGACCCCATAGGGGCCTGCAGATACCCTCAACCTCAGACGCGGTCTGGTCGAAGCGGACAGCGGTGGCACCAGGGACACGGACGCGGGCCTTGTTCGGCGAGAAGAAGGGCTCCAAGGGGTCCAGCAGCGTCCGCAGGAGCTCCTGCACCGAGGAGCGGTCCTCGAGGTTCACCTTTTGGAACGGGTGGACGCCATTGTAGCCCAGGACGAGGCCGGTGGTCGCCATAGCGGTGATACTGGCCCGAGCACAGCGAGAGAAGTAGGGCGCAAGCTTTGGTTCTTGGCCCGTTTGAGGTGAGGGGGCGGAGGGGAGGGGCTCAAGGGGGGTTACAACGGGCGGCGGAGGCAGCTCCAACTACGGGATGGTTGGAACCTGGGCCAGAGTGGCAGCTTGGATTTGTCTTAGCTATAGCTCACAGTGAACTCGAGGATGAACCGAGAAGAGAAAGACGAACATCGGCTGCTGAAGTGAACAAGAGGTCCCGCCCGCATCGGCTATGGACGGTGATGTGGGGACTCAAGAGCTCCCCTCCCCGTCTAAGAGCGTGGCGGCTAAAGGAGCTGAAAATTGGAGCCATAAGCCGCCGCCTATTGTTCGAGTCCGTCTCGTCCGTCTGCCTCCTTTTACACGACGAGTTCCGCCTCGTGAACCCCCATATTTTTCCGTGGCCCCCGCTCCCGCTTGATCTCTGAAGGTGGAGGGAAAATGGGGCAGGGAGCGGGGGACCGAGTTGGGGGTCATGACCCCGAACTTCGGAGCACGGCTTTTGGTCATCGAGTCAGTCACCGGACGCGGGAACCGGGTTACCGGTGCGGCTTCCAGGTTTTGGAGAGCTGTGGTTAGGGGAAGAGGATAGTTGCCATATGCGTGTAACCTAAGCTATTGACTACAAGGATATATATAACCCCATCGACGACCTCCAGAGCGCAAAACAGATGAGCCGCCGTCTCCAGAAAAAAAAAAGAGCACATCCCGATGCAATGGCCCTACCATCCGGCTAGAGATCATCATCTTGAAGCAGGTGGATATCTTGAAGCTGTCCGGTGGAAAGACCAGAGGGAGGAAATCGCGCCACAAATCCAGCAGTGGTGCACACCACCCTCCGTTTGAACCAAAACTCCTCACCCGGATTGAGAGGACCTTCCTTGGTTATAAACCGCCCGTTCCTTGAGGGGGTCCCTGGCCAAAGGGAGGGCGAGGGAAAGCGGGGGAGGGGGTTCGTAAGTAGACATTAGATACGGTTATATTGAATACAGTCGAATGCAAGCTGGGGAGGAGTAGGTGGGTGTAACCCCCTGCTTCGTTGAAACACAAAAAAGCTTTCCATCGAGTGCCTACTCCTGTTCGCCGTTCTGGGCTGCAGCGGCGGCGGCGGCAAATTCTTCGGCGCTCGGCGTGGGAGGTATGTCGCCAGCATCCAGCATCGACTCGTCCCCATTGCTTGCGCTCGATTGGGCCTTCTCCCTCCGGCGGCGTCGCATCTTTCTCTCTTCATCCGCCGTCTGCCTCCTCGCCTTGCGCAGGCTCTCGCGCTTCTCTGCGTCGCCCTCGTCCGCACCGTCTGCGCTGCCGCGCATGCCCTGTAGCAGAAGGGCGGCGCGCTGGGCTACATCGTCCTCCTCGCCGGCCTCCTTCGGGCTGAGCAGATCTGGGCTGAGCAGGTTGCCATCGTCGTCTGTGGTCCCAGATCCGATGCTCTTGGCACTCTGCAGGCCGGCTTCGACCTCGGGAATCTCGTTGAGATCGGGTATCTTTTGGCCCGAGGCGATGCGGACTTGGTGGCGGTCCTTGAGACGGGCTCGGCGCCTCCTGTCCCTCTGGTCTCGCGCCTGCGGCGCAGCTTGCCGGAGCTTCTCGAGCAGGCTGTCCATAGCGCCTGTGCTGCTGGGGCTCGCCGGGGCGCCCTCGATGGCGACAGCGGCTGTGAGCTTGAGCTGGGCGTGCTTTCGCTTCATCGAGGCTTCGTTGCGCTTCCGAGTCTCCTCCAGCTGCACGTTCCTCTCCCTTGACTTCTTCCAATCGTTGATAAAGAGAGCCAGCTTGGAGAAGAAGTCGCGCCGTGCGTTCTCGTCGGCGGGGTCCTCGCCGTAGAACACCATGATGTCGTTGTAGGTACGCACCATCTCCTCGAGATACAGTTGCATCTGCTCTGCCTTGCGACGGGCGTCCTTCATGACACGCTGCACAACCTGCGACACGCGGTCCTGCGGGTGGAATTTCTTGGGGTCGGACAGGTTGCCCGAGTCGAGCGACATCTGGATGTTGCGGATGTTGTCGATGTACTTCTTCGCGTCCTGCTGCAGTTGCTCGATGTTGATCTTCTGTGCCGCAACAACGCCCGAGATGTCGGCGGCGAACGCCTCCCACTCCGGATACTGGTTGCGGACGATGCGCTCGACTAGATCGGCCAGCGTGGTCTCGTTCTTGTCGTCCTTGACCATGCCTAGGCGCGCGAGGGACGAGAGCTTGAAGCCGCGGGCTTGCTTGTTGGCGTCGTTCATGTAGTTGCCAATGTCGAGAATCAGGCCGAGCACATTCATGAGCGATACCGAATCCCGGAGGGACTCGGACACACTGACCACCTGGTGCATCTTGTCGTTGATCTCGTCGTAGTCGGGCTCGAAGCTGCGGGTGAGCGCCAGGGCCCTCATACGGCTCTTCCAGTAGTGGTGGAGTTCGAAGGCCGTCTGTAGGTAAATCTGGTCCTGCCGCGTGAGCTCGGCCGGGTCCTGCTCGCGGTTCTCCTTATTGGCCTCGGGCCCGGTCCAGTCCTTGCTATACGGCGCCATAAGCTTGGCCGTGTTGTCCGGAATGTTGCATAGGTCTTCCTTCTGCAAGAAGTCCATGACCACCGGGTTATCAAGGACCTCTCTGTCACAGTGGATGATCATCTGCACAACCCTTTCAACAGGGAGCTGTGAAAATTTGGCCAGTGCAATTTCTGCGATGCGCATTAGTATCCGGCACAAACGCGGTAAGCCACATTCAGGCGCAAATGCTTACCGAATGCTTTCCGCAAATCGTTCGAAATAATCTGCTTCTTCTCTTCCTTTTTGGCGCTTCCTTGGCCGAGCATCTTGATCTCCTTGGCTAGGAAGAGCTTCTCGACTTCGTCCAGAATGCCCTTGCGGCTGAGTTCTAGATACTTCTCCTCTCTCTCCTCGGCGGATGGTGCGTGTGCCGCCCAGTGGGTCGTCTGATGAGCGTCTACCTTGTCCCAGTGAAGAGCCTTGAGCTTCTTCTTAGGCCGTACAACAGGCAATCCGATAGATGGCGTAGCAGTGAATGAGGACTGCTGAGCCAAGAAGTGGCCGGACATGGAGCCAGGCATGGGGGGAGGCGGTGGAGGAGGCATTCCTTTGGCACCGGGCATCGGCGGGGGAGGTGGAGGTGGAGGAGGCATGCCTTTGGCGCCGGGCATTGGGGGAGGAGGGGGCGGTGGTGGAGGCGCTCCGGGGAGCTGGCCCGGCGGCGGAAGAGGTGGAGCAGGGGGAGGAGCGCCGGGGAGCTGGCCCGGCAGAGGGGGCGGAGGAGGCGGTGGGGGCGGCGCGCCAGAACCAGTGCCGCCCGTGCCTGGGCCACCAGTGCCGGTGCCCCCAAAGCCAGTGCCACCAGTTCCAGTGCCGCCGGTGCCGGTGCCCGGCGAGCCATCTGCCCCAGTGACACGAATCTTGGGAGGTTCGATGTCGCTTGGTGTGACTGGCGACTGGGACTCGAGGCTGGGATGGGATGGTCCAGTGGTGACACCCTCGCCTTCCGAGTCGCTCGCGTCGTATCGCTTGACTTTGCCTGTGAGCTCTCCGAACATGCCGGCGGCTTGCTTGGGGTCCATGACCGGTCGCTTGATCTCGACGACCCGGGGCTTCTCGTAGATGACGCCATCCTCGTCCCCGTAATCTTCGTCGCCTTCGTCGATCCCTCCTTCGATCGGCTCGCCATTCGAGTTGACGGGCCGTCTCCGTATCCCCGTCTGCCGCTGCACGCTGCC
This sequence comes from Thozetella sp. PMI_491, assembly GCA_021432635.1. Taxonomy (NCBI): domain Eukaryota; kingdom Fungi; phylum Ascomycota; class Sordariomycetes; order Chaetosphaeriales; family Chaetosphaeriaceae; genus Thozetella; species Thozetella sp. PMI_491. The sequence goes on along the minus strand of MU270053.1, from coordinate 581,385 downwards.
GAGCATGCTGTTCGTAAAGTCTCGGGGGGGAGTGCCTTGCCCGGCTGCTGGGCCGAACCCATCCATCTCTTCTCGCAAGGCACGCAGGCGGTCCGATGGGCCGACATTGTCACCCCACACCCGTCCTTCGAGCTTGAACTGTGTCTTTTGGCGTTCGATCTGCATCTGGAGACGCTCCATGAGCTTCTCCCGGTCGAGGATGCCTTGCATGCGGGCAGGGTCCTCATCGCCGAGCTTGTTGGCGCCGCCCTTAACGGCATTGGACGCGGCAACGTCCTGGGCGTCGCGGAGCATGAGGTAGAGCTCACGGGTCTCGAGCTCGTTACGCTGGGCTTCCTTGGCTCGGAGCGTCTGCATGGTTTCAAGCTCAGACTTGAGGCCTTCGGCCTGTCGTCTCTGTGCCTCGATGAACCTCGATTGCTCGTCTAGCTGCTTCTGCAGCTTAGCAACCAGCCCGTCTGCGCCAAGAGCCATCCGCTCCTTCATCTCGTCCCGTTCGGCCATTGCGGCGTCCGCTATCTGCCGCGCCTCCAGGGCCTCGTCAAGGGCCTGACGGGCCTCCGAGTCGGTGTGAAGCTTGTCCAAGAGGCTCTGCACGGTGAAATTGAGGCTCTGCTTGAGGTCCATGTCCGGCAGGCGCCGGTCCATAGCAACGTAGCTCAGCATGGAGTCGACCAGCTGGAACATGCGCAGCCTTTCTTCTCCATCATTGTCTCGAATTAGCAGCAAGTGCTGAAGAGCCGAGATGAAGTAATCCTGCGTCTTGCTCCCTTGAAGCCGCTGCTGGATGGCGTCCACGATCTGCACCGGGTCGTTGAGGTCCTTGACTTCGCCTTCCACGTTGTCCTTAATGCTCGAGTTCTCGCGCTCAAGCATGTCCTCATAGTCGATGGCTTCATTGGACCGGAACTTCTCGACCTGCTTGTCTATCAACTCGTACTGGAATGCCTCCATCTTGGTCAGGATGCGCCGGATCCCGCAGGCCGTGAACTGCGCACGGATGTGGACGCGCAGCTGCAGGTCCTTCTCTGCAGCGTCGACCAGCATGTTGATGAGAATGAGGGTCGCCACGGCATACTCCATGAGAAGGTTCTCCATGCCGATACCGCCGCTGCGCACCTCCTCGCTGGCGCCGACCAGACTGCCCATCTTTCCTCGACCATCGACCGTGACCTCGACAAGGCGCATCCAGGCGTCGAAGCGGCCATTCTCTCCCTGCTGGCTCTTGACAACATCCAAAGCCTGGATGACCTTTTCGTGGCCCTCTCCGTCTTGTCCCCAGTGGCACAAGAAGGTCAAAACTTCGCTGACCAGTTTGCGCGTCGTGAGCCGGGGGGATATCAAGGATGCGGCGAGAGACACGATGACAGATTGGTGGGTCAGAGCGTTGTCGGCGCCGAACTTGTTGTTCATCAAGGCCTTAAGGCACTTGACAATGTCATACTCCTTGTCCAAGTTTCGTGTCTCCTTTCCGGCATCCACGGCTGGGCCGAGGGCGGTCTTGCGGTTGATCTTCATGAGGACGTTGGTGAGGGCAACCTGGCCTTGGCACTCGATAAATCGCTTGACCCAACCTATCTGCTGCGTCCTCAAGTTGACCTCCAGGCTCCCGAGACCCTTCGAGTCTAGCGAGTTGTCCATGACCTTCCGCACGTACCACTCAGGAGAGCCCTCCTCGTCGGAGAACTGGGTAATGTCGACATTGCTGTACTGGCCGATCTTGGCCGTCTGCCTACGCTTCTGTTCGCCCTGCCACTCGGTCAGACGGTCTTGGTAAATCAGCGTCCACTTCTTGGCCGCGGGGTACGCTATCATCTGGCGCTTCGCCTGGTCCGGAAGGTTGTGCCATCCTCGCTTGTGCATCAGAGCCAGGAACATCTGCTCGATGACGCGGTCATCGTCGGGCTTGGGGAAGTTGAAGCCTTCGGTGGAGCCCTGGGGTCCTGGTGGAAACTTGGTCAGGCGGTGAGACTCCCTGTGCGAGTGAGTAGAGTAGGAGGATTGCGAGGAGGCACTGGGAAGTGCTACTTTGGATGAGCGGCTGGTCGATGCTGGGTCAAGATAGGGTCCTCCGTTACCTGAGTATATACTTGATTGGTCTGCCGAGCTGCGGCCTCCCGAGGTCATGTACGAGTTATACCTCGAGTTGTGGGTCAGGCTGCTGTCCCTCGGGGGACCCCATTGCTGGAACTGCGTCTGGCGCCCGGTCGACGCCATGGTGACGTTAGACGCGCCGGGCGGCGGCCGGGGGCCGGAGAGATGGGAGCTGGTGCTGTACATGGAGGCGGTATCGAAGCTGGGGTATTGGTGGAAGTCGCTAGTGGCCTTGTTGAGCTGATGCGGGAGAGGCTCCCTCCTCACGGGCATCTGATCGGACTTGGGCAAGTAGTCGACGGGGATCGGAGAACGGCGGTCGGAGGGAATGGTATCGTACGGGATGGTGGTGATGACACCGGCCATCATGTTTAGGCCGGAATCGGGTGTGCTTGGGCGGTCAATGGAGACGACGGACGAGTCTCGGTGGTGCCGCGAGGTGCGCGAGCCAATGGAGCTCGTCGTATCGTGGTCGCCCGACAGGTGGCGACCCTCGTCGCTAGTGTTTCGTTTGTCGGCCTTGTTTTTGGAGCGGGAGAAAAAGGACGAGGCCTTCCCGCTCGAGGCTCTGCTCTTGTCGTAGCTAGACATGGTGAAAGTAGCGGGCGTGAAACAGCCGCGCCCTCGGTCGGTCGTCGCAAGAAAGCCGCTCTGGGGTGGAGAGTCCCTCGGGCGACGAATGGCTCACGAGGGCTCGATGGGCAGCTCAATGCGCGGCCGGGCGAGGATCTGGCGGGTTCGGGTGAAGGTAGAAACTGCCGTCAATGGGCTCGGTGTCTCAGGCCCAGGTCGGATCGCATCATGTCCTTGGCACGCGGACAGAGTTGGGCAGCGTCGATTCGCAGATCGAGGGGTGGGTGAAATCTGTTGCATGAATCGGAAACGTTTAGCATGAGGTCCAGTCGGGTGCTAGCGGTCCCAGGATTTGCATGGCTGGATGTTGGCAGCTCGCTAGGGGGGGGGGCTTGACGTACGGGGAGTGATTAAGTTTGGGCTGATGTCGGCCGCTCGACAAAGAACAGAACTCGGCCAGATCAGAGGGCCAGAGAGTATTTGATAGGCGCTTGGGACGTCGTGGGCCGGCGCGTCCAGAGAAATCACATTCGAGGTAGCAGGGAGCGCAAAGATCGAGCCCACTTCTTATTTCCACGCTCCTGCTTAAACCAAGCCCGTGGGCACCACTTGGAAATTCGTTTCCGGGGTTATTTTCGCACTGCCACGAGGAACGCGAGGGACACGCAGCAGGAGCCTCGACGTCTATATGGTATGGGACGATGGGATGCAAATCAACGCCACTCTTCAAGATCAAATCAAATTATTAAAAAAAAAAAAGAGCGATTTGAGAGGGGCGAGGGAACAAAAACGGAGACGGGCTTTTCGAGGCCAGTCGAGCACCGGCACTTGTGAAGCCAGCGGTAAGTTTAGAAACGAGCGTTGGGCAACAAGCAGTGGCCACAAACGGGGGGGACAATCGATAAGGCAGGGGGGTCGGGAGAGCGAGAGAAGGAGGACGCAGAAAGAGGGTCGTCCGAAAAGATGGAGAAGGCGTTGCGGTTTGAAACTAAGCCCGGATGGGGATCCCCCTGACCGTCTCGCACATCAGGGGAAACACACGCTACCGTCTTCGCCGCCCGAGCTCCCCAATGCGACCGTGCAGCATTCAAATAGATTGAAAACGGGCCTTCGTCCTGTGCGGTTGGTGTGCCACACTGGCAACCGCAACCACTCCCGACCTTTCTGTTTGCGGTCCCCAGCATGCGAGGCCAAACTGGCGGGACGCAGAAATCAGGGGCTTTGCGAAGCATGGAATGGCCCCACCTCTTCTTTGGTTCGTGGACTACCCCGGCGAAAGGGACTACTTGCGACGGCGTTACGGCCATCTGACCAACGTTGGCTCTGCCCATGTGGTGCGGCAACGGCCTTGTATTCGTTTTGTACAAAAGAGGCGGGGGAAAGGAGGGGGAAAGGGTCGCTGCGTCGCATCTTTCTTCATCTTCTCTCGATGAGGGATAGATAACATCGGGTCCGGGCGCTCGGGATGCTCAACGAGGCGGGCGACCACACCGGGAGCATCGCTCAATCGCCCAAGCTGCAGGCCGCCACTGCAGGTCATCCCGTGTTGGCGCCCACATTTGGCGCCCACATTTCGCTGGCCTCCCCGTCAGCCGTCAGGGAGTACCTCTTAGCCTGCGCGGGTCCAAACCTGGTGACGCCGCTGTCAACGTGGCGCAACCCTCTAGGGCCTGGTTCGAATGTGACCTCTGGTAAGATTAAGAGAGACCCAGTTGTGATTATGTACAACCGAGCCAATACGGAGTACCTCCTTCCCCATAGCCAAGAGTGTCTTCTGGTGGCAGGATGCTCCAGGTGTAGGCAACAAGGCTTTCATTATGCCCGGCCAGGGTGCTTTCTTTCAATACGTCTAATGCCTAATTAGTCTCTACTAGTATTCGTAATACATGCTCGACTAGAAATAGCAAGGCGTAATATTAATTTTCTCCGTACATAGCTATGTGCCATGTGCTGTGCGCCGGGGGAAAACGAGGGCGATCAAGGCTCAGGGTAGTTAGGGGTCCTCGGAGGGGACCCCCTGCGAAAGGGGAGCCTCCCCGGCTTCGTTCGCTCTTTACGTAAGCCCTGCGGGAAGGGCACGGCTACGTTGCGTGGATCGTCAGCCGCGACGCAGGATCCCCCAACGTCAAAGTAGCCACGGCGCCAGCGATCAACTGCCGTGAAGCTCCCGGCGATAGCAGACTGGCCGTGGACTCGCTCTAATATTTCGCTTTCTCTCCACATTGATCCGCGCGCGGACGTTGTCTGTAGGACGCAAGTGCCGTGTCGCTCTTGTCCGTCGCACGCTAGCAAGGCCCGAGATGGGGGCCACGGCATCGGTCGTCAAGGTGAGCACAAGATCCCTCGAAGCGTCCACCGCGCAATTCATGGCCTTTCGGCGGAGTATTGACCGTTCGATTGTAGACCTTGATAGTTCCGGCGCTCATATCCTTGATTCTGTTCCTTGGTACTACCTACGTCATCTTCCCGCTCTGGCAACGGTACCGCAATCGCTACAGCCAATACCTCCCTCTAGAGTCGATATCGAATCAGACCTCGTCTCTCAGAGCGAGAATACAAAACGGCATCGGGAACATGCTAGTACCGTCTTCCTGGCGGCAGCGGCTACATGATCGTCTGGTCGTCGGGGGCGAGACGGCGTCGGACGCAGGATACGACTCGGAAGAAGGAGAGGAGCTGGGCGATGTGGATGGAGCGCGGAGCAGAGACTTGGGATCAAGAGATAATGGAATAGACAGTAACCGGAGGTTAAGCAGAGAGTGAGTGGCCCTCTCGAATCTACTTCTGGCTAGAGCAACCACTAACCTACAGCGTAGCTTGGAAGAGGGTTTCATAGACGACAGTGATGACGAAGCAGGGCCGGCGAGGCCGGTGAGGTAACTTGCTTGCCCAGGATATCCCCTTGCGGCGAGCATCATGACATAGCATCCTCTAAAACTCACTTCTTCCCTCCCCTAATGTACCACTTGAGCATGATAGACTTGGCCGTGAGGATGAGCGCAAGGCCGAAAACCAGTCTTACTCCTGGATATTCCCCTGTTTGTAGTTTGTATCCTCATTGCTGGCCAGGCTCTGCATCAGCCACTGTCATGGGCAGTTCTGGGTCATTACCTGAGGAGAAGCGAGGCGAAGCGATTTCAGTACTGTCTCTTTGGTTGGCACCTACTATACCCTGCTTCAGGGTATGAGCATGCACCGAATGGTCTAGCGCTGTAACGCGCCGAGAGCGAGCTTATGTGCTTGTTCTTCAGCATTACCCTAATCTATCCACCACGAAATAGCCTCCATGGTGTAGGGTTCCTGATGCTCTACGTTGGATAACGAGAGGCGATCGCCTGTCCTCCAAGTGACGATGTCTCCTATCACCTACCCGTTCTAGACAGTCTTGATCTCAAAGTTTTTCCAATAAAACCATCACGAAGTTTAGCATGAGGTCTCGCTATGTCAGCAGCGGAACCATCGTGGGCAAGAAGGGCACGTAGCTCGCAGTGCACTAAGAAGCTGTATAATAGGTAATACTATCAAGTCAGGTGGACCTAGGATCCACGCCTTCGGTACTGTAGCCTGCGGATACGACATGGAAATGAGTATTGTCGAGACATCCAGGAGCAGAAATATTCAAATTGTAGAGATAAATACAATCCAATCCACGCACACATATAAGCATAGGAGTGTGGTAACAAGAGCGACTTATACCCAACCCGAGCTGAGGCATGGGTTGAAATGGCAGGTATTTTCTGCCAAGCCGTTCTAATCCTGGTCAAAGGGCAAAGAGAATTCTCGAAGGAAGGGTTTAGCCGCTGCCCGTGCGTCAAGGTCGGAGGTCGGAGCTTAGTGCACGTTTAGCTGCATGAGGGGAACTATCGGGTTATCCGATCGGCGCCGAGTTCGAAGAATTTACTTGGGATGGCTGGGGCCTAAGACTGGTGGGATGCCACCACAGCCGGACCTCTCTCCTGAACCTTGCGAACTGAGACGGCGACTAGCCTCCTGCAACCTTCTAGACCTCCCACGAGCTGCCCCAGACGTTCACCACTGCTGCCACATCACATTCCCGCCTGGTATACGAGTCTGGTGCAAACGAGCCCGACAGCATAAGCGATCGCAGCCTTGTTGAACTGCGTGCGGGTCGACAATGGCGACGCCGGAGGAGAAGGCGACAGCCTTCAAGAATGAGGGGAACAAGGCCTTTGCCGCCCACAACTGGCCCAAAGCGATTGAGCTGTATACCAAAGCAATCGAGCTGAACGATAAGGACCACACGTTCTTCTCCAACCGGGCGCAGGTTAGTGCTCGGCCGGCGCCAGGCCAGCCGCTGGGGATCTTCCCTGCTCGCGTGACCGTTCTAACCTCTCTCCCTATCAGGCCTACTTGAAGACGGAGGCATATGGCTATGCGATCCGAGATGCCACAAAGGCAATCGAGCTCAACCCGAGCTTCATCAAGGTGCGACAAGCTTCTCTGCGTGAACACTAGCAAGGTATCACAAGGCTGACTAGCCGCCCTCTCGGCCAGGCCTACTACCGACGCGCCACGGCGTACGCCGCCATCCTCAAGCCGAAAGACGCCCTGAAGGACTTCAAGACCTGCGTCAAGATCGACCCGTCGAACAAGGATGCGAAGCTCAAGTTGGTGGAGTGCGAGAAGATTGTGCGGCAGCATGCCTTCTTCGCCGCTATAGAGGTGGGCGACGAACCCTCGGCGGCCGAGGGTCTTGACATAGATTCGATCGCCATTGATCCCTCCTACGACGGCGTCCGGCTGGAGAAGGAGATGACCCAGGAATTCATCGACGACATGATGGATCGGTTTAAGAACGGCAAGGCCATCCACAAGAAATACGTCTACCAGATCATCATCGCGGTCAAGGAGATTGTGCACGCCGAGCCCACTATGGTCGAGATGGAGATACCGGAAGGTGTGGAGCTCACCGTTTGCGGCGACACTCACGGTCAGTCTTTCTCTTGCTCTGCTGCCTCCCCTCTCTTGCTGACGCGTGCTGACTGGCGCCATAGGCCAATACTACGACCTCCTAGAGCTCTTTAGGTTAAATGGAATGCCAAACGACAAGCACTATTACCTATTCAACGGCGACTTTGTCGACCGAGGAAACTGGTCTACTGAAATCGCATTGGTACTCTATGCCAACAAATGGCTGAGGCCGAATGCTTTCTTCATCAACCGTGGCAACCACGAGACCGATGACATGAACAGAGTATATGGCTTCGAGGGCGAGTGCAAAGCCAAGTACAACGAAAGGTACGCTTCGATGAGACATCAGCCGTCCTGTACAGTCAAACTAACGCCGCACAGGGTGTTCAAGCTCTTCTCGGAGAGTTTCTCGGCGTTGCCACTCGCGACATTGATAGGGAAGAAGTACTTCGTTCTCCACGGAGGCCTCTTCTCAGATGACAATGTCACCCTGGACGACATTCGGAAGCTCGATAGGCACAAGCAGAGGCAGCCCGGGCAGTCTGGCCTAATGATGGAAATGCTCTGGACGGATCCCCAGACGGAGCCTGGCCGTGGCCCCAGCAAACGCGGTGTAGGTATGCAGTTCGGCCCGGACGTCACCAAGCGTTTCTGCGAGAAGAACGGATTAGACGCCATCATCCGAAGCCACGAGGTCCGCATGCCTGGTTATGAGGAAGAACACGACGGGAAGTGCATCACAGGTTTGTCATCCCGGTCTGACCTAGTGCGGGCGAACATGATCTGATCTCCGTTCTAGTTTTCTCGGCGCCGAACTACTGCGATAACTCGACCAACAAGGGCGCGTACATCAATATTGGACCCGAATACAAGCTCGAGTTCCATCAATTCGATGCCGTCCCTCACCCTCCAGGACAGCCCATGGTTAGTGGCATCCCCCCCCCCCCCCCCCCAACAAGCTCATTTGCATCCCAACTGAGCAACCTTCGTTCACCATTGGTAAGGGCTAACATTCTATGTCAGAAATATGCCAACAACTCGATCATGTCGTCTTTGATGTGAAGTAGGATGCAGGAATGGATGAAGTCAGAGGTGTGGAGCTTACCGGCAGACGTTGATGTTGCCGCACTGCATTACGAGGTCTCGTCGGCCTTGGGCGTTTTGAGGTTGGCAAGATGGCGTGGCAATCTCGCCGGCGGAGAGATATCCGAAATTGAGATGCCCGACTAAGATGTGTCGATCATACCCAGTAGTTAGACGCTAGGGGCTTCTGGAAACAGGCAATGTGAAGCATCTTTCACTCCGGTATTCCCACCAGTCACCCTTGCGGAGCTCGCCCGTGAAGAGTTTTTGCTATCTTGCTTGGAAAGGCTGTGACGTTCATGGCCCCGTTGCCTCACGAGCTCCAGAGTTTCTGCTGTTCATCACGGCCGAGGAGGCTACCCAGCCAGTCGCCGCACGCCCGAACCTGTAGAACGTAGGTGACCTCCCCCTCAGAGACACCCCCGAACGCAGTAATGGCGGCTGCAAAGGCGCTCAGGTCGGGCTGCGGGACCCGAACCCACACCTCGGAGCCCTGCACCTTGAGGATATCTATGGGGATGGCGACGCCCGTATCTCCGAGGAACTGCCGCAGAGCAGCTGTACAGTAGGACCGGACTTGCAGCTCGTCTAAGGACGCCAGACCCGTGGGCAAGTCTGTGAGAAGAACGAGCTGCGCGTAGGCAAACCGCGAGACTCTAAGGGTGCAGCACTGCAACTCTTGGCCTTTCGATGCCTTGTCCACCCTGTTAGCCTTTGGCAGGCCCGCGGCAGCAGTTGATGTGGCGTCTCCAGTGGCCCTCTCTGAAGTGGTAGCCATAGTGCGAGGCTGGTTTGATAGTGCTGGAACTGAGCGCAAAGCTTTCGCGGAGAACTAAGATGTCAGGTGAGGGTTAGGGTTCGGGGCAGGCATATACTCCAAGTGACCTCGGTGGAATGTCATGTCACTTCAATGGGCAACATAAAATCGCCAGTGATTCGACAACCCTGGAGATCAGGAGTTCTACTCCGCGCGGATTTTCCCTTTCTTCGCCACGAAGCGTCATGGGGCTGAAGAAGCTGCTTTGAAAACGGCCCTGACGTCATTCTTTCCTCGAGCGGCCGGACCCAGAAGCGGCAAGCATTGTGACAGCAACGAGACCATGGCAGAGTGGTGGTCTACCGCCCTGGGCGCTGGGATTCTTCTAGCATCTTATACGGCAACGGCTGTGGCGTATCTCCTTTACGCCGTCCTGTACCTCCTCAGCCTTGTCGTATGGCCCATCACTGCCCTCTACGGCCTTGCGCTTGTCATATTCGCGCCGGCGATCTACACGATTCAGTTCGCGTTCACGCCATTTTCATTTGCACTATCGATCATACCGAAGCTTGAGGTATGCAAGGGCTCCCAGGGGGGTTCATTGCGAAAACCCAGACTGTTCATAGCTAACATTCTCCAGGCATTATATATCTTCGTAAGTAACCAATGCACTAGATGCCTCTTTACCTTCTTCCTGGCTCCACCCCTTCTAGAAACTGACGAGCCATCTCCCTTATCCGCAGTTTGGCTGCGCAGCATTTGTGGGTATCCTCGCTGGCACAACAGTGCGCCTAACTTCCGGTGTCTTCACGTCTGTTCTTGGTATCCACGGCCCAGACGAGACGCCCTCCAAACCGTCTAGTGAGGAGCGGCAGGTGGGTAGCGGCTCGTTCGGCGGGAGTGATCTGCTGGAGGACGAGCATAGTTCGCAAGACTCCGATTCGATCTGGTACGACAGCCAGCTGGAAAGGACAATTATGCCAAAGCCCAGCAGACGTCGGATGCCAGGGCTACTGTTACGGGAAACGATACATGAAGAAGAGGACGACCTCTAAAGCTGCTGTTCTATAAGCGTGACCATGTATTATACGACTGCCTGTAAACTAGCCATTCCATGAAAGCTTACCTACCGAACGGCTATCTAGAGAAAAGAGGGCCTCCAAGTGCCCGTGCTTTAGTCTCCAAACATGAGGATTCAGGTCATTTTGTGGTGAGTCGCGTGAGACGCGGCGTGAGCGTGGTATATCCGCATCTCTCGATCTTGCTCCGTGGACCAAGCCTTGAAATAATCCTGTGTATTACGAACAATAAACAAAGCGAACGGGGTAGCCTACGGGCTTTCTCAAGTAGAGCCGCCGCGGCTTCTATTGCTACAGGGGATGATAGGTGAGGAGTTAAAGCAATCTCTGTTGCCTCCCCTCTGCTCGCTGATCCCTAGGTACCTACCGAATAAGCCTTTACTCCCTAGGATAGAAGGGTATCACCCCAACGCCGGGGTCACATTCCATCCGTAGTCACCGATGCCTCTCTCGCCTAATGCGCCTGTCCCAAAGACTAGAAAGGGTAAAAAGTGCTAAAGAGATGGCCTCATCCATTGTGTATGTGGCGAGGGTAGGGATGCCGGTTCAATGAGTGGCGCCTGCGATCCTACCGCCGATGCATCTCATAGTCCCTCTCCCGGTGCTGGTTGCGTTCGCGCACCGGCGAACGGCTACGACTGCGAGTCCTGCTGGTGCGAGCGCGGTCGTCGTACTCTGGCCGCCGCCGCTCCCAGTCATGGCGGCGGTCATCCCAGTCGTCACGACGGCGGCGGTCGTCTCGAGCCTCTCGCTCTCGTCGCATGCCTTCGCGGTCGTAGCTTGGAATGTATGTATCGACGTTGGAAGGGCCGTTCCGGCTGCGGGGCGGTCGCTCCTGGTGCCCACGGTCTCGATAGGCATCCGGGTGGTCTCCTCCATTGTGGTGGTCGGCAGGCGGAGGGGGGCGCGGGGGCAAACCGCGCTCCCGGTGCCAAGCTGGCTGCCGTTGGTCGTCGGGATAAGGCGGGCCCCGACCCCGAGGATATCGGTTCCCGTTGGCCATGTTTCGGCCGTAGTCTCCATTGTATCCGCCATTGGGGCCAGGGCCGGTATCATTCGGGCCACGTCCTACAGTGCCGCCCTTAGGAGCAGGTGGTAGAGCCGCCCTACGCTCGCGGTCCTGAAACTTCCGGCGATCGTATTCGTGGCTCTCTTCGAATCTCGGAATGTCGCCAGGGGCCGCAGGGAGCGGCGCAGTGCGGAAATACGGGTGCTTCAACGCATCGATGGCATTAATTCGAGACTTCCAGTCCAGCTTGAGAAGCTCCTTCAGCAGGGAAATAGGCCCTGTGCCCCACTCCCGGAATCGTTGCGAAAGGTTGCCTGGCCGGCCTGGTCGCTGTTGGACGACTTCGGCGCCTGGGAGCTCTCGCCAGCCCGGCATGTTGTCATCCGTTGGCGTGCCCAATAGATCGCAGATAAGCTCCAGTTGGTGGCTATCGCTCTCTCCGGCGAGGATCGGCTTGCGAACGAGCATCTCGCCAAACACACAGCTGCTCGCGCGTTAGATATTGGCCAAGCGAGAGGACCAAGTAGTTCTTACCCGACACCCCAGACATCAATAGCCGTGGTATAGCGCTTCAGGTGCATAAGAAGCTCGGGCGGTCGGTACCAGCGGGTAACGACAAGACTAGTGTATTCTCGACGGCCCTCTCCGCCACCGTGCCCAGGCTTGGGGGTATCTCCTTCATAGTGTCTCGCGAGACCAAAGTCGGCGATCTGGAGAATTCCTTTATTGCTGATGAGGAGATTGGCGGCTTTCATATCTCGGTGCAAGATCCGGTTTTCATGTAAATATTTCAGTCCCTCGAGCAGCTGCAGCATGTAGCATTTGATCATGGGTTCGGTGAGCCGAACGGTGGGGTTGTCGAGGAGGCCGGACAGATCGTGGTCCATGTAGGGGGTGACCATGTAGATAATGGGCTTCTTGCGCTTGTCCTCTAGAGAGAAGGAGAGCGTGTTTAGCGGGTGTCGCTCTCTGGACAAAACAAGGAGGCAGCACGAACCTTTGCGCAGAGCATACTCAATAGCAATATCTTCGAGTCGTAGGACGTTTTTGTGAGACAAAAGCTTCAAAAGTTTGATCTCGCGAAGCGATGTGATGGGGAACTAAGAAGGAGTTAATATGTACACCAGCCCAGTGCCCAGTAGGGGTCGAGGGCATACTCCGTCTCTCTCGTTGTGCATGATGATCTTCTTGAGCGCAACCGCGACACCTGTCTTTCGGGACCGGGCGCGATGAACCTCACTGTGGGCGTAGTCGTCAGCATTCTGACTAGAATTCGCGCGACGAGAGGAGTCATCATACCCAAACGTTCCCTCGCCGAGCTTATTGAGCACCTCATAGTCGTGAATCTTGGAGCAGCCGACAAAACTGGACCTGGCTCGCTGATGCGCCACCGCGAAGGAGCGCGGCGAGCTGGCATTGCCAGGCTGGGAAGTAGGTGCGCTCATGGCTGCAGAAGAACCTCAGGTGGACTGATAGTACTGATCAAGTCCAAGAACCAGCTCCATGGTTTCTATTCCCTGTTGTTGTTTGCTGGCAGTGAGTGGGATGGCGAATGCTTCATCCTTGGCTGGTCCTGGCTTCCGGCAGTTGCACGTTGTCAGTCACTGTGTGGAAACCCACTCTTTTGCTCTGCAAACACGATGGAGTGGATCCAGAGTGCTCATCAGCTCTGTGGTAGCCGAAAGAGGTTTAGTCACCAAGAAAATTAGCTCTTCGAGAAGAGATAAAAATGTAAAATTCAAATACTTTGGGAAACCCCTCCGTGAATGTAAATTCCAAAACCAGCATTGGCACAGTACCATTGTGAGCCCCACACGGTTAATTTTGTGCCTTGTATTTCAGGCACCGAAATCTGGCGCTACTGGGCAGCTGCAACCGAGTTCCGACATCAATTGTGGATTGCTTCACGCAACAAAATCGACACGAACTGCTTCTTCTCGGCACCACAGACTTGCTCTGCAGTCGAGATTCGCCAAAAGTGAGTGAGCCGGCGCCACTACTGTCTCTGCAGAGCTCCCTTTCTGACCAATTGGCCCAAACAGTGAAGCCCGGCGCCTGGAACAACCTCCCCTTCAAAGCCCACCCCGTCCCCTTCATCTGGCGGGCGACGGCCACCGGGCTGGGTGCGAGCATGTGGTTCTTCGTACGTGTTCTCTTAGTTCAGTTGGAAGCAATTGATCGTGAATTAGGAAGCTAACATCTGCCCCAGCTCTTCTATCGCGCGAAGCAAGATGGTACTTTCCTCCGACGCCTCCGACACGCGAGCCTTTTACTAACCTCCAACCGCAGGTCCCGCCCTCCTCGGCTGGAAGCATCCTTGGGACCATTAGAGAATGGGAGTTTGAATTTCTTCGGACAAAGTCGCATGTCGGATAGAGGGAGAGGCTCGGCGCATCAATGGGACAAATCCCTGTGTGGTATTATATCTATGGATACTTCCAATCTCGACCTGTCTACTTCCACCCTGGAGCCACACGTCGCTACATCTTGCCGGCCTTGTATGTTCGCATCTTCAAGGCTCGCCCTCAATGATCTTGTCCTTGACGAAGAGCATATGAGCGACCCCCCATGTGTCCCCTCCTTCGTAATTGAACAGCTCTGAGCATGCCAAATAGAATATCTGCCAGCGATACCACCATGTACTGGCATTCTGCTCGCCATAAGTCTCCACCAAGTGAGGCCAAATATCCTTCTTGTGGGACAACATGGTTGTGATCCATTGCTGAGGCCCGGTCAGGACGGTTTTCACTCTAGCTAGTTGAAGAGGGCGACTCACCTCGCAGGTCTTGGAATAGTGCTTGCCGTTGATCCACCACTCTTTCTCGAAGCTAAGTTCCCGCTGGAAGTGCTTTAGCAGATCAGCCGACATCATGGTACCGCCAGTGAAAAAATGTGTTGTCATCCAGCCGTCTTCGAAGTCATAGGGGCTGTCTCGGTGACAGAAGACATGGGCGAAGAATTTGCCACCGGGCTTCAGCGAGCGAGCGACCTTGGCCATGAGTAGCTTGTAGTTCTTCATGTGTTCAAACATCTGATTTTCAATTAGCCAAAGTACTTGTAATGAACAAAAATTACCCTATCAGAAGTTATGTGATTCTTACCTCGATGGAAATGACTCGGTCGAAGCTTCTATGCTCAAACTCATAATCGGCGACGTTGCCCGTAATGACGGTCAAGTTTTTGAGGCCCTTGAGCTTGGCCTGGCCGTCGATATACTCCTTCTGGGTCCTGGAGTTCGAAAAGGCCACGACTTCGGCCCCTGGGAGCACCTCGGCGTAGTAAAGAGCGCCGGAGCCCCAGCCGCAGCCCAGGTCCAGGATCTTCTGGCCATTCTTCATCTCGGCCTTGTCGACATAGCTCTGCAGCATGGCGACCTCGGCCTGGGCGAGCGTCTCGCGACCCGTAGGGTACAAGCAGCAGCTGTACTTCATGCGGGGCCCGAGCATGCCGGCAAGCACGCCAGTGCCAACTTCATAGTGCTGGGAGTTAGCTGACGCCGTCTCGATGGCGATGGGCTTCTTCTGGAGGGTCTCGACGAAGGCCATCTTGCGGACCACCGCATCAGTCAGGGAGACGGACGCGATGAGCGCCTTGCGCTGCGCCAGCTGCCTGCGGATGCCCACGCGAATCACGGCATGGGGGAGGTAGCCGCTGTCGAGCACAGCATCCATCGCCCAGTCAGGCACTATGAGTAGGTGTCAATTGATGCGTTGGAGATTTGAGTGGTACATCTCACCGTATTCCATCTTGCGAGGCTTTGCTCTCTATTAATGACGTAGTTGAAATTGTGGTGGGATCTTGTCTCCAAGACAGGAAGAGCAATGAGCTGAAGACTTGAGCTGTGTGACACACTATATCGAAAGGACCCAAGCAGATATTCAGAGCAAGCAAGGCGACTTTTCTACAATATGAAGCTTAACCTTAAGTACTGAAGTGTGCACCCTCGCGCTGGACCGGGTCCTCGACGCGCATCAGGCCGGATGTGTTTCGAAAGTGGGCACTACTGCAGCCACTGTACCCCTCGGATGCGTCTAAGCGTCCGCCCTCGAGACTAACAAAGCCAAAAATCGTCGACGCAAACAGCACCAGCACCTCAATATCTTGGAATGCATATTGACCATCTAGCAAACCCTAGATGAGCGAGGCCTCCTCTCGACAGCAAGAGGAGCAGCCGAACCTTGGTTCCTCGTATAGCATCTCGCTTGTCACCTGCGATATTATCATGACCGAAGAGTCCAGCTCAGACAGCACTGTTCGTCATGGAGCCAAACCCGCAAAGTAAGAGGTACGTAGGGCGGGGAGCCGTGTGCGACAACTCAATCTTCACTGTCTATTTTGGTTGCCTCCCCATCGGAGTTGAGTAAACATGTCACTCAACTTTCGCTCAGTACAGAGTTGTTAGAACAGCGTCCTCTTTCTACACAGAGCCAACAGCAACAACACCAAACCAATGCATTGTGAATCCCGGACTATTGGAGCCGCCTGTATCCATATTCCGACTAAAAAAGCATCTGCTCCTGTATAACCTTGTAATCCTTTCTCTTCTTGGTCTTACCCGTCAGCGAGACCTTGGCGCGCCCAACTGCTTTGGCCAACCGCTGGAATAAATAATATTCTCCACCCCATGCCATCGCGAGATACAAGGCCCCAAGACCAATGATAAAACACTGGAAGTCCCAGCTTATGTACGTGAGTTCCATAATCTCAGTTACCGATTGCGCAGGGAGCACGATCATATACACCGTAATAAGCAGGGCTAGTACTATCGTAGCAACAAAAGGCCCTATAGGCAGGTCAGCAGGGGTTGTAGGAAATTGATGTACTCCAAGGACTCACAATTCTTCGACGCCGGTTGCCGAAATGGGCGGCCAGCGTTGAGAACGACACCTGCAAAGATATACTCGAAGCATGATGTCAAGAATAAAGCTGTGTTTTCCGAGTTGGCCACATTTGCTTTGTCCGGATCTAGGACGGGCGGTATAAACCAGGGCTGTCCGCGGACCGCGATGAAGGCAAGTGCCTGCACGATGATACAGATGCACATGTGTGCAAGGAGCGGTGTCAAGACTTTGCGCGAAACTAAGTTTGCTGTAGGTCGCTTGCGAGATAGCTCCGGGAATGGTTCGGCCCAGCTCATAAAGATGGCAATCGGTAGGATTAGGGTCAGGTCGATGAAGAGATATTGAAAGTCCCCTAGGTTGGACGCAGAGGGGTATAGGAAGCTGACAGTGGTGAACTGGATGGCTGAGTACAAACTCATGTACTTGAAGCAGCTAAAGCTTGTGACCAGCGCTGCTCGCCCCTCGCGTATCACTTCAGGCACGCAGCGAATGTCGAATACCCGCGATGTGAACGGCGCCGCCACTGAGGCCTCTGCCTCAGACAGCGAAATGCCGACATCGGCAGCTTTCAGAGCACCGCAGTCGTTCGCACCATCGCCGCAGAAGCCGCAGCAATAACCGATGCTTTGCAGTTTTTCGACTAGCTCATGCTTCTCGTCAGGCGACATTCGCGCAAACACCTTGCCGGCGATGAGCATGCGCTGTAGAACTTGAGGCGAGGCGAAATCAACAACCCAACGGAAGACGTCACCGCTTACGGCGACGGAGTAGTTTCTGATGTTCGAAATGTCGTATGGCAGCGAGGCATCCCCTTCCGGCGGTGCTGGCAGAGGAAGAAGCGTATTCTCGTCGAGACGGTAGATCGGGTTATCGATGCTCTCCCATTGAAGCCTCGCTTGCTTATCCCTGGAGTGCCCTTCAACGAAACGAGGGACGAAGCAATGGGCCGTCTTGTTAATGAGGTTACATTCGCGGGCGACGCTGATGGCAGTTAATATGTTGTCTCCGGTGACCATGACGGCGCCGATATTAGAGGCGAGCAACTCCATAAGTACCCCTTTTGTCGTTGGCTTCAGCTTGTTCTCAAAAATGATAAAACCGACGAAATCAAGGCCCGACTCTACGTCTTCTCGCTTCATTTTCTGCGCCTTGACCCAGCTGAGTTTCTTCATATGTTTGGTAGCGCACCCGATAACTCGGTAACCCTTGTGAGTGTAGTACGCCAGCTGTTCCTCGTAATCGGTCGGAACTAAGACCATGTTAGAATGATGCATGTTCAGCCTTGCGAGTGATAAACCGGGGGTTTTCTCACAGCTTTCCGGCCTGCATATCTCTCTCATGCACTCCGGCGCTCCTTTGACATAGATGTCGCCACTCGGCTGGCCGAACGTCCGCACGATGACGCTGGCGCGTCGAAGCTGGGAGACAAACTCGAAGGACTTCAAGATTCCGAGCTCGAACGGCGCCTGAGGAAATTAGAAACTCGAAAAGCAATCAAAAGAGTTGTACTCACCGCGTGTCCGTTAGGTTGACCGTTCCCATTCGTTGTGTTCTTGACTGCCGAAGGCGGCCGGGCAATGGAGGGCTGGAGAGTTGCATCGTCATCCTCAGCACCTCCCTGACCTCCTTCTTCGAAAGACCACCCCGTAAAGTCAAACATTTTAAGATCCAAAGGATCGCCTACCAGCTCGTCGTCCACGGACCGGAGAGAGTGACAAGTCGCCATGGTATATAAGGCCGCTTTCTGGGTGTCACTGGAATTCAGCACTCCTCGGCCGTGGTCCTGATTCCGGACGAAGTGGTTGGGATCGGTTAGCAGGTCGCCAAGTCGGTTGTTAGACCGGGAGACCACCCGCACTCCGAGGATATCGAGGCCTTCCTCGGTAAGAGTCCCAGTCTTATCGAAGCACATGATGTCGAGTTTCCCGCCGACGTTGACCCGTTGCGGGCTGATGCAAAAGATCTGCTTCCCCTTGAGGCGACTGATAGCAAAGTTGATACCAATCGTGAGGGTGGCGGGCAGCGCTGGGGGGACCACGATGGTGATGAGGTCAAGACCCTTAGTGATGATGAAACGCCACGACACGCCCAGCCGAAGGAAGTTGACGAAAGAAGCAATAAACCCCAGGAGTGCCACACATCCCATAACCGAAATATACCGGAACGAATCCCGGTAGAACTTGAAGCCAGAGGGCTTGGGAAATAGCATGGAACGGACGAGGGCTCCTTTGGTGGTGTTGAAACCGGTCCTCACAGCCATCGCAAGGGCGACTGCTTCGTCATCACTGCCTTCCTGCGGTCTACGGGCACGAATGATCTTGGTCCCGCAGAACAGAAAGTGCTTCGCCACCTCTGGCAACACAGTGGAGGCGGCGAGATCCAGCTGGCCTAGGGCTTCATCCGTGATTGGAGTTTTCGTCACCGGCACAGACTCGCCGGTGAGCATGCTTTCATTGACAATGCAGTCGCCGCTCAAAAGGATGCTATCTGCCGGAAACAGAGCCAGACTCGGGTCGCTTACTTCGTAAATATCGCCAGGAACGAGATCACTTGAGGCAACAGAACGCCCTGGACATAATCAGAGAAAATAGCCATGAGCCTAGCTAGGGATCTCGACTCACAAAATCCATTCCGCAGAACACGGACATCGCAGACAAACCGTGAGATCTCCCGAAGTCGTTTCATGGTCTAGCTCGGTCAGCGGCTAGACTTAACTGAAGTAAAATCTTGGGTTACATACCGCACGCGTCTCAATCAGAGTAGTGCTTATACTGCCAACTGACATAAGAAAGATGGCGGTGGCATAGTAGTAGTATTCGTCAAGAGACCACAGAATCAAGCTGCCAATCTGGAACACATAGAAGGGGTGGAAGACCTACGGCCATCTCGATTAGCTTGACACATCCTGTCACCCTTCATGTTTGCACCTCACCTCGTCTACAAGGAGCCGGAACATAGATTTTTGCTCAATGTCGATCAAATTTTGGCCGAAAACCAGATCACGGTGACTCTTCTCATCGATATCGATCCCGGCGCGGAGTGCACGCACGTCTCCCCAGAGCGGATCTCTCCAGCCGTTGCAAATCATAAACTTGTCGGCTTGAGGATGCAAGTACAGACGGACGTAGCGATAATTGAGCGTCCGGAGCTCGTCCAATATCGGGTCCGGGTCATCGTCTAGCGGGTACGATGTTGACTTGCGAGGAGGCCCGAAAACTGTGGAGAGGGGTCGACCGTATGGTTTCACGTCCACCTCCAGAATGGCCATCTCGTTCCATTGGTTCTCCACGACAACCCAAGAGCATTCTCGCAGCGGTGAAGGCTGCCCAATCAGTTTGACATGCCACCGCGGAAACCAACGGAGCAGGAGCCAAGCCAGACCAAGCGTACCACCACAGAGGAGAATGTACAAGGCGAGTCCCAATGGGCTGGTCCGAAAGCCATTGATGGCAATAGTGAGGTCCTCGTTGGTCATGTATATCTTTTGTCCTAGGCGGCCGGTTCCATACCCGCTTCCTACCGATGCCGTACTCTCATGTCGGAGTAACCTGCTTCTGGAAGATATCCTAGACAGGGAAGAGAGCCTCCGGTGCAGCACGTAGTCATTGTCAGGCGCTTGCTGCTCGAGGTCGGCTGAGTCCTCCTCTTCCTCGATCTCGTCGTCGAAGGGTAATTCGTCGATATTAGCAAAGCCTAGCCTCTGGGAGCTGCTTAATATCACATCTTCGTCATCGTCCTCATGGTAGAAAGAGAAGCTAGTGGTAGAATCGGCACGGGCTCGTCGATGGTGGAAGCCCGAGACGCTCGTGGGTAGCGATTCGGCCATAGGGCCGGAGAAGAGCTATAGAGGATGAGAAAAGTCTGTATTAGATGCTAGTAGAGGGGAGTATCCTACCTCATCCTGAGCCATCTCCACGTCTTCGAAAATGCTGGCGCTGCTGTGGTTAGACTCGAGACGGTAGAGACCACGGCGAGGGCGGCCCTCGTGACCATCGTAGCCGTCATCATGAACCGAGTTGACTGGGTTCCCGTCCATATCCGCGGTGTTCCAAGAACTCAAGTCGGTTCGAGAAGTAGCGGGGCGGTCGACGCATCATAAGCCGGAAATTGGCGCAAGGGATGCGAGAGACGCTTTGTGGGGGAGGAGCTCTTGAGCCTTGGTCAATCTTTGAAGCTACCGAGACTACGGATCAAGATAAGATGCGCGCCTGCCGTCACCGATAACAGGAAGCTCCACAGAGGGGTTCTAAGCATAACCCTAACCCTTCACAGACCCCTGGGTTTGAGATTTGCTGCATGTGAACTAGGGAGGTAACTAAGGTAGATAGGTATGTTAGGTCGGTAGAGGTAGCTAACTATAGAAATGCGTCTGGGGTTGGAGGCTCCATTCAGGAGAAAAAAAAAAAAGTACCCTCCATAGTGGAACACATCTTGGCTTCTGGTGAGATGTGATTTTTTTTTCCAACAGATGGACACCGGAGGACACCGGAACTGCCCACCAGCATGACGGTTGTCTGGACGTTTGCTTTGTTTCTTGTTCCAGGTGTCCCGCGCCTCAGAGCGCATGGCTCAAAATTCCTCGTTAACCGCATTTGAGGGGCTGACAAGGAATGCCTCAGCTTAAGGAGAGGGGAGGCTCTTGCCCCTCCACACGGTGCATCGGGCGCCGCGGTTGTCTCTACTCACTGAATCTCACTCTTGGGTAGCCTAGCGACCAAAAAGTCCCAGGGGAGGCAGGGCCGATTACTTATCGGCTAAGAGAAGTTTTGATAGTAGTACTGTACCTGCAGGCGAAGCGCCCGGCCAACACTTTCACGTAGGCGCTCAAGAGGGATCTCATACTTGGATGATTGGACACCAGGCATCTTATGGCTTCTCGGCTTCCATGGATTAATCAAGGTGAGGGCTGGCCTGCTTGCCCGCCTGCCTGCCGGAGCGAGGCACATGTGAATAATCATGTCCACGAGGCAGTCAGGGAGGTCGCCCTTCACCGTTCCCTGAGTCGGACGCGCTGAGATAAAGGCACCAATGGTGGAAGGGCCTGCATATCGCCGTCGGTCTAAAGCCGTTAGCACCCGTCCATTGGCTTGGAGTCCAAAAAAAATTCGGCGGTCTCCCAACATTTGCCTCTGTACCCCACCCTAGAAAGCACGCCCCAGACAACGCATGCAATCGCTTTTCGTCTCCTCCAAATTTTACAAACCTAACCTGGGCTCACAAATTCCTGCCCTCTTTCTCTCATCGACCAAAACCAGATCGACGAGCGTCTGATCGGCCAGAGATATCTCGCCTCACCAGCCCATCATATCTCCTCTGCCCCTCCCGGTCCTCAGCAGCCAAACCAGTCGATATGGCGGAGCCCATCAGAAACAAGCGGCCAGACCCCGCCACCGCTCCGTATGCCCTCCCCTCCTTGATTTCACCACCCTCGCGTCCCCCGCGATAGTCACCGCTGACATTTTATAATCGCAGCACCCCACAGAACACTCCGGCTACCACTGCCCCGATTTCGTCCCACGCTCAGCAGCCCGGCGTCGCTAGCATCAAGGAAGGTGCGTGTACTTGACTCTTGCTGCCCAACAAGAGAACCCGAGCCCGGCAGACGAGCTGGAACGAAACAAGACTGACAAAGACATTTTCCAACAGAGGACCTGGACCGCGCTGCTGCCGCGTCCATATTCGCTCGGGATCCCCGGCTTGTCTCCTTGATCGAGAACAAGCTTGGCACCCTCGTCGGCCGCTCGTCCGGCTACATCGAGTCCCTCCCCGCCGAGGTCAAGCGCCGCGTTGCCGGCTTGAAAGGCATCCAGAAGGAGCACTCTAAGCTCGAGGCCGAGTTCCAGGAGGAGGTCCTCCAGCTCGAGAAGAAGTACTTTACCAAATTCACCCCGCTTTACGAGAAGCGCTCCGCCATCGTGAATGGCGCGACCGAGCCCACCCAGGATGAGGTAGAGGCCGGCGAGCAGGATGACGAGGAAGACGAGGAGGAGGGCGAGGGCGCCGCCGTCAAGGACGAGCCTGCCGCGGAGTCTGCCGAGAAGGTCAACGGCATCCCTGAGTTCTGGCTGTCTGCCATGAAGAACCAGATCTCGCTCGCCGAGATGATCACTGACCGCGACGAGGGTGCCCTCAAGTCTCTGACCGACGTTCGCATGGAGTACCTCGACAAGCCGGGATTCCGACTGATCTTCGAGTTCGCCGACAATGAGTACTTTACCAACAAGACCATCACCAAGACCTACTTCTACCAGAACGAGAGTGGCTACGGTGGCGACTTTATCTACGACCACGCCGAGGGATCCAAGATTGAATGGAAGCCCGGCCAGGATCTGACCGTCCGCGTCGAGCAGAAGAAGCAGCGCAACAAGAGTGAGTTGCTCATCGGCATCCTAGGCGGCCCAGGCGGTGAACAAATTGTATGAGGAGACTGACCCAGCTGTGTAGACACCAAGCAGACCCGCATCGTCAAGAAGACGGTCCCCACCGAGTCTTTCTTCAATTTCTTCTCGCCCCCCAAGGCCCCGGAGGACGACAACGAGGACGCTGCCTCTGACATTGAGGAGCGCCTTGAGCTCGACTACCAGCTGGGTGAGGATATTAAGGAGAAGCTCATTCCCCGTGCCATTGACTGGTTCACCGGCGAGGCCCTTGCTTTTGAGGAGCTGGACGAGGAGGATCTTGGCGAGTTCGAGGACGAGGACGATGAGGATGATGACGACGACGATGACGACCAGGACGAGGAGGAGGAGTCGGACGAGGACGATGTGAGCATACTTTCCATCACACTTTCCCCAGTGGCCTAAACCGAGTGCCTAGAGTATATAAACTGACACTCAAACCACAGGAGGACGGGTCAAAGCCGAAGCAGGAGGCTGCTGAGTGCAAACAGAGCTGAACGCAGCGTCGACTCCATAAATGAGTCACCCAGATTCTCCCCGGTACTCCGAGGGCTCCCTCTTCTTTAGCCTCTTTATACAACGGGGTGCTTGTTGCCATACAGAGATGGAACAGCTCCCGCACGCAAACGACGGTCCGCGCAGGTGTCGTCGATAGATAGTAATCCGCAAACAGGGTTTTCCAGGGGATGCTGGCCAAGGAATATGCTTTTTATTTTACTTTACATGCCTTGCTTTTGGCTGTTTGTTCACTCCAGGCTGTACTTCGAGGATGTCGGACGTGCTTTCCCCCCAAAGCGGTGGCATAGAACGGTGATTAAAACAGGATCTCAGTCGAGGGGCAGGCATTAGCTGTCGCAGTCGGTTTGGGAGACCAAGATACAGTGTCTGCGCATGAACCCTTGAGCATCATGGGTTGAATTGACCGATGGTATCCAGATGTGTTTGCTGTAGAGTCTCTCAGCCACACGACTTTCTGTCTCTATATGGTATGGAAGCAGTACAGCACAGCAAGCAAGTAGGGAAGCGGAGCAGGGCGGGCGGGCGGACAATTTAGCTTCCCGGTAGGCATGACAGTAAGCAAGAATCCGCAGTAATGCCCCTGCTTGCTTGGGTGTTTCTGCTGCATTGCATGGAGACCCTGAGGCGGATTCCGGGGGTAAACAGCGTCAAAGACACCGCCTCTGCCAGATCCCGCCAGACACCGTCAGACACCGTCATATATGGACGGACATTCCCGTGCCGTAGAATTCGTAATAGCCGTGCAAGACCCGTCAGTACCTTGGTAGTTTTTAGCTATTACTTTTAGCTAATCGTCCTGCCTTCCGGCCTTCGGTCCATTAGGCGCCCTACAATGGTGACAGACGTGCTAGCAGTGGTACCATGACTTGACATGTGGGGACTTGGTACGGGGGCAACAATGCCGCCGAATGGACAAACCCCCCGAGGAGGAGCGCGCAGTTGACGCCAATATTCTCGCCTGGTTGGTGACGTGCGGTCACTTATGTATATATAGCGTGGCACCTCCATGGACCGGCTTCCCTGGGGCGCCTTGGTTTATATGAGTTGTAGCTTGCAAACATAGAAAGCCCCCCTAAGAGCGAGCTAAGATGGATCCCGTCCCTGATGAAAGATTTTTCCACGGGTGAGTCAAGCAATGGAAGAGGCGAAACCCCGCCATCGGTTTTCACCCCACCATATCCGCATTCGCTCTGGGGGAAAGGCAAGCTCAAGTCCACTTACAAACCGCTTCAACCCCCCTTCTAGGCTTGTCTTCGAGACATCTCAGCAGCCCGACGCATCTTCCCGCGGAACCGCTACACAGCCAATTGACATCATGGCCGCACCTCAGGATATCAAGACCTCGGGCCGAGACCGCGAGGTGTCGTACAGCCTCGGGGTGTCCCCCACGGCGACTTTCCACTCGCCTTCGATCGGCAGCCAAGGCGGCGCGCTCGCCCAGCGACTGGCGCCCAAACAGCTCAAGCCGTTCAACACTGAGGACATTAAGATCCTCCTGCTTGAGAACGTCAACCAGAGCGGCCGGGACGTCCTTAAGCAGCAGGGCTATCAGGTTGAGTTTCTCAAGACCTCGTTGCCCGAGGACCAACTCATAGAAAAGATTCGGTGAGTAATCCAGCTGGGGCCGGTTCTCGGAACGCCTTTTTCCTTGCCACTCTTTTCTTCTCCGCCGCCCTGCGCTCCCATGGCTGGCACAAAGGGCTAGGTATTACGCCTTCTACGATGAAGATAGACTCATAGAGTCCCGGACGAGCGCCGGTTGCCTGTGCGGCCATGGCTACGTGAAGTTCTCATACCGTCGTGGGGCATGCGTCATAGATGATGTGCGTGAAAAGGGGGCAGGCAGCATTGAGCTAACAGCTTCCTAGGGATGTCCACGTTATTGGCATCCGCTCCAAGACAAAATTGTCAGAAAAGGTCCTGGCCGAGGCCAAGAATCTGTTGGTCGTCGGCTGCTTCTGCATCGGCACCAACCAAGTCGACCTGGACTACGCCGCCAAGCATGGCATCGCCGTCTTCAACTCGCCTTTCGCCAACTCCCGTAGCGTCGCGGAGCTGGTGATTGCCGAGATCATCACCCTCGCCCGCCAGCTTGGCGACCGGTCCAATGAGATGCACCGCGGCACTTGGAACAAGGTCAGCTCCAAGTGCTGGGAGATCCGGGGCAAGACTCTAGGCATTGTCGGCTATGGCCACATCGGCTCGCAGCTGTCAGTTCTAGCCGAAGCGATGGGCATGTCTGTCATCTATTACGATGTCATCACTCTGATGGCCATTGGCACCTCAAGGCAAGTGCCAAATCTCGATGCCCTGTTGGAGGAGGCCGACTTCATCACTCTCCACGTGCCCGAGACGCCTGAGACGCAGAACATGATCTCGATTAAGCAGTTCGAGAAGATGAAGAACGGCGCGTACCTGATTAACGCGAGCCGCGGCACTGTGGTTGATATCCCCGCCCTGATCAACGCCATGCGCAGCGGCAAGATTGCCGGTGCGGCGCTAGATGTGTATCCCAACGAGCCAGCGGCGAACGGCGACTACTTCAACAGCAACCTCAACACATGGGGTGAGGAGCTGCGGGGCCTCAACAACATCATCTTGACGCCACACATCGGAGGCAGCACCGAGGAGGCGCAGCGGGCGATCGGCGTCGAGGTGGCGGACGCGCTGGTGCGCTACATCAACCAGGGCATCACGCTGGGCAGTGTCAACCTGCCCGAGGTAATGATGCGGTCGCTCACTCTCGATGAGCCCAACCACGCCCGCGTCATCTACATCCATCGCAACGTGCCTGGCGTGTTGCGCAAGGTGAACGAGATCCTCGCGGACCATAACGTTGACAAGCAGACATCGGACAGCAAGGGCGATGTTGCGTACCTCATGGCCGACGTCAGCGACATCAAGACGGAGCATATCAAGGAGATCAGGGATAACCTGGATGCGCTCAACTGTGAGTTCCGGCTGCCTCACGCAGACCAATATTTGTACTGTCCGCTGACGCTCCATGACAGCCCGCATTGTTACCCGGGTTCTTTATTAAAAAGAACTTATATCGATTTTGCATTCTGAGTTTCGGCGTATTGGATGATTGAGGCCGGGGCCTTCAACATGGACCGGCTACCCACCGCATACACCGTGAGACAATATCTGGGAGGTTGGCATAAGGGTCTCAATATTTAAAAAATGTAGCCCTGTGGCTGGCATATACAGAGGTTTACACACGAAAAATTTACCAGAAGAACGGCGGGCGGCGCGGCAAGAGAGGTTCAACAAAAGGGTGGCCCGGTTTTGAAAATTGGCATTCATGCATTCTAGATGACGCGAGAGATGGGTTCAATGCCCCTGGCAGCGTGCCCGTCAGCTCGAGAGCAAGGCATCCATCTCCTCGGCGTAGGAGGTAGTAAAAATAAAAATAAAAATAAAATGGGAGGATCAAAATCAGAGTTGGCCGACACAAACAGAATGGCTGGTTGACTACTCTATGCGGATCACGATGGTCATTCGAGATAACGGGTGAGGCTGGGCTTGCCGTGTCGAATTCCGAGGCATGCACATATTTTCCGGAGCCGTTTCGAATCATGTCCAGTAAATCCCCCGGCTTGCTGATCATCCAAGGCCAATGATGCGCTCATTTTGGCGCGGAGATTATTTGAGCCTTGCAGGGGCGTGGGCTTGCCTCTCTTCTCGCTCTAGAAAATTCTGTTAAGTTACATGGACTCTGTAGCCTGCCAGCCTGCCAGCCTCCCGGTACCCCTGAGCAGCGGTGCAATCCCCGGGCCCCGGTGGCCGGGGACGCTTACAAGATCGGCTTCGTTCCTCATCTCGGGGAGGCTGGCCCCCGGAACCTCGCGAATCACCTAGCCCTCGGCGGGCTTAAAACAAAAGTCATACGTTGCAAGGGGCGGGAAGACGCGTCTGATGGGGTTCGTGTGTGTGGGTGTATTATGTGGTTGGAGTTCTGGGGGGGGAGCGCCACTTAGTACCTATGGGAGGGGTGCTAGGCATGCGGGAAGGAGCTCTCCTTTGGAGAGAGGAAAGCAGAGCAAGCAAGCAGCAGCAGCAGTAAATGCCAGATGGTCCATGCTCTGTCCCGAGCGCATGACCAGGTGTGGGCGATTGACACCCAAGACTAGACCCCCCTCCCCCCCAAAATCCCAACGCGGATGCAGCGACACCGCACCGGGTGCTTCCAGTCTGGAGAAGCCTTAGTTGAGATCTATTATAAGCCCACAGGAGCCATCCAATATGCGTTTGCATCTACCGCCGTGTGCCGTCCTGTGGCCCCAGTGTTTCCCCTCGTCCTGCAGCCGCTTGTTCGAGAAAGTTTGGGTCCAGCAAGTCAAAGACCATTGTAAGACAAGGAGGAGAGGAGGGAGCAAAGGGCAGCTGGAGCTGCTAGCCACGGGCCCCGTCGCGTAGCTCCGCGCGAATACCCTTCTCAGAGATGGCGGTCCCACCCCTTTCAGTACCACCCCTGCAGCAGCGGGTTGCATTGGAGCAATGGAGTGGATGCGTGGATGGGCTGGTTTGTTCGCTCGGAGCGGGCGACTCCCCAGGTCGCATCAGGTTGACATGGGATCGATGCGTGTAGGGAGAGTCGACAAAGGACAGCATACGTCGCGTCTCTGGACGTCTCTGGACGTCTCTGGGGGTCTCTGAGGGGGGGATAGACCTAGAATCCCAGAGGAGGACTCAGCCTGCGGATGGAAGGCGATCAACTCGACGTAAGACGGAGCGGGCGGACATCGGCCAAGTCTGCTAGCTAAGCTAAGCTACCTAATGGCAAATGGGTGTTTCTTGATGGCCCATTCCCTCATGCTCCTCCTCCCCGTCTCTGGCGTCTTTGTGCTTGCTGTGCCGGTAGTTGGGCTGGCCGGACGTTCGTGCGTCAAAAAAGATCTGAGGCCCATTCTCCAAAACCCCATGCAATTCCCCAGCTTGACATGTGCTATCCGCCCGTACGTTCCTCAACACTCTAGACCGCCTGAGCAGATGAGACCTTGCTAGAGCTCCTTCTGGTCTCCAACTCACTGCTGCCGCGCTCCCGTGCCTTTCGCCCTGCCCTACCCGGCGGGTCTGATTGGCAACGTATCGATTTGATTCCCGTGCTTTGCGCTGTCCCATCAAAGCCCGTCAAGCACGCACCTCAGACCAGACCCCCAAAGTCCGTGCTTTTTGGAGCCCTGTTCGTGCTGAGCCCGCCCGAGAACCGCGCGCGCCTATCAACGATCAACTCTATCGAAGCCCCCCTGCACTTTTTTTCTGCGAGCCCCCTAAACTCTAAAGGCGGCGGAAGTGGGCGGATTCTACCGACACGGTGCCTTGCTCGCCAGGTCCCGTCTGCCAGCAAGCAACAAACACGCAACCTCGCGTCCCAAATCCTTATCCCATCCATCCCCCAAAAGTCGTTGAGCAGCTACCTGCCACCCATCTGCCATCTACCATTGCGAGCCATAGACCGAGTCTTTCGTTTTTTGTCATTACGAACGCCTTGCTTCTTCTTAATCTTTCCATGAATGTCGTCTTTTCTTCCCCCAGCAGAGACTCTCCCCTTACTCGCACTTGGTAGCGTCTGGCCGACCTCAAACCTTTCCGCCAGGCCTTCATCCCCATCCGCCGACTGCCCAAGCCGATCCTAGCGATCGAGCCCTCCCGTCGACCTCCCCTTGAACCTATCCTGACCGAACGACCAAACACACGCCGACGTCACCCGGCGCCCACCGCATCCAATGTCGGAGAGCTACGATGTGGGCACTAGAGCATGGCAGCCCGACGCAACCGAGGGCTGGGTTGCTTCTGAGGTCGTCAAGAAGTCTGTAAACGGTGCCAAGGTCTCCCTGACCTTCAAGCTTGAGAATGGCGAGGTATGCCCGTCTGTTCAAGCACCAGTTCGCTGCTGCTGCCGCCCTCGGCTAGGCTCGGGCGAGATAGCTAACGCTAGTCCGGCAACAGGAGAAAGTCGTCGAGGTCTCTGTAGAAGGCCTCCAGTCCGGCAACGAGCCGAGTCTACCACCCTTGATGAACCCGACGATGCTTGAAGCAAGTGATGATTTGACAAATCTCTCACATCTCAACGAGCCGGCTGGTAAGCGGATCCCTAGCCCATGCGCTATCCAGCGTCGTGCTGACCTCCCTCCTTCCTCCAGTCCTGCAAGCCATCCGCCTACGATATGCCCAGAAGGAAATCTACACATACTCCGGTATCGTGCTCATCGCTACGAACCCCTTCGCCCGCGTCGACTCGCTCTATGTCCCGGGCATGGTACAAGTGTATGCTGGGAAGCAGAGGGCGACCCAAGCTCCCCATCTGTTCGCCATCGCAGAAGAGGCCTTCATGTAAGCAACGGGCATGGGTTCGATACTTGTGAAGCTAGAACTGATAATCGTCTCTCGCCAGGGATATGCTGCGAGACAAGAAGAACCAGACCATCGTCGTCTCCGGTGAGTCCGGTGCCGGCAAGACGGTCAGCGCAAAATATATCATGCGGTACTTCGCGACGCGCGAGTCACCCGATGCCCCCGGGGCGAGGTCGAAGAAGGGTAGTGAGTCCATGAGCGAGACAGAAGAGGCGATCCTTGCCACGAACCCTATCATGGAAGCTTTCGGAAACGCCAAGACGACAAGGAACGACAACTCGTCGCGCTTTGGCAAGTACATCGAGATCATGTTCGACAACAAGACGAACATCATTGGTGCCAAGATCAGGACATACCTTCTGGAGCGATCGAGACTGGTGTTCCAGCCTCTGAAGGAGAGAAATTACCACATTTTCTACCAGATGGTCGCCGGTCTGTCAGACAGAGAGCGGCAAGCGTGGAACGTGCTACCTGTGGAGCAGTTTGAATACCTAAACCAAGGCAACGCCCCAACGATCGATGGGGTCGATGACAAGGCCGAGTTTAATGCGACGAAGCAGTCGCTCAAGACGATTGGAGTCGCCGAGGACAAGCAGACCGAGATCTTCAAGCTGCTTGCTGGACTTCTGCATCTGGGCAATGTCAAGATCGGTGCATCCCGTAACGACAGCGTGCTCACCGCTGCCGAACCATCGCTCGAGAAGGCTTGTGCCATCCTGGGCATCGATGCCACCGAGTTCGCCAAGTGGATCGTCAAGAAGCAGCTCATTACGCGCGGAGAGAAGATTACGTCCAACTTGACCCAGGCTCAGGCCATCGTCGTTCGAGACTCAGTAGCCAAGTTCATCTACTCGAGCCTGTTCGACTGGCTTGTCGAGATCATCAACTTCAGCTTGGCGACCGAGACGGTGCTGGAGAATGTGACATCCTTCATTGGCGTGCTCGATATCTACGGTTTCGAGCACTTCGCCAAGAACTCGTTCGAGCAGTTTTGCATTAACTACGCGAACGAGAAGCTGCAGCAAGAGTTCAACCAGCATGTTTTCAAGCTCGAACAGGAAGAATATCTGAGGGAGCAGATCGACTGGACTTTCATCGATTTCGCCGACAACCAGCCCTGTATCGACCTCATCGAGGGCAAGATGGGTATCCTCTCGCTTCTTGACGAAGAGTCCAGGCTCCCCATGGGCTCTGACGAGCAATTCGTTACTAAGCTGCACCACAACTATGCCGGCGACAAGAACAAGTTCTTCAAGAAGCCCAGGTTCGGCAAGTCTGCGTTCACTGTTTGCCACTATGCTATCGACGTCACGTACGAGTCCGAGGGCTTCATAGAAAAGAACCGTGACACAGTGCCGGATGAGCACATGGTGGTTCTGCGGGCTTCAAGCAACAAGTTCCTCAAGTCTGTCCTGGCAGCCGCCTCTGCAGTGCGTGAGAAGGACTTGGCCTCGGCCTCGTCCAACGCTGTCAGGCCGGCGGGAGGTCGTAAAATCGGCGTAGCAGTCAACCGAAAGCCGACCCTCGGTGGTATCTTCAAGTCTTCGCTGATTGAGCTGATGAACACCATCAACAGCACCGATGTGCACTACATTCGGTGTATCAAGCCCAACGAGGCCAAGGAGGCCTGGAAATTTGAGGGACCCATGGTTCTGAGCCAGCTCCGTGCCTGCGGCGTGCTCGAGACTGTCCGCATTAGCTGCGCGGGCTATCCGACGCGCTGGACGTACGAAGAGTTTGCTCTCCGATACTACATGCTTGTCCCTTCGGCACAATGGACGGCTGAGATCAGGGGGCTGGCCAATGCTATCCTGACCAAGGCTCTTGGCGCCGGCACCGGCAAGGGTCTCGACAAGTACCAGCTGGGTCTGACCAAGATCTTCTTCCGCGCTGGCATGCTCGCCTTCCTCGAGAACTTGCGAACCAGCCGCCTGAATGAGTGTGCCATCTTGATCCAGAAGAACCTCAGGGCTCGGTATTATCGTCGCAGGTACCTGGCCGCCCGCAACTCCATCATCGCTTTCCAGGCGCTCGTGCGCGGCCACAAGGCCCGCAAGGAGGCCCAGGAGCTGCGGACTGTCAAGGCTGCCACCACGATCCAGAGGGTCTGGCGTGGGTACAAGCAGAGGAAGGAATTCCTCCGCATCCGCAACGATGTCATCTTGGCACAGGCCAGCATCAAGGGCTATCTCCGCCGCAAGCAGATCATGGAGGAGCGCGTGGGCAATGCCGCCCTCATCATCCAGCGGAGCTGGCGCTCCAGGAGGCAACTGCGCTCGTGGCGCGAGTACCGCAAGAAGATCGTCCTCATCCAGAGCTTGTGGCGCGGCAGGACGGCTCGCAAGGAGTACAAGGTCGTCCGTGCCGAGGCTCGCGATCTCAAGCAGATCTCGTACAAGTTGGAGAACAAGGTTGTCGAGCTGACACAGTCTCTGGGCACCATGAAGACTCAGAACAAGGAGCTCAAGTCGCAGATCGAGAACTACGAGGGTCAAGTCGCGTCCTGGAGGACCCGACACAACGCCCTCGAGGCCCGTGCGAAGGAACTGCAGTCGGAGGCGAACCAGGCCGGCATTTCGGCCGCGCGCCTGGAGGCCATGGAGGCCGAGATGAAGAAGCTCCAGTCCAACTTCGACGAGTCGTCGGCAAACGTCAAGAGGATGCAGGAGGAGGAGCGGGAGCTGCGGGACTCGCTCCGTGCCAGCAGCACAGAGCTCGAGGCCGCGCGCAAGGCCAGCGAGGTGCACGAGAAGGAGAAGAACACGCTCCGCCAGCAGATCGTCGAGCTGCAGGAGGCCTTGGAGCTGGCCAAGCGCAGCGCCCCCATCAACGGCGAGGTGGCCAACGGCAACGGCGTCCCCGCTCCTTCCGCAAGCGGCCTCATCAACTTGGTGTCGTCTAAGAAGCCCAAGCGACGCAGCGCCGGTGCCGAGCCCCGTGAGATGGACCGGTACAGCATGGCTTACAACCCTCGCCCCGTGTCCATGGCCATCCCTACCGGCATCAACCGCGGCCAGAACACGCTCTCTGGCGCCACCTTCATCCCCGGTGTGGACAACATCGAGATGGAGCTCGAGACACTCCTTGCCGACGAGGAGGGCCTCAACGAGGAGGTCACTATGGGTCTGATCCGCAACCTCAAGATCCCCTCACCCGCCACCAACCCTCCGCCGTCCGACAAGGAGGTCCTCTTCCCCTCGTACCTCATCAACCTGGTCACCTCAGAGATGTGGAACAACGGCTTTGTCAAGGAGTCGGAGCGCTTCCTGGCCAATGTCATGCAATCGATCCAGCAAGAGGTCATGCAGCACGACGGCGAGGAGGCCATCAACCCGGGTGCCTTCTGGCTGTCCAACGTTCACGAGATGCTCTCCTTCGTCTTCCTCGCTGAGGACTGGTACGAGGCCCAGAAGACGGACAACTACGAGTACGACCGCCTGCTGGAGATCGTCAAACACGACCTCGAGAGCTTAGAGTTCAACATCTACCACACCTGGATGAAGGTGCTCAAGAAGAAGCTGCAAAAGATGATCATCCCGGCCATCATCGAATCCCAGTCGCTGCCGGGCTTCGTTACGAATGAAAATAACAGGTTCCTTGGCAAGCTCCTGCAGTCGAATTCGACGCCGGCCTACAGCATGGACAACCTCCTGTCGCTGCTCAACAGCGTCTTCCGTGCCATGAAGGCTTACTATCTCGAGGACTCCATCATCACCCAGACCATCACGGAGCTGCTCCGCCTGGTTGGTGTCACGGCCTTCAACGACCTGCTGATGCGCCGCAACTTCCTCTCATGGAAGCGTGGTCTGCAGATCAACTACAACATCACCCGCATCGAGGAGTGGTGCAAGAGCCACGACATGCCTGAGGGCACGCTCCAGCTCGAGCATCTCATGGTAAGAGACAGATGAGCCCCTTTCAAAAGGACCGAAGTCGCTAACTATCGCACAGCAAGCGACCAAGCTCCTGCAGCTCAAGAAGGCTACCCTGAACGACATTGAGATCATCCAAGATATTTGCTGGATGTAAGTATTAAGCGTATATGCTGTGACGCGACGGGAGGTTGCTGACCCGAACGTACCAGGCTCTCGCCCAACCAGATTCAGAAGCTCTTGAACCAGTATCTCGTCGCCGACTACGAGCAGCCCATCAACGGCGAGATCATGAAGGCTGTTGCCTCGCGGGTGACGGAGAAGAGCGACGTTTTGCTCCTCCAGGCTGTAGATATGGACGACAGCGGTCCGTATGAGATTGCGGAGCCGCGCGCCATCACCGCCCTTGAGACGTATACCCCGTCCTGTATGCTGGCCCTACATCATCCCCGCTGAACAGTTCATCCTGCTAACATGGAAAAACAGGGCTGCAAACTCCCCGACTCAAGCGCCTTGCCGAGATCGTGTCTGCCCAGGCCATTGCCCAGCAGGAGAGGATGGAGTACGGCTCCCAGGCGGGTGACTTCGACAACCACAGCATGAACGACCTTGCCGAAGTCGATGAGGGCCCGGGTGCCATCGAGGCTAGCGCCTAGTGGGCTCGACGTCCCTTGCTCCAGCCCTCGGGTCCGCGGCAAAGCCCTGCATCTATTCTGCTCTTAGGCTATGGGACCAGCAGCTATTCGATCCACCCCCGGACGCTAGGGGGGCGAGTCAGTGAATTCAGCCCGGTACCCTAGACCACGAGCGACGGCGATGGAAGTTTTTGTGTTGTTGGCTGCTCTTTTGGCGCCGGGCTTGCATTCTCTTTTTTTGTTGCGGATGGATGTCACTGGATTGTGCGGACGGCTTAGAGCATGGCATCAGATGTCTCTCCGGCCGCCGATGCAATTGGGACCAGTCCTGCAATAGGCAATGATGGTGGATGACCGGCATGCACGCATGTACAGAATGGAGGTCATGACCCCGTAGGATTTGGGGCATTCATGGGCCAAGACGATGATTTGCGACGTTATGTTCCAGTATGTGGGAGACTGGTGTTTTGGCAGAGAAAATTGGAGTCGCCCACGTCGGGCCGTTCTCCGGAACGGTCTGTATTGGCGCTCAGGAAATACCACTGCGAAGATCGCCTAGACGGATGATCAGATGGCAAAGGCAGAGCTCGCGCCTGTCATATTTTGGCGGAGGCGAGGGGAGGGGAGAGAGAGAGCTTGTTGTATGAGTGAGTCGTTTTTGGTTGGTAGATAACATGAGCTGGAAGAGAGGGTTCGTTCAGTGTAGCATTTAGCTGTACATTGTATATACCTTTTACTACCTGATCTAGGTATGTCGCCCCAGCCGGGACAAATGCTTCTCGAGGCAATTCGAGCGAGTATAATGGGACCTTGCTACGTTTGGTATTTCGTCTTGACTCTATGACGGCCTTCCCCTTTCTTATGTTTGGGGGACGAGAAAGGGTGTCCAGGTTTGCATAGCCCCACTTAAATACAAGTATCACAAAAAACTTTTTTTTCTTTCCTGGCAACGCATAACTCCAGCTTAGACGACTGCAGGCTGTGACAGGTGAAACTGCCCGAAGAGAAGAACATAAGAAACCACCGCCGCCACGTATCCTGAAATGGCCCGCACTTCGCCCAACATTGTGATCACAGGGACCCCAGGGGTGGGAAAGACAAGCCACTGTGAAGTCCTAGCTGAGCGGACGGGGCTCCGGCATCTCTCTGTGAACCAGATTGTCAAGGACCGCGACTGCCATGAGGGCTGGGACGAGGAGTACCAGAGCTGGATCGTCGACGAGGACAAGGTTGGCCCATCTGTCCAACGCAAAGATCCGGCGGGCAACGCTAACGCGCAGATCCAAAGCTTTTGGACGCGCTGGAGGAGGAGGTCAAGGACGGAGGCTGTATAATCGACTGGCACGCCTGCGACCTGTTTCCCAAGCGCTGGGTCGACCTTGTAGTTGTCCTACGCGTCGACTCTCAGACTTTGTACGACCGGCTGACGGCAAGGTAAGTCCCTGTCTCCTTCCCTCTCCCGCCTTATTTGCTTTACACATGACCTCGCCTGGGCTGCACAGTGAAGGCCAGCGGCTTGGACGGGCTAACCACTCCTACAAAGAAAATACCCCGAGGTTAAGTTGCAGGAGAACCTGGACTCCGAGATCATGGAGGTGATCCTTCAGGAGGCGCGGGAGTCGTACGACGAGGAGATTGTCGTCGAGCTGACGAGCAATACGTCGGACGAGATGGAGACGAATATCGACCGCATCGAGGCCTGGATGAAGCAGTGGAAGGAGGACAACAAGGCCGCGACGTGACTGTCCTCCTCCCTTGCTCAAACCAAAAGAAAAGAAAAAAAGAAGATTAAAAAAATTCAAGACATCAAGCTCTCTGGCCTCGAAGCTCCATTTGCCTTGTAGAAAAACAAGGGGCTAGTAAATAATATCATTCTACCAAGTACTTGTTTTCTTGGTCCTCCCGTAAACCCGTGCCCGTTGCCCCTCCTGTGCTGCCCCTCCTTGTCAAGGTGAACTCACCGCTGATATGCACTCAACGGGGGCCATGGGGCTATGACATCAGGGCTTGCAGGGTGCTTCAGCCCCTCCATCGTGTGCCCCTCCCTCGCCGCTGAAGTCACCGGCGACCATGCAACACAACCACTGCTGCCACAGGGCCAAGCTGCCGCCCAACGTACAAACTCCACCCCCCTTTCTAATAAACGGCACCACCAACCAACCAGCAGGGGAAAAAAAAAAAAAAAGGGGCCAAGTCAGCAGGGTACACAAAAAGAACGTAGAGAATTGGCACTAGGGGAATCCGCTGCCCAACATGTCTGCAGCGCCGCCGTCCGAGGCGCGCCATATCGTCAACTTCATCACGGGCAACAAGAACAAGCTCGTCGAAGTCAAAGCGATCCTCGAGCCCGCCATCCAGGTCGAGAGCCAGGCGCTCGATCTGATCGAAATCCAGGGCACGGTCGAAGAGGTGACCTTGGATAAGTGTCGCAGGGCTGCCGATCTGGTGAGTCTACCGCCGACCCGCCTCCCCATGGCTACCGCCGGTGCAGAGCGATTGGCTAACTGTTGTGGCCAGGTCCAGGGCCCCGTGCTGGTAGAAGACACATGCTTGTGCTTCAATGCACTAAATGAGCTGCCCGGGCCCTACATGTGAGAGTTGAACTTCGCCCTGGGCGTTGCAGGACGGTTCTGGCTAATTGTGTGGCCCAAGTAAATGGTTTCTGAAATCGATCGGTCACGCTGGCCTGAACAATCTCCTCGCCGCTTACGAGGACAAATCCGCCAAGGCTGTATGCACATTCGCCTACTCCGCGGGGCCGGGACACGAGCCTATTCTGTTCCAGGGCATCACAGACGGCAAGATTGTGCCAGCCCGGGGCCCCCCGGACTTTGGTGCGTATGGGAATGTTCTCCTTTGCCTTTGCTAAGCTAACAAATAGGCAGGATGGGACCCCATCTTTGAGTACGAAGGTCAGACGTGAGTATTACCCTGTTGCTCTATTCAGACGACGCCAGCGAGTTGACACAGCCTCAAAGGTACGCCGAGATGGACAAGGAGGCAAAAAACAAGATATCGCACCGGTTCCGGGCCCTCGAGAAGCTGCAAGCTTGGTTTGCAAAGGAGATGACCTCCTGATTGGCAACCGCAATAAAGCCCAACAACGCCATGCAATGCAGCCATGCGCAGAGCCGCATCATGCTTAGCCGGCACTCTATAGACTGTCATAGACAAACATGCTCACAATCTCATTTGCCTCCTAACTAACATCTGGGATCCGGCGGATCACCCAGCAAACAACAACTCCTCCTACGGAACCCTTAGCCTGCGTAATGTTAGCAGGCGTGTCGCCCTGGGGCTCTCAAGCAACTTACTTCAAAAGCTCGAACTCCCTATACTTCTTAAGATACTTGTTGCCACGCCTGTAGGCCTTTAGGGGTACGTCGGGAAACCTGTGCTCGAATCTCTTGCCCACGAGTTTGAGGATAGACTTAGTATCATGGAACATGGGGTCGAAGACCAGGAGGTTCTTATCCCCGTTTTTCTGCCGCTCAAGCCCGATGATGGTCATGGAATGGCCAGCATGCTGGAAGTAAATAGGCGGCATGTTGGTTTGTCGTACCCTCTTAGATTGGTCTGCCCCGTCTTGCTTAAAATAAGCCTCCACATCCTCCATCAGCAGCGCCTCAGACTTGCCCGGCGACTGATGCTTGAATCCTTGAGCGTCGCACCTAGTCTATATTAGCGATAACGCCAGCAGTCATGATTGTCTCAGGGAGCACTTACGGGATGTCCAGCAGACGCAGCATAGCAAGAGCCTGTCGATCATGTTAGGATCGACCCCGGACAAAGAATTGGGCATCCAGTGCTTACCTCTGGGGTGCCGATATACTTGCGTGTGCCCTTGATGCCTCCTGTCTCCTCCCTTCCTTGGGCACTGATGCCTTGATCCCAGGCTGACTCGATGAAGTCTTGAATCTGGAAGATGGTCGGGATCTTGCCATTGAAGGGCTTCGCTCCAGGAAGGCGGACGCCAATCATATATGACGAAATCGTCTGGATGTTACGATAACCGCAGAATCCCCCTACAGACGTGAGCGCCGCTGATACTGAGGCTTTCGCAACCGAGGACTTACCTTCTTTCCGCAGCTTGGAGACATGTTGTACACATGGATGGCACAGATATGCTTGTTGCGTCGATGGGCTCTGTTCGAGTAGTTGTGCCAAGACCGGTATCACACCTATTGAGTGTTAGCGAGCTTCGTATAGCATGACCAGGAAGCGTTGAACTTGCCATCGGCGCTCACCATGACACCTTTTTGCAGATGTTCTATCAGCGAGTCCGGCATACGGTCTTCATGGGCATATTTGCCCAACTGTGCTTTCTGTCAAACCTGTCAGCTCGTGCTAACATCATGGAGAGCGAGGATAATCGGGTAGTTTACCCCTAGCCTTTTGCCCTTTTCAAGGAGTTCGTAAGCCGACATCCCGGATCGCCGTTTTGGAGATGGCATGCGAAGCAGATTCTTCCAAGCTTGAATTGCCTTCGTCTGCCGGCTAGTGGGCTCGTCGACAGGAGAGTGTGAGCGTGGCTTCTCACGGGCGCGTTCTCGTTCTCGAGCCTTTCCTCTCTCACGTTCACGCTCCCGCCGACTCCTCGACGAGTCGGAAGGGGGGCTGGATTTTGTATTTTCGCTAGTCTCTGTCGGCCTTTGTGAGACTGGCTCCTGGCTTTCATCGTCCGGGTGCTCGTCACCCTCAGCCTCCTGAGCATGCATTTCGATGTGAAAGTCTATCTCATCCAAGAGGATGGTCTCGCCACAGCCATCGACCGGACATGCGACATAGTCGGTGTCCTCGTCATTGTTGGACTTGGCCTGGCCTGGGCCGGTCTCGGTGGCGCCCGTGCTGGCATTGTCCTTGCCCTCTGCGGGCACAAAAGGAGAGTCTCCTTCTGAATGAAATGTCTCCATGTGCTATGCAACAGTTAGTCTGCGTCTTGGACGAAAGCGGGCCGCAGGGCAGGGTTGGAATGTTAGACATTCCCCTGGCGTCAAGGGTTCCCAGGCCGACGCTTACTAGAAGAATGGCATACTCGCCATCGATGGCTTCCCAGCCGCAGAAAGGGCAAGTAATAGGTTGGTCCGCCATGGCAAACACGCACGAAAGAGACAAACGGGGGCTTTGAAACCCCCTTCTTTCTCCCTTGAAAGAAGACGAGCCTGGCGAGTCGTGGCCGGCGGAAGAGAGAGAGGGGGGAGGGGGGATGAGAAGGAGCAACCCGGCGCTGCACCCTAGCGCACTTGGTTAGGTGAAGGGTGATTGACCAGCAACCGGGAGGAGGGGAATGTGAGACTGCGCAACTTCAATCACGCCAAAAGCCAGCACGATGGACTCGCTTTCTCCAGATGCGCATCGTCCCTCTTGAGAACTTGCCCTTCAAACGCCGGACGGATGGATCTTGGTCAGCTGGGTCAGTTTACTGCATATTAGCGGCGCCTGAAGCTATCCGGTAGCGGCATCTTTCCGACATTTGCATAGAGGTGTGCTTAGCCTGCGAGTGACAAGGAGCCGAGCGGCTTGCTATCGGGGCTATATCCCGCCAAGATGCATAATTGCCCAACTCATGACTGGTTCCGGGCTAGGGTGGCTGCTGCTCGTGTCACATGTAAAGAACAAAACAACAAACCTCCTCTGGGTGGCGGCCATCGCCCCTCGGTAGATAGAGAGTCCTTTCGCCTTGGTGGTGCCAGTCGTGCTTGGCTGATGCCTTCTATAGACTCCTCAACTCGCAATGGTGATGTGGTATAACCGAGGCTCGGTTCACGGCTGAGGTTCAAGCATTCTGGGCCCAGAACAAAGGCTTAAGGTTCTGTCATGAGCTAGGACAATATCCTCTTCCATACCTCCTGCAGTGGCTCTCGGAGGCACTAGAGGAAATATTCGAGTACTCGGGGGTCGGCAATCTTCCGGTACGCAGTACCTTAGTTGCTCCACCCATTCTGCTTGCAGGGTGAGGGATCTTGTCGTGACCTCTGTAGTGGTTTCTGCTATTAGAGCATCTGGCCGCCTAAACCCGGCTCCCAAGCTGTGACACCATGGTCCTAATCGAAAGCAAGTTGACAGTCGAGTAGGGAACGAATCGGCAATCTTCACTATATCTACAAATAGCCCCCATAACTCTAGACGAGCCCCCAAATAACGCCTCATTAAGTGAGTAATCGGCCAGATATTCAAACCTAATTGTAGCCTCATTGTGGTCGTACCCCCTGGATACCATCCTGTACACTCTAGCTAGGCTTACTCTACGAACCACGTCGTGTTGCCCATCCCGACTAGGGAAGTTGTACAGACTGTGCGACACTACCACTTGATCTGCGCTTTCTCGCATGCGTCGTCGTGGAACAAATCCTCGGCCGGTGAGGACACCATACGAGAGACATCCTCCACCCGCTGGCTTTGGATGGTCGATACGGTTTGCGCGTAAATCAGCCATCCAGGCATACTTGGTGAGTCGGCTAACAGCCCCCGCTACGAGGTTCAACCATTGCTTTCAAAAGAACTCGAGGCTGACTCTGTAAGGACGTCGGGGCTGCCTGATCAGCTTTACGGAACGCTCAGATGCTTTTTCCAAATCATTATAGCCGTAAGGATTCCATCCTCATGGTTGTGCCGCAACGCCTTGTGCTGAGAAGATGCTCTTCGTCATGGTGCAGCCAGTGTTGGAATCTCATGGCCTCACCGTGGCAGCACCGCCGAGAATCCGCTCCCGCCGTCTAAAAAAAAACAAAAACAAAAAACAAAAAAAAAACGACTAGGCGCCCGGCGTTCCCCCCCGCGGGTTACGAGTATAGCCACGTGGGCATCGGGAGGAACAGCCCCCGTCGGTGACTACGGAGATTCCGGTGACGAGGTCGTCGGTGCAAGCGTGCATCCCGATGCTTTGTTAATCTCTGTGGCTGCTTCAGGAACCATGCCCGTTCCCTGCGGCACTGCAGTGTGGAATACCACTGAAGCTGCCCCACTTTTCGGGTCAGCGGTGCCGGGCTGACGGATGATTGGCAGGGCTTGGATGTCTCGACTGCAATGGTTGGCTCATCAAGCTCGTGTTCAGGTCGTGAAAGGCTGTGTGCATCCGTGGAGGAGAAGGAAGGACCCTCATGCGGCCATGGCCACCAGGGGTCGAAACTGAATGCTGCTGTGCCTGAGACTTTTGTGCGTGGGCTCTCATGTCACAGCAGCACCTCCGGGACTCCGGGGCGGCAGTGAGCCGCCTGGGGGACGGGGGCGCGTAACGACCTGGCCTCTTCCTGCCTTGCGCCAGTGGCTGCTGAAGCACACGCGGGATATAGTTTCAGTTTCAGCGCCAAGAAGCGCAGTAGGGAACGGGGCCGTCCGCCACACATGGGGGTCTCCTTCACTAGGCAGAGAGGAGTCATAGGCGGCTACTAGAGGTGAAAACTTGTGAAGTCATAAACTGTCACCTTGTTCAGTAAACACCTGGGGGGCCCGAGCGGACTAGTCCCTCCAAGGTAGATATGACCGGCTGCTAGATATATTAGCTGCAGCTGACTTCTCCTCGGGAACCGGGGGGGAGGGGAGGGGGAGCATTGGCGCGCGCAGTAGCTAAGATGTGGAATCCACTACCCTTACCGCTTAATTAATTTTATTAGCCCAATACTGTTTAGGTAAAATCTGAGGTTTGGCTGTAAATGGTCTACTCGATTCCAAGTATCCGTCATGCACGGCCTCAACGCCCGCCTCTGCCCTTTTCCCCTCTCCCAAGGTGCGCGAAGCACTGGCGGTATCGGAGGTAATTCGGGCAGATCCTTGGCTGCTAGGCATGGCTGCCTCGAGCTTGAGAGGGCGGCAGAACCCCCTTCCGACATTGAGCCCAACAGAGAGGGCTGCTGGTTGCTGAGCTCATCCCGTCCAACCCTATCGCCCGTTTCTGCTGACTACTCCTATCATAGCCGTAGTCGGGACAGCGTTGCACCGGGATGCGGCGGTGGCACCCCCTTTGGGAGCCCTGACACCCGCGCTATATTGTCATCAAGGAAGCAGCTCGCCCTTCCATCCCTGTCTGGTGACCGTGGCGTGGATGTCGGCTTCGCTCGCAGCCTTGCATCTTCCTGCCCTCCAGCCCCCTGAGGTGGCAATTTAGCCCCAGACGCTCCCAGGCAAGGACAGGCCGCGATGATGATTATGAAATCCACATTGCCAA
Source organism: Thozetella sp. PMI_491 (assembly GCA_021432635.1). Lineage (NCBI taxonomy): Eukaryota > Fungi > Ascomycota > Sordariomycetes > Chaetosphaeriales > Chaetosphaeriaceae > Thozetella > Thozetella sp. PMI_491. Next base: position 539,072 of record MU270053.1, on the reverse strand, counting down.
ATAGGTATCATGCTTGGTGAAAGTTCGTACCTGCCTCCACCCGACACAGAGGCGAGTCCTGCTACTAGGCTGGTCACAATATCCAGTTAACACCCCCATCTAGCATGCTACGGGGGTTGGAAGGTGGGAGGGCGTCTGCTGAACATCTCCAGCTTACAAACTAGAGAGCTGTTGGCGAAAGGGCGGGCAAGCTTCCGTTTCTTTATATCATACCCTTGCCACACCTTTCGGCTGCAATCGAGCGAGCATTTGCACCTCGCAACTCTGCTCTAAGCGTGTCTCGGGTAGTAGGCTGCAACTGGGGTTAGCTTTAAGGGGGTAGCTGCTCGCTGCTCGTTGCTCGCGCCAAAATGGGAGAGCCGCTGAAGAGAACCTTCCACGGTGAGTTTCAATTTCGGGTTAGTGATCACGCACGGTATCCCGACTGACAATCGACGTACTACGACAGGATGCCTGACCTGTCGCAAGAGAAAAGTCCGGTGCCAAGGAGGGAATCCGTGCCAGAACTGCGTCCGCATGAACATCACATGCCACAGCTCCTTCGAGAACAACCTCAGGGTTATGGTCCCGACCCCGAGCGGGCAGAAGACAGTCGGATTCGGTACTCAGGCCGACCAGCCCAAGCCTGCCGCCGCCGTGCGCCAGCCAACAAGGCCCCTCCCAACTCACTCGCCCACTCTGCAGCCGCCGGGGCCGAGCACTGCTGTTGTGCCCCCAGCTTCTCCTGCGCACCCTGCCGTTCACAGCGAGCCATTTGTCCTCGACTTTAGCCAGTCGGGCTCGACGTTTCCCCTCCCCGCCGATGGCCTGGCGTTTCCGCCGGCGTCAACCCTTGCAGAGTTTGAGAGCTTGCTCTCCAGTGAGAGCCTGACCACTGACCCCTTCGTATCGAACCGGAGCTGGGACTTTGACTTCTCGCTGGACCCTTACGTCGATTATAACTTCAGCCCTATGAATGCGTCCGAGACACTCCCGCCGACCGGTCAGGACGGTGCGTTTCATGACTCTCGGGGAGCCAGGCAAGTGTCGTTGTACAACTTCTGCCGCAGCTCTGACAGCGATATCTCGGCCACAAGCGACAACGAGGCGCCGCAGACCGGAACCAAGGAATGGTCTCCTCGGCGGCGCAAGAAGCCCAAGAAAACCTCAGAGGATCCGGCCGGCAAACAAGCAGAACCATCGCGGTCAGACTCCGAAGAGGCCAAGCTGTACTTGAAGCACTACCGCGACTGCACGCAGAGCGCCCTTACTTCCAAGTCAGAGGCTAAGTGGAGCTATCACAGATTCGTGATTGACTTCGTCTCTGCGTGCACCGAGCAGTGCCCCCTCCGCCTTGCCGTCCTTGCCTGGGCTTCGAGGCATCATGACCCAGACTCGACAGCCCCGAGCCTTTCGATGGAAGCATGGTACTCTCGAGCCCAGGAGGCACTAGTCCAGTTGATGGCGTTACCGGACCCTACAGTTGAGTTGACCAAACGGAAGCAAGTGAAGAGTGTAGCAGATTTTATCATTACAACGACCCTCTACCTCAACCGTTACGATATTCTTGGCCACGATCTTGAATCTGTAGATGCAAGACTGCGTCAAGTTACCGACTGGCTGTCAAACCACACCACCGACCTCAGATTATCGGCATTCAGCTGCAAGGTGCTGATGTGGCTCTGCTATCTGCAGGTCCGGATCAGTATCTTCTCTGTGACGACACCGCATCCCTCAACACTTTTGGATGAGCTCCTAAGACGGGCCGACTACCAAATCATCTTGGAGAGGTCGCACACATATTGCTCGGAGGTCTTTGGGGCTGTGTATCCATCAGATGAGCTCGCCCAAGATATCGAGAAGATCCCCGTCTCGGTCCGCCTCCACGAGACGTTCTGCCTTCTGAATGCTATGCTCAAGTACCGCTCGTGGCGCCGAGTTCAGGGAGACGGGGGGACCGACCGGGCCGAGGAGCTCGCTTCTGCCAGGCAGTCGGCGATCGATGCTGACATTCGGCGGATCGATATCGAGTTCGGGCTCGCTATGCTCACAAACCCAACCGCAAGCATTCTTCGCCATAACGACAACCACGGTCACGGTGGCGGATCGCAGCCATCGGCCACCATCAGCAGGATAGGACTCAATTGGCTAACTGTATACGCGGCATTCCTGACGACCAAGATTCTCTGGTCTCGGATTGTCCACCCGGAAATCAGGACAGATGACACTTCTAGAGCCGCTGTTGCCTCAATCCTGCAGATCGCCATGAGGCTACGGAGGCTTAAAGGAGCGCGGGATCACGTGCGAGTGCTTTCATCCATGTTGTGGCCATTACCCCTATTTGTGGCCAGCATTGAGACGACCGACGATGTACACGCCGACTGGATGCGGTTGTTCATGGACCAGGTTGGCATTCAGGCAGGCAAGGAAGCCGGCGACGCCTGCGCGACCAAGAAGACGCAAGGAAAGACCAAAGGCCATACCGTTGACGGATCGATGAAGGGTGGGATGAGCGGCGGGGCCGGAGGAGATGCTGTACTGCAGCTAATGGAGCGAATAAGGGAGAAGCAGGATAGGCAGGGCGCGAGAGTGGATGTGGAGGCTGTGGTGCAAGAGATGAACAGATCAAGATCTGTGTTTATCTTTTGAGATTGCAATGGCGAGGCCTTCCGCCCTTCGGGCTGGAACAGGGGCAGGTCCTCTGTTCTCGTGGCTCAGCTGAGGGTATGTTAGAAGCATGGGATAAATGAAGAAGGATGAATCAATTTGAAGCCTCGAATGTACACTCGAGATACAGAGCTGGACGATACATGAGCTACATGCTTTCCCTTGACAACGGAATCGTCCCCCCTCAAGAAGTTGCAGATGTGGAGGTATCCCAACTGTTCGATGACCTTGACCGTGTAGAGAGATACTATAAATATGTGTCATCCATGGCGCGTAGGCATAATTGGATAAAGATAGAATCTCAACCGAGAGGGACGAGATAGCACCGCAGAGGAGGTTGCGATGTTGCCAGACGAGTCAAGCCTTGGGCGTTAGTGGGGCTACGTTTTGACTCATATCATCTGGCCAAAATCCGGAGCAATATCCTTCTATCGGAGTGACCCTAACACAAGGCGCTGCTGAGAGTACGGGAACGGGGAGGAGTCAAGGGAGGAGTCACAAAATAACTACCCCGCCAAAATAAATCTGCCCCTCCATTTAAACACGTTCTCTGACCATCCGACGACCAGCTTGCCCGGCGACAGAGGCCAGGACATAACCCCATAGTAAAAGGACGAGGGCCACCCAAAAAACAAAACATACTCTTTGCGTCCTCGCAGAGCATCGCAATCATGCTGGATGTCAACGATTTCATTACCGAGCGCGGCGGTGATCCTGAGAGAATCAGGGAGTCTCAGCGTCGGCGCTATGCTCCTGTGGAGGATGTCGACGCCGTGATTGCCATGTTCGAGGATCACCGCACAACTGCATATGCTGCCCAACAGACTGGCACCCAGATAAACACCGTCCAGAAGCAAATTGGCCCCAAGAAGAAGGTGGGAGCAGCTCCGGCGTGCCATGACTAACGACTGGACTGACCCATGCCCAGGCCAAGGAAGACTGCACCGAGCTGCTGGCAGAAAAGGCAGCGCTCGAGAAAGAGAAAGCCGAGCTCTTGAAGTCAGCTGCGGAGAAGCATCAAGCTATGGTATGTTACCCCCGAGGCTCAGGACGTGGGCTTTGGCTATGATCCCCTGGCTCCGCACTGCTGGAAAGACGCAGTCAGGTTAACGCATCTCTCCAACCCCAGCTCGCAAAGATCAAGACCATAGGAAATATAGTCGCCGCCGACGTACCGAATAGCGACAACGAGGACAACAACGTCGTTGTGCGTACTTTCGCGCCACCGGGATACAAAGTTGAGAAGAACGAGAAGTTTCTGTCCCACCACGAGGTGCTAGCCAAGATCGATGGCTACGACCCGGAGCGCGGAGTGAAGGTGATGGGGCACCGAGGATACTTCCTCCGTGACTGGGGTGTCCTCCTTGCCCAGGCTCTGATCAACTACTCTCAGCACTTCCTGCGAAACAAAGGTTACACGCTTCTCCAGACACCTCAGCTGATGCTGAAAACCCAAATGGTGCGTGCCTAGTGGCTTTAAAAGGAGGAGAACTTGAAGGCAGCCAACGGCTAACGGAAAGGAAACAGGCCAAGACAGCACAGCTCTCGCAGTTTGACGAGGAGCTGTATAAGGTCATTGATGGAGAGAAGGACGAGAAGTATCTCATCGCGACCAGCGAGCAACCCATCAGCGCTTTCCACGCCGACGAGTGGATCCTCGAGAAGGAACTTCCCCTGAAGTATGGAGGCCACAGCACCTGCTACCGCAAGGAGGCTGGAAGCAGCGGCAGGGACGTGTGGGGCATCTTCCGAGTGCACCAGTTCGACAAAGTCGAGCAGTTCGTCCTGACTGACCCTGAGAAGTCGTGGGAGATGTTCGATCAAATGATCGGAAACTCAGAGGAGTTCATGCAGTGAGTGTATCCCTAAATGATTGTGGAATCTCCACACAGCATGTGCTGATTTCTGTCCTCTGTGAAGGAGCCTTGGTATCCCGTACCAGGTTGTTGCTATCGTCTCGGGCGCCCTCAACAACGCGGCTGCCAAGAAGCTTGACCTCGAGGCATACTTCGTAAGTCATTTATTGCTACCTCCACTTTCTATACTCTCCCCTTGAGACGAATCTAGGCAGCGGCCGAGCTGGGCACAAGGTGGAAGGCAGACTAGCACAAGTGTTCTGGGGGCATCGAATCATCCGACTTTCTTAACTTTGAGAATATAATGAGGAAACAAGTACTTACAATGATTTAGCCTCACCAAGGAGAGTATAAGGAGCTAGTGTCATGTTCGAACTGCACGGACTACCAGTCCCGCGACCTGGAGATTCGGTTTGGTACCAAGAAACAAACAGATGTAAGACTGCCGAGGCGCGTGGCTTGAAAGAGCTTGAGGCTAACAACATACTCGCCTCTAGGCTAAGAAGAACTATGTCCACTGCCTGAACTCAACACTGTGCGCAGTCACCCGCACCATGTGTGCCATTCTCGAGAATTACCAGACGGAAGAGGCAAGGCACCTATCTTTTGAGCTTTAGGCATCAAAGCTAACCGTATGCACGCAGGGAGTCAAGGTTCCAGAGCCACTCCGCCGGTACCTCCCCAACCAGGAGGATTTCATCCCCTTCATCGTCCGGGCAGCACCGGCCGAGACCAAGGACCTGCCGGTTCGTCCTAAGAAAGAGGCATGATTCAGCCCAGATAGTGACGCATTCCAGGGGCACCGATGACCACCAACAACCATGCCATTTTGACCTTCAGAGAATTCCGAATTCTACCCTGTATGAGCCATATAGACATGAGAATGCCCTGTAGCTGGGGTTTAAAAAAAAAAAGACGATGAAATGGATACCATCTAGATCTTGATGTCACAGATGACGCGGCTTAAAGCCAAGGATGCCAGCATGTATACGTAGAGCAGCTTTGATTGTGGGTAACACTGCCATAATCCTGTCTATTCCATCCCCACGGAGTCTAGTGGTGTCCCGATATAATCGTCTCACCGTTTACCCTAAACGATGCTGTGGACGATTAAGCCACCCAGCTGAAGGTCTACACGCCCCAGGCAACAGAATATCTATCAGTCCCTTACGGCCTTGTTCTGTCGGCTCCAACTTCAGTGCCCTCGGGTCGCCGCCGTGACCAAAATGAACTCGTAACACCTTATAGGTTAGCCAATTCCCCATTGTCTCCCACTAGACGCCATCCAAATTGCAGCACCACAGCACAGCCTAGAAGCTGCAGACGATGAGCAATCACACACATCCTGCCGAAAGGGTCCCCCGCCGTGTTCCAAAAAGTGCCACCCTGCCGTGTTCTAGCGCTTCGTCTCGTCGCTCGGGATAGATACTACAGGGCAATAGGCAAGACGCGGTGCAGCGCCAGTTTGAACGGTGTCGATAGTTCACATCAGCTCGCACTTCCCCCCCTGAGCCGGCACATTCGGGTTCTGTGATTTCTCGACCTCGTCGATCAAGAGCTCGAAGGCCTTGGCGACATTCTCATTGTAGCGCGCGCTGGCCTCGGTCCAGGCGCACTTGAACTTGTCCGCTAGCTCCTTTCCTTGCTCGGGCGTCACTTGTCGCTGCTCCGGCCGCAGATCGCTCTTGTTACCGACAATGCAAATCGGCACCCACTCTGCGCCCTAAAGGAAAGCGACGAGTCAACGACTTGGGACAAGGGAGAGATGCCGGGCAGAGGAGGCACGCACCAGGTGATTGAGAATCTTCTCTCGGATGACCTGGACCATCTCGAAGGAAGGGAGGGAGGAGACCGAGTAGACGAGCATATATCCATGGATGCCGATGAAGTGCTTCGAATTCAAGATGCTGTACTCATCCTGCCCAGCTGTGTAAGTACGCCAAAGTCGTAGGATACCATAATCTGCACCACGCACGAACCTGACCGGCAGTGTCCACAATCTCGGTCGAGAAATCCTGGTTCCGATGGCGGATCTCCTTGCTGAAGGTGTTCTCGATGGTGGGGTAGTAGCTTTCGACGAAGTGTCCGTCGACGTAGCGGACTGCCAGGGAGGACTTGCCTATACGGACCAGTAGCGCGCATCAGCCAAGGTCGTGCCACCATGAGAGGAGGGGTCAACACAATGCAGGGGAGCGAGCAAGCAAGCAAGCAGGCGCCACGAACCGACAGAGCGGCTGCCCACGATGGCGATCTTCCGCTGCTTGGGAAGTGCCATTAAAGAAGGTGGGGGTATGCCTGTGAGAGAGCTGGGTGGACGAGGGGTGGGGTCGGGAGTTCCGTTTCCAGTACGGGCACTGCTGAGGACGAAAGAGCGTGGGTTGGAAGAGGAGGCCCTGTTTCAATTGAGCTCGCGGGAGGCGGGTTGCAGTTTGTCGAAGACAGACCTCTCGGACGAGAAGAAACGAAGAGCCTCGATGAAGTGTTGGAAAAAAAAAAAAAGGTCCCGAGTCGTTGGAGCGGCCAGAGTTGGTGGTGGGGCTATGGGCAGAGCGAGGAATCGGCCCCTCCTCCTCCTTTGCCCCTGGTCCTCCTAGTGGGCTAGAGGGGCAGGCAGGACGATCATGGTGGGAGGCGGCACCCTTCCAAGCGTCGTTCGGTTTTGGTCTAATAGGCGCATTGCATACCTAGCACGAACATCAACACCGTGGGGGGGAAGCGATCCGTCCCCCGTACTGGCCGGATCGCCTCAACGTGGGTGATATTCGGTCATAGCGGACCGATGAGATCGATGAGGTCGCACGAATAGGGCATCATTCGGAGCGCTACCCTCGTCCCCGCCGGACAGTGTTGCCGCACTACGGCAGGTTGGCAGGCCCCCTCACCACACACACACACACACCTGTCTCTTCCTTACGATGCCACCCCCGTTTGACAGCCTCGCGTTTGCTATTATATGCCACAATAAAAGTAATTAACCCAGGTACAAGAAACTTACAGGACCAACAACAAGCTTACAGGGCCCGTTTACTAGCTTTAGGCTCTCGACTCTGACTGGACTCTGTCTCGTGTCATGCTAACAGCATACATGAAGTGGATTGTACAGTACCAACATGTTTTTTTTGGGGGGGTTTTTTTTTTGGGACGGACATCATGGCCAAAAGTACAGTGTCGCCTCAGGTGCCTGGCAAACCTGACCCCCGCCCTTCTCTCCCCCTCCCCCTAGTGGTGTCCCGGGCCCACAATCCCAACGAGCTTCGAGAGGTGGGGTGAGGCTGGGACACACCCGCTTGCATCCGCCACAGCGACTGGTACTTTGTGGGGTGGCCCGGGCTTTCCCAAAACATTTGCCTACCGCTTGTGACGTTTCTTTGATCTCGTTTGTTGTCGCGACCCCCTTCCGACCAGCTCAAGCTCCCCTTTTACCGCCGCTTTCACCGTGCCTACGATTTCGCATCCGCCGTACCGCTGCAGGACCGATATCTCCTGATTGCTGCGACTTCCACGTCGTCGGATTTAATTTGTCCTGCTCACGCGATTCGCTCCTCCGACGCGACCTCGATTTGAGTGAGGGGCTCACTCTCCGATCACCGCAAACGTGCCCTCCACCCAGCACAACATGGGCTCCAACCTTGCCCTCCAGACATTTTAAAATCGAATTACCCTTTTACCACATAAACTTCAAACGAGCACAGGAGAACAAATATGGCTTCCCAGGGCGATCCGGCCGTCGCGCCGCGGAAGCGGCTGACCACGTATGGTAAAGCCGCCAAACAGCGGTCGGCTCCGGCGCCGACGACAGGCTTCACGCCCTTTGCCGGTGACATCTGGGATCCAGTAGATGATGTGCCCGCCTCTGTCCCATCCATGACAAGGGTTGGCACGAGCAAAGTGGCGAAGTCCGCAAAAGCTGTCGCACCGACCCGATCACCGCCTCCCCAGGCTTCTAAACCGCAGCTCACGAGACGCGTCGCCGAGCCCAAGCCGAAACAGCCCAACCGGCAATACGGTCGCGGACCAACTTCTAAGCCCCCGGCGCAATCGCATAGCCAACCTCTTCCTGTTCCCGCGGCAACGGACCTGCCAAGCGACGAGGAGACCCAGCGGGCAAAGAAGCGAAAGCTGACAAGGACAATGTCGGCAAGAGAGAGATCTGCTGGGCTCTATTCCACCCCAGAATCCTCGCCGACCGGAACGCGATCCCCGAATAGCCCTAGCGAAAGCGATCATCCACCGCCCAGTGTGAAGTCGCCTCCCAGCTCCCAGTCGACGCCGAAGAGGGACGTGGTCATGCGAGACTCGGAACCTAGCCAAGACACACTTCCCTTCTCCGCGAAGACTTCGCGGGCGCTTCACGGCTTGTCCATTAGCAGCAAAGCGCCAGAGCGAAAGCAAATCCCACTCCGTCTCGGCAGTGCCGTGCCCGTACGGCCGGCAACGACCGTCCCGACGATTTCTCAGCCGACGGCACCTCAAGAAGTAGCACCGGTCAAGAAGCGGCCGGCGCAACCCGTGGCAAGTGTTTCTAGACAGCAGGATCCGCCAGGTCCGGCTCCTCGGAAGAAGCGCCTTATCGATGTGTTAGCCGAGCAGGCTGAGGAAGGCTCATCGAACGAGGAGGGCTCAGACTCCGAACAGGACGAATTCGCGCTACTTGGGAAGCGCGTGCCGCCACTCCTTCGCTCAACGCCTCCCCCTGCCATCCAACCCCAGCCACAGTCAACAATGCGTGTCCGCGCCCCTCCCATGGGCAAAAAGCCCGGGCCCAAGTTCACGTACGGCCAGCAGAGGACCATTCTGGCTGAACCGGATCCCGTGCTTGGGAACCTTGGCCTAGGGCTCCCGGATGATGGCGTGTCGAAAGCGCCGCTCTTCGACTTTGCGAGCTTGGCGAGCACCACGACCGCCGCCGCATTTTCCTTCATGGACGAGGATGACGAGACCACCAATTCCGGCGCTGTCCGCACTATCCATGAGCTGAGACAGGCCGGGGCTAACAGTCGGTTCGGAGACGAGATGGATGATATCATGGACAGGATCAGCGCCCCCACAGCGAAGCCCTCGTCTCTTCGTAGGGGCGCCTTGCTCGAACTAGCGCAGAAGGTGCAGGAGAAGGACTTCCGACGACAGTTCCGCAACCATGGAGAGGGGAGCCTCTTCAAGAATGTCGGCCAAGAGACAGACTTGATTGGTGGCTTTGCTATACTTTCGTCTCTCGTTACGCTCTTTGCCTCGTCGACCTCAGCTCACCTTGTCCCCCAGCTGCGCGACCAAGGCATCACGGCATTGCTAGCCCGGTTTCTTGGGGAAACCTCAGATATTACCGTGATCGCACGAGACAGGAAGAGCAACGTCTCGAGGAATGGGCAGAACACTCTGGCGGCAGTGAAATCGTCGATCCTCAAGCTTCCGATCTGGGAGCCTACAGCTCCGAAGAGCCTTCCGCCTAGGACCATGGCCCTAAAGTGCCTCGATTTGATCTTGCGGCACTCAACGGACCCGGCAACAGAGGACGACATTTTTGCGCCCGCTGTAACTGATATGTTGTTCTCGATCCTCTCGGCTAGCATGTCAGAAGGAGTCTATTGGGAGTTCCCCGAGCAGCAAGAATCAACTGACCTCTACTACACGCTTTCTCTTCTCGAGGGCCACTCGATCAACGCGGTACAGTCGCAGCTAGGCTTCAAGTGGACGAGCCAGTATGTGCCAGTCGTGGCAGATGTCTTGGAGACGGCGCTGCGCCGCCCTGCCGACAAGTTTGACCAGCTTGAGACCCTGACTCTGCGGCTTACACTAAACACAACCAATAACAACCCAGATGCGGCTGGCATCTTCGTCAACCATGGACTCTTAGGGTCCCTAGCGGAGACGGCCTGCAGCACCTTCGATGTGCTCTCGGCATCCATGAAGGATGGCAAGTTTCTCTCTCAGACCCTCGAGTCGCTCATTATCATGCTCGGAGTCATGATAAACTTCTGTGAACATTATCCCCCTGCGGCGCAGAGCTTGAACAACGTCGGCGACGGGTCTCCCCTGAATCGGCTTATTAGGTCTTTCCTGGACCACTGCTCGACCACATCCGACGTAAGTGTCTCACAATCAGCAAACGGCATCCGTACCCCTGCTTCCGTGCTAATATGTCACAGGCCGACTCTATGGAGAAGACGCAATTCAATGTTGCGTTCGCATACCTCTCGATCCTGCTCGGGTGCTTGTGCCTGCACGACTCGATCCGGGAGAGGTTCTTGGCTAGATGCCCTCAAGGAAACCTCAAACCCTTGGTCAGCGCGATCAAGGAATTTATCATGTTCCAGAAGATGGCAGCGAAGGCCATGGAGGGAGAGGGCCAGTCGAGGCACGAGAGCGGTGCGACCGAGCGGCTGGAGAAGATGGTCCAGCAGCTGGAACGACTGTAATGAGTGCAATGATCAACCGCCACTGCTTAGTTCTTGTCTAAGAAAGGATACGAGTTTGTCGAGGGATACTTCGGCCTGGTTGCATAGCCAAGTCCCCGAGGCATGGAATGAACAGCATTCTGGGCGGACATGATGGTTTTCTAGTCTTGCGGTGTACAATCACTCTCTACGGTGAAGATGTGAGATAGAAGGGGGGCCGATCCCGCCAGGTCTTTAACAAGTGCTTGCGAGCGCCCACAACCTACATTACATCCACTCAGCTAGATTTCATTTGCTTCCGGCAATCGCACAGAGCTAGTAAAACCACTTCGCTGGGCACTTGATCTCGAGATACAGGTACCGCATTTGTCCCGAGCTACTTGGTGGCGGCTAATAGCAGAGTTCTGTCGAGGTCTGCAAAGGGTTTGGGGGAGGGGCTCCAAAAGCGTCGATGTCTGCCAAGCGGTGTAAAGGTGGGGGGAGGGGCTTTCTTAGCGTGGCGCTGAGCATACAGGGGCCTGGAGGGGCCTCTAAATGCCTTTCGGTGCCCTTTTCGAGCCCCAGGTGACCTCCGACTCCAGCAAGATACTGAAAACAACACAACATCCAAAGCGCCCGTGATAACAGGAAGAGCTGATTTAGAGAAATCGCGATCTGGCCATTTTTGACCATTCAGCGGTCCTGTTGACGAATTGCTTATCGCCCGCGTGCAGCCTCTCAAGCTCTCGACCGTCTTTTAGGGACCGACACGAGCCGATATCCTCGCAGATCGGAGCTCGGCCACCTCCGTCACCATGTCAGCATCCCAAACAGCTCCCACCGAGTGCGTAGGCCCGGACTACCGTGCCGAGAGCCAGAAGCCCACGGCGACGGTGTCGACTAAGGTCGATTTCGACACCGTCACCGTGCTGCCGCAGACGCCCCAGCTCATTGCGCTGCTCACGTGCGTAGCTTCCCCTCTCACTACTCCTCCCTCCTCCCCACCCCCTCAGCCTGCCGGTGCGCTCATGAGCTCATTAGTCTTCAGGATGATCCGCGATAAGAAGACGACGCGAGGAGACTTCATCTTCTACTCCAATCGCATCATCCGGCTACTAGTGGAGGAAGGCCTTAACCACTTGCCCACCGTAGAGCACACCGTGACGACCCCCGTCGGCCGCCCTTATGATGGGCTGGCCTTCCAGGGCAAGATCTGCGGCGTCTCCATCATGCGCGCGGGCGAGGCCATGGAGCAGGGTCTGCGGGACTGCTGCCGCTCTGTGCGTATCGGCAAGATCCTGATTCAGCGCGACGAGGAGACGGCAACGCCCAAGCTCTTCTATGATAAGCTCCCCGAGGATATCGCCAGCCGATGGGTGCTACTTCTGGACCCTATGTTCGCAACAGGTGAGTCCCCAGGCATGCCAGGGAGGAGAAAAAGCATAGGGACCGTGAGCAACGCTGACGCCTCGGCACAGGAGGCTCCGCCATCATGGCTGCCGAGGTCCTCATGTCGCGAGGCGTCCCCGAGGAGAGGATCCTGTTCCTCAACCTGATCGCGAGCCCAGAAGGGATCAAGAACTTTGCGGCCAAGTTCCCGCGCCTGAGAGTTGTTACCGCCTTTGTGGACCAGGGACTTGATGAGAAGAAGTGAGCTAGCCGATTCCTGTCTGCCTCTCGGCTTGCCATAGACCATTTGACGCTGACTGTTTGCTCTAGCTACATCATCCCCGGTCTCGGCGACTTCGGGGATCGGTTCTACACAATGTGAAGAGGCAGTCACGATCCTGACATCTTGGACAGGTTGGAAAAGGGTCATGCATGCATTCGCCTTGCCATAGCCGTAGCCACAATACCCAGATATCCCGGCAGCTCTTTTGCACCGCCTTTGACGTCTCCTCGAGGAAGGGAAAAGAGAGAGAGAGAGAAAAAGGCAGGTGGGAAAGAGAAAATAGCCAGACGGACTCTTTGTATGGCGCGTCCGATACTCCCCCTAGCCTTGCCGAACCATGGCATTGTCCCCTGAAAACCCAGTGCCAGAAAGAAAGTGCATCGCCCGCGAAAGCCTCTGCTGGCCTAGTCGTATTCATCGTCATCGTCCACGACCCCATCTCCCGTATATCTCCTGTCGTCTTCGTCATCATCCACTTGCTTCCCCGGTCGGTCGGGTTTGCTGCTGGCCGAGATGGGGTGTGCGCCGCCGCTGTTCTGCTGGGCAACGGCATCGGCAGCATCAACCCACTCGCTGTAGACGTCGACGGGGGCCGACAAGTCTAGATACTTGATAAGCAGGAGGCAAACAAAGGCTGTTCCGAAAGGTGCGGGCTCACAGTTGATAGCGCATTGAAACTTCTGCCCGCAAATCTTGCACTCCAGGTAGCCCACGCCCTCCTTCTTTTCGACCTTGACCGTCACCGCGCGCTCGTGGTTGCAGAACAGGCATGTAAAGACCGTCGGGAGCGGATCCGACTAGAGCACATGTCAGTAGTCAGAATGCGCGCCGGGGTGCGCAAGGCCTTCGGATGCTGCCATACCCTCTTAGGACCCTGAGGCTTCCTCGAGCTCTTCTTGCGCTTGCCCATGGCGACCGCGAACGAGAATTTGGTTTTGGGAGAGGGTTATTCAGCTGATAGGAGACCCGGAGGGGTCTGGCGTTGCTTGGCTTGGCGGTCGCTGCCGGCGCATTTGATGCTCAGGCAGGGAGGTGCGCAAAATGGGGGCGCGTCAAGTCGAGCCTCCTGCTGGTCGCGCGATCAAAAGAAAGTGCTTAACTGGGCTTGGGAGAGTGCGCCGGTCAGCGCCGCTGTATAGCTTGGGATGGTCTGTGCGCGTCATTTTACTGTACGCTTCCAAGATTCCGGGCCGTGAATGGAGCTAGCCAAGCCCTCCTGGCACCGCTCTATTGGTGAGGAGGGCGTTTCTGTGGGGAAAGCCTCCATATGAGACAAGACAGACTGGATCGAGCTCTGTCTATCAGGAAGAAGGAGCTCTCGCTGGGAGCCGCCGGAGTGGGCGGAAGAGACAAGAAACCCTTCCAAGCCAATTTGGAGATCTTGCAACGGCGTCACCACCAATTCTTTCACCTAGAAATTATCATCCTCATCGTCCTCGCCGTCCCCGACCAACCGGCACACGAGCCGGAGCCCGCCGACTTACAACCCCGCTGCCAGTTGCTTGTGGGGCAATTCGCTATCACCACAGGGGCTTGACATCACTGAGGGCCCCTGCTGTTATCGGTCACCTGCCCTCTTGCCCGAGTTTAGGTAAACACTCAGCCCAACCACAGGGGGTTCGAGCATCGTGACCGCTCCTCCCTTGTTTCGCTCCCAAGTCATATCCTTTCCTCTCCCCGAGTTTTTGAGATTTGACCTCTTGTTCTCTCCCCGCAGCTCCCGATTCTCCAGTGTCTAGCGCCCGAAGCTTCTCCTCCACTTTCGGACGGCCCCTCCGGTCAGTGTTGTACACGCCAGTCTGCTGATAAGCAGCCTCGGGTATCTCCTTTGTCCACAGATTCGTGCCTCTCCTTCTCCTCCTCACTTGGAGAGCACAGCGCCGAGCCATGAACTGACTGAACTTCAGAGGCAATCCTTCTTTTTGTCCGCTTTGTTGGATTTCTTGTTCATTCCTGAACCGCGCCCCGCCCCCTCATCTCATCTCACCTCCAGCAGTCCTCGTCCTAGCCCAAGCCGCAGCCCTCATCATGGCCGAACCAAGCTTGAAGGACCTCATGGCAGGGCTGAAGGACCTAGCCCAAAGCCAGGCTCAGCTGCTATCTGAGGTTCAGTCAGTTTCTCACCGGGTTTCCGACATTGAGAAACGCACGACAGCCTCGGGGGACGGAGGCCTGTCGTCCTCCCCGGCTTTCGGATCGGCACTGTCGACCGGCCTCAGCCAGACCCCACCCCTGCTACCGGCCGATGCCGGCAGTCAGTCTCCGGTGATCTCCGCCTCCCCGGACATCAAGTCGGGATTCACATCTCGTATCATCCTCACCACCTATCCGAAGCAGATCGGGATCAAGCCCTTGCCGATGGAGTGGGGTGCCGCGGATCCCCGCCAGCGCGGCCCGGTCACCGTTTCCAGGGCTCCGTCCACGATCCGGAGGCGCAATGCCATTGGGGCCCACGGCGGCTCCTACTCGATCTACTATGCCCTGGCCCTGGCCAGTAAGGAGCTGTCGGTGGACCACAAGCCCGACTTCACCAACACGGAGCCGGCGGTCAATATCGGGCCCTTTCCCCAATGGGGAGATAAGAAGAAAATCGTGGCTATGGATCCGTGGGGCCACTCAGTTCCTTGGACCTTCAAGGACATCATGGATGCCGAGAATGGTGAGCACCCGACCTCTCTGTTATATGTTTGTTGCGTGAAAGTGGCGACGTTGACACATTCCCAGTGGACTTGCGGCCCACTATTGCCATCACCAAAGCCCACATGAAGCTCCCGGAGCTTGAGGAAAGCGTCCGGAGCGGCCGGCTAGTTCCGGATGGCAAAGTGTGTCTCAATGCATCAGGCGAGCTGGCTGTGACCAAGTTTGCCGTCGAGCCCGTTTGGTACCTGCCTGGAGTGGCCGAGCGATTCGGTATTGACGAAGGTACCCTGCGGAGATCTCTCTTCGAGCACACCGGCGGCATGTATCCAGAGGTACGCCTACGCCCCCAACATGAGATGGTGTGCTGCATGTGACTGACGTGGATGTCCAGTTGATCACTCGGGGAGATATCAAGGTCTTCATGCCGCCGATTGGTAAGAGGCTCCCACTCTTCCCAGCTGCACCCCTCCTTCTTTGTGGTCTGACAACGGCTAGGTGGCTTGACGGTGTATTGCTTTGGGGACCCTGCCAATATGTCTGACCCGTCAAAGAGACTTGCTCTGCGAATCCACGACGAGGTAACTCCCCCGCCCCCATGAGCTATTTGTTGGCAGTCGGGACTCTTCGGGCTGACCTTGGCTAGTGCAACGGAAGCGACGTGTTTGGGTCTGATATCTGCACGTGCAGGCCATATCTCATCTTCGGCATCGAGGAGGCCGTCAAGGAGGCCCAGAATGGCGGCTCCGGTGTCGTTATTTACTTCCGGAAGGAAGGTAGGGCCCTAGGCGAGGTCACCAAGGTATGTATTTCGTAGATCGAGGACTGGGGCGGAGGCGAGATTCGTTTAGCTAACACACGCCAGTACCGTACGTCGAGCACCCCCTCGTTGACCCCTCACCCCCGAGTAGTGTTGATATACCTCTTCTCGGAGCGCGCCGGGAGTGGCTAGTCTAACAAATGGCGCAGTTGTATACAATGCCCGAAAGCGCGGCGAAGACCGGGCTTCGGACTACTTCAAGCGCACAGAAAACATTGCCGGCGTCAAGGACATGCGGTTCCAGGCTCTGATGCCGGATATTCTCCATTGGCTTGGCATCACCAAGATCGACAGGATGCTCTCCATGAGCAAGTGAGTGGACGCCCCCCAAGCCTCGCCCCCTCCCACCCCCGCGGCCCCTTTTTCATCCGCTCACGGCTCTTCGACTCAAGCTAACGTGCCATCCTCTAGCATGAAGCACGATGCCATTGTCGGCCAAGGGTAGGCACCAGCTCAGCAGCGGCCATGAGTGCTTTCACTGATCCGAGGGTTGTTGCTAATGCCTTCACGCAGTATTCCCATCCACGAGCGTGTCGAGCTTCCCGAAGAATGGATCCCCGAGGACTCAAGAGTGGAGATCGACGCAAAGATCACCGCTGGTATGGCCACTAGATTGCGTCCGCCCTGAAAGAGAGGAGATGCTAACAACAGGTGTTTTCAACCAAGGCTACTTCACAACTGGTCACCGCATGACAGCGGATGAACTGAAGGCTGTGCAGGGCCGCATGTGGGAGGAGTAAGCGTTCCGCACTGCTAACCGGCGAATTGCGAGTAACAGAGCTGACGTAACGATAGCATCGACCACTGAGCTCTCTCCCGAGGCCTGTAGAGACAGCTAATACGTGCCAGCTCAGAGCTCAGAGCTTGGAAGCGTGCGTCTCTGCTCGTCACGTTGGCGTCGCGGGCCTGCAGTTTTCGTTCTTGTCGCCCAATACGCTTTTGGGCCCCAAGGGCACTATTCCGTCTTAGACACCCTGGCGCAAAACCCTCAGATTGGCTTTCCTTTTTCATCATGTTACTCTGTAGACTGCTACGGCGGCGGCCGCGCTTTGTCCCCCACGGGCGAGCTCCCGGATTTTCCACATCGTGTCACGCGCTCTTAAAGGATTTTCCATGCGTGCTCCCTCGAGATAATACAAGGCCCCCGGAACGCGGGTTGGGGGTTCGCTGCACACCGCGTGGGCGGGCGTGGGTGTGCTGAGTGGCTCGAGCTTTGCAGGGGCGCTACCCGTGCCTGGGGCTGGAGTGATCCATCGTGAGCCTAAGCTCCCGTCTACCCCTGGACGGGAAGGACGGGGGAGGGGGCTGCTTCCCCTGACATCATGACTACTTTGTATGCTTCGGCTTCTTGAATACCGTATAGTGCTTAGCTTAGTCGGACAGCCCCCGGAGAGAAAATACAAAGTGTCTGCCGAAATCCATATTGAATCGCTGCATGGCAGAATCATCTAGCACCCTTTGTCGTTCTCCGCACTGCGAAGCATTACGAGATTTACAAGATGGATGTACATAGTAGAACGTTCGAGACATGGGGGCTTTCGCCTCCGGGAAAAAGCACGAGGTGCGTTGTGCAAATGCGGGTTCGGACTGGCCAGATCGGTGGCGGGTGTTGGAGCTTCCTAAAGCTGGCGTTGCACGTTCGCGTCGGGTCCACGGAGCTTAAGCTCGATATTCCTTCCCAACGCCTGCCAATTCACCTCCACGAGTATTACCTGTCTGCCCATGCGGGCTTACTTATTACCTCAGTGGGAGCGTCAGCCAACTGTCATTCGATCCCAGAGGAGCAGTTTGCAGACAGAGTTTTTTTTTTCTCTTTCGCTCTCTCTTCCCTTCTCCTCGTGTCCTCGAGAGACTAGAGAATGAGCCGGGCTTGGGGAAAAAAGGGTCCTGCTTCGGGTGGCTTCGGTTGTCAAGTCTTACGAGAATGCATGTCTTGATGGTTCCCCTTCCCCCCCTCCATGCACACTGTACGAAGTACAGCATGTACGTCGACAGAGGCTCATCTTGCATAAGGAGGGGGCCTAGGCACGAGCAAGTCGCCCCCGAGGTCGTTGTCATGGATTCTCGACGCTTCCTAGAGCTCCAAGCTCGCCGCCTTCTGTCTCCTCCTCTCGCCGTTCTCGCGTATAGTCTGTAAGCAGGAGCGAGGCGCGAGGGCGCGTGTGCCCTGCTGCTCCCGCTTTCGGGCTCGTTGCTAATGTCCGGGCGCCCAGTTCGGCTCGATAAGATGCAGCACGACCGTGCAGGTGCAGGTTCGAGTTTTTGCCAGCATCGCCGTTTGAATGGCTGCCAGGCGTCCGCTAGGAGGTTGCCGTAAGACCCAGCCTACATTGGACTTCGTTTCCCCCCCCTCCCCTTCCCCACTCGCCCATCCCAAGCTGGAAGCGGCCACACGCTACGCTACACGGTCCGCGGTCCACAGTTCACGCTTGCCACGGTCCACGCCCGCCCCGCGCGCTCTCATCACACCCACCACAACAATAGCGTTTCCCTTGGTAACCTCCCCTTCGTCCAGCGATGGCCAGGCCCACTCATGGCTCTGGTGCAGGACGATGGAGGAGTTGGACCGGCCTGCATGAGACAAGGGGGGCATCTAGAATTGTGCCCAAGAGAACGCTATCCTCTATCCTGCTCCCCTCACCCCCGTCTGCCCACTGCTGCGCCGGCCACCCCCGGTGTTCAACGATGATGAGTTTCTCGGCACCTGGTTTGCCCTCCTGGCCCCGGGCCCTGGTCCTGTCCTTTCGCTCCTCTCGCGTTTGGCGTAGGCCTCGTGTCCAAAGCGCTCACGCCACTCGTCGCCTCCCGAGGAGAGCGGAGAGCGGAGGATAGAATTCACAGAATTCACAGCGGCAGGTCAACCCGGGCGGAGCGGGGTGTGTCTCCAATTCATCAATGACCAGTCAACAGTAATTACCTCGCATCTTCGCATGTTGACCGACTGCTCCCGGTCTGGTTGACGAGGGCCAAACTAGGGCCATCCCAGAGGGCCTAGAGAAGAGGGGGTGGGTGTGGGTGTGGACGAAGGCCCCTTCCCCCTCCTCCCTCTCTCTCCCATAAGCCGGGTGGGCAGGCAAGCAGGCAGGCATGGGCTGGGCGGCGGGCGGGCAGGCCGGCACACAAGGCCGCACCCTTCACTCTTGAGCACAGGGCAGGCACACACGCACAGTCTGCCCACCCACACATCACCCAACGGGTAGCTAGCCGGCGGGCGGGTAGCCTTAGCCTCGTCCTCCCAAACCAACGACTGCCAAGTGGCAATGCCCCCAAGGAGTGCCGAGAGCTGGGGGGGATGGGTCGTAACCGCCCCTGCGGGGGTCAACGCCGCCGGGGTCAAGCCTTTCAGCCCAAGCTGGTGGGTTTATAGTCGCCTGCGCTCCTGGTCCTTGTGCCCACTCCCCTTCGATGTTGTTTTCACTTCATCCTTAGTTTCACTTTATTTATTTTTCCTTCTTGACCATACTTAGTTTCTTGTCCCGTTTCGAGACAACGCTGAGACTTGACACGGTATCGCCTCTAATCCCGACGCCAAGCCCAACTGGCGTGCGTGCTTGCGGTTACTTCAGCTCTCGTCGCTCACAGAAACGACTCGCAAAAATCACACCACAAACAGCAACGGTCCTCTCGAGAACATTGCGAACAACAAACATGGCCTCACCATCCTCAGACGTCAGACGCTCGCAGATGCAAAGGAGGGACTCATCACCAAGGAGCTCGAGCAAGAGGAGACCCAGGTTGCTTCGGGCTTCCGCCACTGAGCCGTCCATCACCACATCATGCGCCAGCCGCAACGCCCTCGCCAGTTCACAGTCCAGCCGGCGAGCAACCGACCTCTTGAGCCGAGTTGCTATCATCTCGGGATCCCCACCCGACTCTATCATCCGGGCATCTTCTCCCATGTCGGCGCGAACACCCATGTACGAGAGCATGGACCAACAGGGCGGTCTGTCCTCATCTCCCACCAGCTCTCCGGGCTCGTTCGATGACTTCAACCCATGTACGTGTGCATGCGAGCCGATTCGCTTGCAGCAGCCATGACTAACCGTGCCGGCAGACTCGGATCGATACATAAGCTTCCCTAGCTTCGACATCTATGAAGTGCTGCAGCAAGACGAAAAGGAAGGGGACTCCAAGAACCCCTGAAGCCCATCATACAGCTAATTAGATGCTGATGAACTGTACGATGATGAGAGAGGCCATACCAAAAGGCCCATGACGTGCTGGTCGATCGAGTCCGCCAAAGGGCGGTCTCGAGCGCGCACCCCTGCTCAAGGAGAGCGTCCAATCGGAGGATGACGTATGATGACCACCGAAACACACCTTACCAAGGCACAACTCCTTGTTGTTGCCATGACCGACATGACGGGAACCAATGAAAGGGAAGGATTGCACAGGCGTAGGAGTACATGGCGTTGGTGATATCCGTACATAACATGGAATTTGGTCGTACATGGACGGGAATATGGGAGGCAGGGCCAAGGTGTTTGGGAACGGAAATGAGACACAACATTCACATGCAGCTAAGTGTTGGCAGCAGCGACTAGCATTAGTCTTTCTCCGCCGAGTAACAGGAGGCAGAGAGACGCGAAGAGGAAAAGTCAGAGAATAATACCCACCCTTGGGCCTGACCGCCTTGACCGCCTACATTCAGCGGAAGACGCCAACTCCTTCCAAGTGCTTTGGACACAATCAAACCGTGACACATGCCCGCTCCTGTAACAGGGGTGCCTGCCGGGGGGGAACCGGTCTTGCTTTTAGGAGAAGGTCGAGCGAAGTTGCGCGGGTGCGGGCTTGCCTTGTGTTGATGAGATGCTGCAAGAACCGGACGCAACCTGTCGATCCCTCAAGTGGGTTCGTGGCAGTTGGCGCAGCTCGGCTGCGAGAGCGGACTGGGCCATCCGAGAGAGAACACTAGCGGCATCGAGATCCGGAGCAGGAGGTCGCTTAAGATTGTGATATCTATCAGATCAGAGACGATGCGTTGTTATCTTACCTCAGAACCCATAATTGGTATAGACGGCCAAACCAGAGTGGCCCTTCGGCCACTGTGCGGAGGTCCGAGTAGACGATAACTATACTTGCACCACCTCACGAAGGCAGAGCCAATCGACGCGATTGCCGTGGTTCTCGTTCGCGAAGGATGGACAAACTATCTTCACGGGGAACACAGCAGCCACCGGGTTTGACATGTCACGCACTGTTGCGGTCCAGATATCTTCTCAAAGCAGCTTTAGCGCAGAGTGTGGTCCAGTGAAGAGGGGTGGCGAACAGAGAAAGACGAGTGGCTTGGGATCGCACAAGTCGATACAGCCGAGTTTACCATACTATGCGGCGCAGTATTGCAATAATCGAGGCGACTAGCAAGAAAATGCAGCTATGCGTGGCGGCTCTCGAGCCCTAAGCAACCACAGCCAATCAAATTTCCCAGAACTACCCCCACCAATCTAGCCCGCCAAACACCGCGCAAGCCCACACAAGTTAGGGATTTCTCACGAAATTCGCAAAACCTTTTTTCTTTCACGATCCCCTATCGATCAACACCCAGCACAATCCCACATCTTAACGACCAGTGCTCGTCAAGATGGCTGTTGGCAAGTATGTTTGGCCCCGGAATGCCTTGCCCGACAATCTTCGACCCGGTGCTGTTGCTAACCCGAGTGTTGTGTGAAGGAACAAGAGGCTTTCCAAGGGCAAGAAGGGTCTTAAGAAGAAGACCCAGGACCCCTTCGCCCGCAAGGACTGGTATGCCCTGAAGGTATGATGCATCGCCAATCCCACCGACCGCACGACAGACACACTGACGCCGCTCGCTGCTAGGCTCCCGCTCCCTTCAACGTCCGAGAGTAAGCCCAGCCCCGAATAACGAATCCCCGGCATGAAGAGAGTTGAGCACGAGGACAAATGTTCTAACGACGGAACTGCAGTGTCGGCAAGACCCTCGTCAACCGGACCACTGGTCTCAAGAACGCGAACGACAACCTGAAGGGCCGTATCTTCGAGGTCTCGCTCGCCGACCTCCAGAAGGACGAGGACCACGCTTTCCGCAAGGTCAAGCTCAGGGTCGACGAGGTTCAGGGCAAGAACTGCCTGACCAACTTCCACGGCCTTGACTTCACCTCGGACAAGCTGCGGTCGCTCGTGCGCAAGTGGCAGACCCTGATCGAGGCCAACGTGACCGTCAAGACCACCGACGACTACCTCCTCCGCCTTTTCGCCATCGCCTTCACCAAGAAGCGCCCCAACCAGATCAAGAAGACCACCTATGCCGCTTCTTCGCAGATCCGTGCCATTCGGAGGAAGATGACCGAGATCATCCAGCGCGAGGCCACGAGCTGCACCCTCACTCAGCTCACCTCCAAGCTCATCCCTGAGGTGATTGGCCGCGAGATCGAGAAGGCCACCCAGGGCATCTACCCTCTCCAGAACGTGCGTTTTCCCTCCTTCTCGGCTCTCAAATCTGCCGCGGCCCCGGTGAGGCTGGCATCAGAAGGAGAAACTGACAGAGACACAACAGGTCCACATCCGCAAGGTGAAGCTTCTCAAGTCGCCCAAGTTCGACCTCGGTGGCCTCCTGGCCCTCCACGGCGAGTCGACCACGGACGAGCAGGGCCAGAAGATTGAGCGCGAGTTCAAGGAGCAGGTTCTGGAGTCTGTGTAAAGGGGAGTATCTGTTGAAAGGGGAACGGCATTGGGCACGGTTTTCATACAACAATACCTCTCCAGGGGCAAAGGGTATTGCTTTCTCGTTGGTCCTTGTTGCATTTGGCGCGGGATGGTCAAACTCAAGGGTAACGATCTGTCCTAAAGACGGGAATCAAAAAGAATTGCAAAAGAACCACCTTCGGCAGTGACAGCCACCAGCCTCATAGTCTTCCGCAGTGCCTTTGCCAGCGGAGGTTGAATGAACCAAGACGATGTGATGCTACACGCCAGCGACGTCCCTTTAGTGCCAGATGAGACGATTGTCCTAGACTATAAGGCTACCTTACGTATGGAATAACTTAGGGTACCTTGGGTAAGTAGTATATATGCATCTAGGATATGCATTTCTGGCACCTGCAAAGGAGTGTGCACTATGCAGGTACACCAGGTTGCTGGTGAGGCCCTGTAGCCGGCCCAATTAGTTGGCTACCTATCTCCTTCCGTCCTTTTTTTTTAAAAAAAAAAATTCTAGCAATCGCGTCCCTTAAAATAAATTGACAGAAACAAAACCGAGTGGTGTATAGAGCCTTCCTCTCTGGCGTGCTGCAAGAAGGTTGCTCCTGATCAACGTCATCGAGGGCGAACTTAAGTCGTGGTCATAAGACAGGCATCACAGTTCGGCGGCTTCGCGGGTGGCCAATTCTCAGCCAATACCAGATTCGGTACCTCGGATGCCTTAGCTCTCCTGCTCTGCCACCTCACCTCTTCTTGCAGCAAAGCATCACTTCGTTCCAAGCCCCTTCTAGCCCATCTTTAATCATCCTCAACAGGTGTGACCCCTCTTAGATTGCCCTTGTCCTGCCTTTTGTTGAGTCGTGAGCATACCAACAGCGCCGGGGGGTGAAACAGAGCGCTAGCGACAGTTCAACTAAAAGTCTAGAACATCATCGAACCAGCACGATTCGCATACAGCCGTACAGCTCCGCGGTACACCTCTTGCTTCATTAACTATTATTGCTTTTTCGTGGTTACTACCCTGCTCTCTTCTCATTTGAGCCCAGTGCATCCCTCCGCGATATGCCATCTTCGGACGAGTCGCTCCCAACCCTCAAGATCCTCTTGATAGGGCCTTCAGGAGCAGGCAAATCGGCATGTGAGTTTCTCTCTCCCTAAGCGAACTTTCCACCACTGCTCTATAGTCACCAAGCTAACCGTTGCGATACAGTGCTCACTCGGTACTGCGATGACGAATTTGAGCCCGAGTCGGCTACGGCAACGATCGGGGTCGACTTCAAGGTTAGTAAGCTCCAGCCCGGGGCCCGATCTTTGCCGTGCTTCCTTGCTTTCCGCTATGCCCGTGCGCCGCATTTGACTTACTGAGAAATGTGATATCGTTCTGCAGACTAAGAAGCTCGCGGTTCGTGGCAAACCATACAGCCTGACGCTATTCGACACGGTAAGTAACGGGTCTTTGGAGTCTACCGTGTTCTAGGAGACCCTGACGGGGTATCCCTAGGCCGGACAGGAGCGCTTCCGCACGCTCTCTACGAGCTTTTATCGTGGGGCCCATGGTGTCATGCTGGTGTATGACATCTCCAGCCGAGCAAGCTACCTCACGATGGAGAGGTGGTTTGAAGAGGCTGAGATGAACACAGTCGAGAGCGTGGCTTTGTACTTGGTTGGGTCCCCCTCCCTGCTGCCCAATGTCCACCCTCGGGCTAACACAGCCATTAGGTCGGATCGAAGCTCGACAGGGCAGAGCACGGAAGGGCGGTCTCGGAGGAGGAGGGCGAGCGGCTAGCCGTGGCCCACGGAGCTCGGTTCTGCGAGGTCAGCGCCAAGACACGGGAAAACGTGCGGAAGCCATTTGTCGAGCTGGTGGATCAAATTGTGGGCAGCCCAGAGTTGCTGGCAGCGGCCCGGACTGGTCGCACGCCGGGGTCTGTGGTGGTTGGAGGCGCTGGAGATAACGGCGCATCCGGGTGCTATTGCTAGCTCCCGACAGGAACTCACCTGGCGGCCATACGCTTCCGATGCGTATGTGCGCGGGCACAGGCGGGGAGGGGGGTGAGCTATGAGATGAAACGAAACGATGCACGACGATGGGGACGGATGCTTGACGAAGGAACTGACTGATACCCTCTCCACATCACACAGCACGGTGCCTCAGCAGGATGTCGACTTGGCCCAAGCCAGGTAACGTCTAGTCTATGATGTAGGTACAGTGTGACCCTTGAAGGACTTGTCTATCGTTGTATACAAATATAGAAATACACATCGCGTACACTCGTCTATTCCTTGGGCCCGAGGAACCTGAGCACAGCTAGGCATAGGGTCAGCGCGGGCCCGTAGACTTGGGCCGGGGGGGGGGGGGGGGGTATTATGGTGTTTCTCTTACCTTGTCGGAACTCTTCTGGATTCTCCGAGATGAGCCAGTGGCCGGCGTCGACATCTACGAGCTCGAAGCGGGGGAAGAACTGGCCAATGGCTGGAATGACCTCGTCGGGCACGTACTTGCTCTTGGTGCCGCGGATGAACAGTGCCGGCTTCTCGAAACGCACGGCATTGGGGTCCTTGTAGGGGAAATCGCCTAGGTGGTCTAGAGCCTTGGCTAGAATATCGAGCGGCACTCGGAATTTCTGAGCGGTGCTCCCCTCAGGTCGGTGCAGATTTCCCAACAGGAACTGCCGGATGGTCAGGGACTTCTCGAACGGCTCGAGGATTTTATCGGCCTCGGCCTGCCGCTTCACGCCGGCCTCGTCGATCTGCTTCATGCCTCGGATGTAGCGAGAAAAGTCGCTCTCCAGGCGCGCGTCAATAGGAGCATTGTCAACTGAGATCAGGTTGGCGACTAGGTCGGGCTCGCTCAGGGCCAGGGCCATGGCCGTTTTGGCGCCCCTGTGAGCGGCGTTAGTTGGATTACCCGGACCGCGGGGTCTGGCAGCGATGCATACATGGAATGCCCAATGAGTGTGGCTTCCTTCAGTCCGTGTTGGTGGATGAACTGGGCAACGTCGGCAGCCATGGCCGTGTAGTTGTGTAGGTGGCTGTGCGGTGACTCTCCATGGTTACGAAGGTCCTACGGGATGATCGTTGGCTTGGGGTTCGTTTTTCCTTCAAGGACAGGCCGCTACCCAGACAAGCTTACCAAGGCATATACATATCTCCCTAGATCTCTCGCTAGGGCTCTGTTGGCCGCCAGGCTGGTCAGCGAAAGCCGGCGGTGCAGTAAAGGGAGGCGAGCATCACTCACTTACTTATGCTCCTATTGTTCTTCTTGGAGCCAAACAGGCCGTGCATGAACAAGATGGGCGATGTCTTCTGGTCGGTTACCGGCTTGGCCGGCTCGTGCAGATCATAGACGAGCGGCACCGTCCCCGGTCGCGTCGAGTACCATCGAGGCCGAAGCTCGACTGGAGCGGCCACCCGGGCCGCGCTGGTCCAGACGCGGGAGGCCACGAGCCTAGCCCGAGTCGAAATCATACTCCCTCGGCGTCCAGCTGGCAAGCAATGGCGGTCGGTCTAGGTCGCCTAAACTCTAGGATGACAGTTTTCAGGGTTGGCTCACGCGCTCCGGGAACGGCTTGCAACCCCGGCGAGAGAAGGCCGCTTTTTTAGTTAAAAAAATAGTCCCAAAGGATTGCCGACGTCAAACCTTGCTGGCTCGGGTAGGGTTAGGGTCCCTGCGCTTGTATACTCCAGACTGTATGTAATGCCAGGGAGGGACGCATAACCAATGCGGCAGGATCACATCACAGTTACAAAGATGTCTAGTTCAGGGTCGTTTAAAGGCTCTCTTAGTGTGTTGATAAAAGAAATAAAGGAGACGGAGGAGGGAGAGGGGGACCGACTGGCAAAACTCTATATCCTCATCCCCTCGCCACTTCCCGGCAGCCCACCCGGGCAAGAGGGGCCCACGAGTCGAAACTGAGGAAGGGTTATTTCAGTCGTAGCTTAGCCTTTGCTATCTCACTTAATTTTCATTCGAAGATCAAGTCTTTTGGACGTCTTTCAATTACCACCGGCGCGGCGTAAATCGGCCCCACTCTTTGTAGAACCGGTGCCCGGATCCGATACAGGTGGCCCCACTTACCGGCTAGCTTGTCTCATCTTGCCCGTGTGTACTAGCACAGGATGCCGGAGGGGGGTAACATATCTGCTTCTCACCCTTGACAACTCCCGATTAAATAGAATAGTTAAAATTCCTTCAAATTCCTCGCAGTTTCGCTATCTCGACGCCGGGTCCCGATCACGACACTCTCTTGCTCTCGGGAGGCCCCATCAGGCTTGACTGCAAGCCGCCCACATCAATCACTATCTTGGTGACTACCATGGTAGGTTCTAGCAGGTAAAAACGTAGTTCATGCTTCCCAGCGGCGAGGCTCCCGATCTTGCTGTTCTTGACGTATGCATTCACGATGACCGCGTCGGACCAGCCGGCGGGTTCATTGCCGGCGTCGCCCAGCGGGACGGGCTGGACTGTCGTGACGGTTCCGCCATCGACGCTGAACGAGTAGCGGTTGGGCGATGTTGGATTTGAATTCTCGGACGGCGAGAGGTACACAGTCACACTGGCCGCTGTGGCACTAGAAAATGTGTAGAAGGGATACACCAGTGCCGGCCCCTTGGCCGGGCCCTGCGAGGCGGTGGTGGGAGGAAGACGTACGCCTGACAGCGTCCGTCCGTAGTACGGAATCACCACATACTCCTTGCCCGAGGTCAAAGTGTCAAACTGTTCTGCCTCGATGGACACCACCCCGCTCGATTCCACGTGTCCCTTAAAGCCGACCGGCACGGGGGTCTTGTCTAGAGGCACGGTCACCGTAGCTGTGGTCCCGTCAGAGCTCTTGATGCTGAGGGACGCAATGCTTGAGCCAGCTGGGGCCGCATCCCAGTCGACTGACACGACAGTGCGCACGTCAGGTGTTCCCGGTGACGACACGGTGGACTTGTCGTTGGTGACAGTCACATAGGGAACGCTCGAGGTGATTTGATACGAGAAAGTGCCGTTATCCCGGGCGAAGACGTCTAGCCACCGAGGGGCGCTCGTGTAAGGAGTAAGAGTTGGTAGGGCGAGGCTAGCGGCTGAGGGGAATGCATTATTGCTCCCTTGAACAGCTAGGCCCATGAGCGCTCCCTTCCCGCTGCTGCTGGTGCTGCCGCTGCTAGAAGCGTATGTCAGCTTCGGCAGGCTCGCCGAGCCTGGATCTTGCCAGTTATTGTATCCAATATGAATCTGATCCATGATGTGATTCCATTTTCCATTCAGGATGGTATGGAACCGCTTGGTGAGGTCTTTGTCCTGGGCGAACGCCGTCTGCACGTCCTTGGCGAGGTCGTTGGTGCTCGCCCGATGCTGATTCGCATACTTAGGCCCCAGTGCCGCCTTAGTGTATATCTCATACACGCCCTTGCCTGCTACTACCGGATGGAGAACGATCGCGAAGAAGGCGTTCTGCGCTGCGCTAGGGATGCTGTCGTACGTCGCCTGCGCTTTGGCGGCTAGGTTCTCCCACTCATGGAAGTTGTTTTCGGCCTCGTCGTAGTTCACAGTGTTGAAGGCGAAAGGCGTTCGGCTCAAGTCCTCGTACTTCATGCGCGAGATCAGCCGGCCGTAGGTGTTCATGATCGAGGATACGTTTGCCGCAGCAGCATCTCCGAACTGTCGGCCGCTCCATTTAGTGAGCCACTGAGTCGTCCTTGCTGGGTCGTTGAAGCTCGTACGATCCCATGCCAGGGCCATAAAATGAGCAATCGGCAGTTCCTAGAGTACACTCAGTTCAACGAGACAATTTCTCAAACACAATAAACGCATACGCAAGGGCGGCAACGTACCAGACCTTTCAGATCGCCCACATTAGCAATCCAAATATTGCGGATCCCTCGGTCGTGTGCCAGTGTCATCTGCTCCCAAGTCTTCTGTAGCTGGATTGTGTTGATCCACTTATAGTTCCTCGGGTCGCCAACATCTAGGAGCTTGTCAGCTGTTGATCAGCCTTTGCAAGAGTCCTTGGAGATCTAGTCGCATCTCAACAAAAGGTGTATACACCTACTCCTGGGAGCTCTTATCAGGGGGATGTAGAACACGGAGAGTACTTGCAGTCGAAGTGATAGTAGATCCCGGAGCCACCCGCCCGGGCGGTCTCATTCGCGATCGGAACCCGGCGAATGTTGCCTCGATTGTCGTCACTCCAAAGAAGAGTTACGTCGTCAGAGACATCCATCCCCTTCTGCCAGTAGCCCGGAACTTCCTATAGCCGAAAATTAGTCATCGATTGAGCACCAGTGCTTCCGTCATACCTTGTACATCACCCAGGCCTGGGGTATTTCAGACAATGGCTTGCCTATAACGCTCTTCAAGACCGATTGCTGCCAATGGATAACATCTTCCAGTGCCTTGGATGTCAGGGTGGCGGACGCGGCATCACCCGATCCTCGCATCCCCAGGGTGTATATGGTGCTCCAGTTCTTAGACCTTGTCACGCCTTCCTGCATGAACGACTGCACCCCGGCCTTGTTGCTACCCCAGTCCCAAGAACCCTTGAGAAAGCGATTCTGCTCCTTGTCTGCCCTCGCCATAGGCTCATGATGGCTTGTTCCCATATAGACGCCGTACTCGGTGGCCGTGGGTCCGTTCTTGGGGTCATCTAGATAGAACATGCTAGACCACATGGCCGGCCAGAGATAGTTCCCTTTGAGCCGTAGGATCAGCTCGAAGACGTTCTTGTAGAAGTCCGTGATGAAGGGGCTTCCGTACTGGCTGTCCTTGTACTTGCCATGGCCCCACCCCGTCAGCCCGGGCGACTCGTCGTTCAGAAAGATACCCCTGAACTTGACAGATGGCGGCCCGGCCACGTAGGATTTGCTTTGAACCCAGACGTGCTCCCGCTTTGTCGGCGGCACATCTCCCCACCAGTGCCAGGGCGACACACCAATCTGCTCAGAGACGTCATAGGCGCCGAATATCGTGCCTTGCATGTCGGACCCTGCGATGACGAAAGCAGCGTCTTGGCTGGGCCATGGTGCCGTGACCACTTGGTACGAGAATGTCTCCCACTTGTTCGCAACTGAACTGGTGTCGATTTTACGGGCCGATACCAGGCCATCGATGAGGCTGGAATGCCCGATGGTGCCGATGACGATTATGGGGTTGTTGCTCTTGGTGGAACTAGTCGAAGACCAGTCTGCCTTGACTACCGTGCCATTCGTTCCTAGAACACGGCCGAAGTCGGTGGCCAGGTCATCGGCGACCCGGAGGACCCCCGGAAGGTCATTCGGATCCACCCGGATCTCGGGGGCAACGCCGGAAGCTCCAAGCTGCAGCCCGGGGCCGTCGGCAGAGAAGGAGAAGATGCCTGAGTCCTGGGCTGAGACCTGGCCCAAGGGCTGCAGAGAGAGGGCAGCCAAGCTGAGACTTAAGAAACGAAGGAACGCCATGGATCTCTTGCTTGGGAAGTCTCCTTGCTGGATAGACAATAGGCGAGGACCCCCAGGCACTGCCGGGTCAGGCAGCACCTATAATAACGAGGCCGAGGAGGGCCATTGCCCACCTCTTCCTGTCCCTCGTTGCCAAAGATGGGGAGGGGGGTTCGGCCGGCATCTGGCAGAATTCCGCTTCCGTAATAAAAGGCTACGGAGTTCGTCTCTCCTGGAACCGCAGTGTCGTCCCCTCGGTTAAACTACATTTATTAACTAACATGGCACACTGTACAGCGCCTACTACCTACATTAGGTAGTGGGGAAAGTACCAGTGAGCGAGGCATTGCCCGCTTGGCTCTTTCCGCAGGGCACACAGGTCGGGTGCCATTGCCGCTCCTGATCCGGATCGCCTCGACATGTGGAAGGGATATATATACCCTAGAGCAGGCCAAGCGCCTATACTGTACCTCGCCGATATTTCAAATGCCCGACGACGCAATCCGACAAGACCGCCGGCCCAATCGAGCAAACGAGGGACGTACGATCGCAAATCGCAGCTCTACGCCGGCAGAGACCCCCCGCACTCTCAAAAGATTGATTCTGGAGGGGAGGGTAGGTTGCAGCGTTGGGTCGAGGTCGACAACTTAGGTACTTAGAATACAGAGCTCAAGGTGAGGGAGGGCCTTGCAAGCCAAAGGAGAGTAATGCTACCCAGTCGACCTGGGGCTCTCACTCGATAGAAATTGCCAATTCCTATGGAAACCCCGTCGGCCTCGAGTAGCCCTCCGTTTGTCCCCTCTCCCAGGAATATGTAAGTCTTTCATGGCGGAAGCGCGGATTTGCTCTTGAGATCATGTCAAGTAGAGACAGCACGTGCTGGTTGACTCGATTCGAAGATGCTGTTCCTCGAAAACCCCACAAAACACTTGAAATCGACAAAAAATATTTGCCCCGCTACCCCAGAGCCCCTCATCAGGCCAGGTCCAACATCGGTCCAACATCTTTGCACTGCACACAGCCAGGACGACCTGCCTTTGCCGGTCTCCACGCAAGCACCGAGCCACAGGTACGGTTTAGTCGCGTCGAGGGCATTCTAGCGGACAGCGCATCGCCATACCTGGTCAAAGCGAACCCAGAGGATGACCACGGGCAACTGAAGCTCCTCCCCTCCCCCCTTCCCCCACTACGACCTCGACCGCATCCCACGCAATGGCCGACCCCGCTGTCGCGGCGCTGAACTCGCTACTGCGGAGGGCCAGCATTGAGGACCACGAGGAGGCCCTCAAACTAGCTAGCGCAGCTATCAAGGCCGCCAAAGGCAGCGGCGCCGACCTCTTGACCGCCCAGCGCACCCGCGCCGTCGCCCTCCTCAAGCTCGACCGCTACGACGACGCCCTTCGCGCCATCGCCGAGGGCGGCGATAGCCTCGCGCCGCTGTGCATCCTTGAAAAGGCGTACGGACTATACAAAACGGGCCAACTGGAGGAGGCAGAGGCAGCTCTTCAAGCCGGGGACTCCGGAGAGAGAGGCATCCAGCACGTTGCAGCCCAGGTGGCATATCGGAACGACAAGTTCGAAGCTGCCGCCAAGATCTACCGCACCCTCTTTACGGAAGATGGCGGGCATGAAGGCGAGGAGAACGACCTGAGGATCAACCTCCTGGCTACGAATGCGCAGCTTGAATGGCAGGGCCAGGGCTGGGCCATCCCTGAGGCACAGAAGCAACCCGGTCGAGAGGACCTCGAGGCCTTCGAGACGGCATACAATGCGGCTTGTGGGTGCCTGGCGCGAGGAGACTTCGCCAAGGCCGCTGTGCTGCTCAAGCGTGCCAGGTCCCTGTGTGAAGCTTCGGAAGAACTTAGCGACGAGGATAAGAGGATCGAGCTGGTGCCCATCATTGTGCAGCAGGCTTATGTTGCTGCGAAGCTGGGGAAGGAGACGGAAGCGGCAGACCTCCGCAGCGAGGTTCCCCTCTCCGAGTTAGTCGTGCTCCCGCTATGTGCACCTATACAGGGCTAACCTGTTACTGTAGGATTCCGGATGCCTCGACCAAGGCCATCGCACAGAACAACGCCGTCGGCGCCGAGAGCAACCCTTTCTTGGCGCAGAGGCTTTTTGAGTCCATATCAGATGTTTCAGGACGCGACCGGCTGTTCCAGTACCATGCATCATTGCTCAAGAAAAACAGATACGTCGTTGAGCTCCAGGCGCAAAAGTTCGCCGGTGTACAGCGATCTACCACCAAGAAACTTCCCAAGGACGCTGCTCCCGCTATTTCAGTAGACAGTGCGTATCTAGGCGTGCTTAATGCTGCTGGGGCCACTAGGCTTCAGACGGGCAAGGATGCCCTGAAGACCCTGCTACCTCTCCTGGAATCAAGGCCACACGATGTCGGCCTCCTCCTGACTATCGTCCAGCTCTACGTTCAGCTTCACAACCCTGCCCCGGCACTCACTCTTCTCGAGGCCTTCTTCAAGCGGCTCGAGACTGCGACGACGCCAGACTATACTGATGTGCGCTTCTCGCCGGGTTTAGTGGCGCTGGCTGTTGCTCTCTACCGCCTCCAGGGACGGCAGGCCGCTATCCGCACCGAGCTGGCCAAGGCCGTCGCCTACTGGCAGAAAGACTCGCAGTCTAGCGGATCCGCCGACTCCCTCCTCCGGGAGGCTGGCATCGAGCTTCTCCACTCCTCTAAGCCGTCTGACATCACTGCCGCTGGCAAGGCCTTTGACCAACTTATGTCCAAACACCCTGACGACCGGGCCATTACCGCTGGGCTAGTCGCGTCCTTTGCCACTAGCGACTTTGACAAAGTTGAACCTCACATTGACGATCTAACCCCGATCGAGAAGCTCACCGCGGGTATCGACGTCCAGGCGCTGCTCGACGGCGGCGTTGCCACCCTCGCGCTGGCCTCGGCCGCCGCCAAGGGCAAAAAGCGCGCCCTCGAGGAAGATGCGGCGACAGACGCCAAGAAGCAGCAACAGCAGCCGGCCGCCAAGAAGCGGCGGAAGCGCAAGCTCCCCAAGAACTACGAGGAAGGCAAGACGCCCGACCCGGAGCGATGGCTGCCGCTACGAGACCGCAGCAGCTACCGGCCCAAGGGCCGCAAGGGCAAGAAGCGCGCCGCTGAGGCAACCCAGGGCGGCGTCGTGCGCGAGGAGGAGACACTCGAGCTTGCTGGCGGCGCCGGCTCGGTCAAGGTTGAGAAGGCGCCAACAGGCGGTGGCGGCGGCGGCGGCGGCGGCGCAAAGAAGAAGAAGAAGGGCAAGAAATAAGTGGGCCATCGGTATGTATAGCCAGGAGAGGGAGGCATTCATCAACGCTGCATCAGGGGAGACGTGGGCTCAATGCATTCCTATTCATGGATTCATTCCATCTCGTATCTATGGGCCGCCCTACCACTTGTGACCGCTACCGCACCTATTCTCCTCACCTAAGCCTAACCCAGGTGTGTAAATTCGTGCAGATTTACCTAGGCCAAGTTATGCAGGGGACCAGTGCAGGTTGGGCCATCCCGGTGTAAGGGAAGTTGATAGCCGCGTTGTATGGCGAATCATCTAGACAGCCCGATGCTGACGCATTGTTTGATACCACATTCCATTATGCTATGTATGGGTAGCACGCGCAACCATGATCTATAGACCTTTGCTTTTGTGTAGAAGATTCCCTGTTCCCTTCCATGGAGTGACCATTCCTTCCAGCCGAACCATCCTCTACCATGATCCGCAGCCCTTCCCTACAATGAATGTGTTGCGACAAGACGGTCGTGGAAACAAGAGCCGTCTTTGATATCTTTCCGCGGCCGTGCTTCCTAGTTGTACACAAGAATATACAGTAGTATGCCGAATGGGCTGTTTCGATGTGAAGAGCCTTCTTTTTTTCGCTCCGTTTCGTTTTCTTTTGGGACCCAAATAGAGAGTTTCAGGGGAGGGCAAAGGACAAATATCCCAGCAAAATGTGAGGCGCACCGTCTCGCGGTCGCCTTCTTGGCCCAATTATTGGGCTGTCTCTTTTTCTTTTTCATCATCGTTCCATCATCGTTCGGTAAACCCCGTAACTTGCCATCGCTGGCAAGACAGCAGAAACTTCAGCAGACAATATGTCCATATGTCTCTTAGGCACCGACAACCTGCACTGACGGGCTCGGCAAGCGCTCGATACCGTGGACAGGCTCGAGCTCTTGGGCTTTGTCGACATCGTCTACCGAGACTTCTAGCATCGGAGACGACGGAGGCTCCGGCGTGAAGAACTGCGCCTGGCGGCCATCACGGCTCGGGGGTGGGCTCAGTTCACTCCGAGCATCGTCGTCTGTATCATCTGCAGGTTCTGGCTCCGACTCGCCGTCAATGGGTGGCAGTGGGGTGCGGCGGCCGTCAGAGAAGCTAATTGCCGCGTCACTATCCTCATCAGACGGCACGACCAGACTGGGATTTGAGGTCATGGCCCGGGCTGCTTGCGCTGAAGAGTACTTCCGGTGCAGCTCCCTAAAGCTTCGCGCCGTCGCGGTGCTCGCGCTGGCAGCCGAGTCGCGGTGCTCTCGGTCCTTGGTGGGCTCAGATGCCTGCGTGAGGATGGCGCGGAAGTCGGGCGCTGGCTCGTTGCTTGCCTCGCCTGTGGCGCTGGCCGGCGAGTTCGCTTCGTCTCGCTGCTTGCGTTGGCGAATGCGTTCGTCGGGCGATAAGTTTTGCATCTGTAGCTCGTTTCCGAACATGATCACGGAAGCCTTCTTGCCGTGGACTGTGAATGATCCGGTGCCTCGAGCTAGCACTTCGTCCTTGGTAGGCTCGTCTGCCAAGACGCCATTAGGACCAGCATCTCTGCCCCTCCGGCTGCGGTGATGATGAAGGTGACCCGCACTCTCTCTAAGAGTCCGTTGTAGGCTGCGACGAATCTTGTTCCGATCATGCCGGTCAACAGAAGACCCGTTGAGTCCGCGACTCCGCGTCTCCGTTACGTCCTCTGACTCCAGCGCTGACGAGGCAGCCTTACTATCAGGGCTGCGCGACAGAGCATGCGCGTCGATGCCGGCCTGCTCCAACATATCTCGCTCGTTAGCATCAATGTCTTCCCCTTCCTCAACCTTCGACTTCTCGGGAGCGGAGCTCGAGCTTGCGATGTTCCTCGAAGACGTAGCGGTCGCAGAGTGGTGAGAGGACACCCCGCTGGAGACAGACGTTTTCCTGAGGTTGATGTCGTCGAAGGCGAGGTTAGGAAGCTCCCACGAGTTCTGATGTCTGTGGAAGCTGGGGGCAGTGGCGCTGGTCGGTGGAGTCTGGAAGACCTCGGTGACGGGCGAGTCCTCGGTGTCCGACCTGGCACCGCCAGCTGTGGACGGAAAGGTTAAGAAAGTAGCCGGCGACCGTGGGCTCTTCGGGGCCGTGGCAACACCTGCATTCGACTCATCCCTGGCCGTGAGTCTCTCGATAGGTGTTCCCTCAAGGATGCTTTCGTCGCCGCCGAGAAGCTGGCGCTCCTCCTCGAGGTCCATCAGGAGGATGTCTCGGTGGCACTTGAGCCTCCATATCTCCATACGGGTCCACTTCAGCTGGGCAGCCATCCTAGCGGCCGACAGGAGCATCTGCTCCCGGGTCTTGGGCTGGATCGGGGCGAGTATCTGGAGATGCCTAGAATTCCGCAGCTGGGACTCCAGGCTCTTCTCCGCCTCCTGCAGTTTTTCGTTGGCATCCGACACCTTCTGCAGCATGATGTCCCGGCGCGCCGCTAGGATGTCCTGCACCATCTTGTGGTCGATCTTGCTTCGAGAGATCTTGACCTCGCCAGAGGGCGTCTGGACCGACTGTCCGTTGTCGGCACTCCTGATTGCTCGCCGTCCCTGGCCATCGTAGCCACCCCCAACCACGCCTCTCATGCGAACGCCAGAGGACCGAAATGCAGCAGCATAGTTCAGCTTGGCAAGCCAGTCGTTCATCTCCTGCTCGTCCTCGGCGAGGAGTACTTCTTCGAACCCGCCGTGCCTGACATAGACAAAAGCGTGCTTATGTCTCTTGTATGTCGAGTCTAGCAGGGCGACGGCTCCATCGGTTGAAATCAGCGCATCGGGCTTAAACTGATCCAGGGGCGGCTTGAAGGTACAAGGATCCGCGTCGTGGCCTTTTCTCACATGTTCGTCATACTGGTGCATTAGGTTCTTGATCCAGGCGGTATTGCGGAAGAAGTACAGCTGGGCACCGGTCAGGATGGCGCCCCATTCCTGCCACGGCGACCTCGTCTTCTTCTTCTTTGCGTCTTTGCGCCACAGTATGCCCACCTTCGTGATCTTAATGTCTACAATGCCGGGATGGGCCTCCTCCGGGTTGGTAGCCGTCTTTTCTGTCATGAAAGCGTCAGGGCGGGACCGAGCTGAGACGATCTGCAAAACGCCGGTCTTGAAGAATGTCTTCTGAAGTTCCTTCAAATTTAGGCCATTCGCCGTTCCCATGTAGCTGTAATGGTCCTCCAGGTGCATTACATCGCCCAGGTTCGGCCGCAATATGTCGAGCTTGTTGTCAATGATCAAGGTATAAGGGTCAATGGGCTCCTTATGAGCCCTCTTGGCCGGGTCAGGGGCTGCTCCGTTGAAGATAGACTTCTTCTTCGCCTTGTGGGCAATGATGCGTTCGCCGTTGATGTCCAAGTCGTCTTCGACGTGGATGAAAGGAGTATACGAGATATTGTCGTAGAAGACTTCCAGGATCTCGTCAAAAATACCCTCCCCTCGTGTGTTCTTGAGGTAGTCCGTCTTCTGCATCTTGTGCTTGTTGTTCTTATTGAAAACATCTGTGTGCAGGATTAGGAGGGAAAAGGCGATAAAATATGCTTGGTCGGGGCTCGAGTAGACGCCCGGGTTGCACTCATGATAGCGGTTCGCAAATGCCTGCAGGCAACGATCTATCTGCTGAGTTTCCTTGGGCAACTCGGCCTCCATGAGGAGTTTTCGAATGGCCATATCCATCGGGTCGCCGAAGAACTTGAACCCACGCATGTAGCTCCGGAGGACCGACTGCGAGAAAGTATCCGTGCCTTTAGAGACGGCTGCCGCGATCACGCTTCGGCTGACAACTTCCAACAGTCGCTCAAGATACTTGGCTGGAGTGTCGTCGTCCCGGCGCTCTGGGAGAACCACCGAGTCCCGGGTCAGCTGGAGAGAGTTATTCTTGCTGGCACTGGAGCCAGGCGTCGCCGGAGTCAGGGAGCCTCCCCGGCCGGGTGGTTCAGATGGCTGACGGAGTCGGCTCAGGCCCAGTAGATCACCAAAGCTCTTCCTTCCAGCCGAGGTTGAGGTTCTCGTGGTTGACATAGTCGGGTGCTCGTCTACGGAAGGCCTTGGAGAACCCCTCCCCACTGAGCTCATAGTCGACGATCGGCCCCTCAGATGAAGGGCGGCCCTTGTCGGCGACGATTGCCCGGAATTTCTCGAGCTAGGCCGGAAGAGGGCCGTCGCGGGCGAAGGATTGGATTTGGTAAACAGGGCCAGCGCGGGCGACGGGGCAGATGGTGTCGATACCTCATTGCCGGTAGATGGGCGTGAGGGCGTCGGCGTCTGCTGTCCGCCGGCAGCTGCGGGGCCAATTCGAGACGGAGATGGCCTCGAAGAGTCGGCAGTGGACGGGGCGAGGGACGAGACGGAGGCGTTAGAATCCTCCCCGGCAGATGGGCCTCTCTGCAGGTGGGAGATGGGAAATAGAGGCTCGGGCTGCTTGTGTTTCCTCCGCGGTAACCTAAAGAAAGTGGTCGTAGTGTGGACTGTATGTGTGGTTGTGGTCGTGCTGCCATACACTCGGTCTCCCGAGCTTGCGTCCGATCGTGAGGACTCGGACAGCCTGTTGACAGGCAAGGCCAAGCTCGACCCGTTGTCGTCGCCGTAGGCCGGCGGCGAGTGCTGAGAGGAGCTCGGGCGGCGGGGCTCCTCAAAGTGGACGGACTGCTTGCTGGTGCCCGACGTCCCTCCCAACCCAAGCAGCAAGGTCTTTCTCCTGTCCTTCTTGGTCGGCTCGAGAGCGGATTCGTCCTGGGGCACGCGTTCCATCTCTCCAGACTTCCTGAAGCGCGAAAGCCTCAGCCTAGAGGGCTTCTTCCGAGGCACGTTCATGTCCATGGTGGGTGCGGTGGTGATGATATCGGGCGGTCGAGGTACGGGAGGTGGTTTTTCGGCCGCAGCTTGCTGCTTCGCCTTGGCAGCAAGCTGCGAGTCGGAGGCGTTGCGGAACCTCAGCATCGCGTCGTATCTTCCCGGAACACGAATCGCATCGACGAGGTCCCGAGTTCCAAAGGGTTTGGTGTCGGACGGCGTCAAAGAATCGAGATGGGGGAAGAGGGTTTTGCGATCGACATTGACGTCGACGTAGGGTGGTTGTAGGAATCAGGGAGAGCGACGTCCAAACGACGGGGGCCCACGCGGTGCTCTGGGCGCCAGGCCGATTACCCAAGCTGAGTGGGCGGCGAGTCTGCAAGTGGAGCTCGACCTTCTACACTGGCACGTAGTGGACAAAAAAAACGACCCTTAGCTAAGACCCCCCCAAATCATCACCAAAAGACACCTTCTCTAAGGATAAATATCAGCTACAATTTATTAATTAAAAATAAAAGAAAAATAAGAAAGAAATAAGAAATGCTTAAAATATATTTGCATTAAATTTTTTGTATTTCTAAGTTAAAATGGTGTAGTGGTAGATTGATAAACGAAAGAGTAAAAGTACTAGATGGATTTCTTACTAAAATCTATATGACAACGGCATGTTACTCTTACACTCTTCTAAACCTAGTTAATTCTTTCACAAAATTCTAAAGTAAAATCTGAAAAAATTATGAGATACTTATATCTTAATTTTATATATTCCTATGTTTTTCTTTTCTTATTAATATTATTTTACAGCGCTGATATTTATCCTGAGAAATGATGTCTTTTGGCCTTTATGGTGATGATTTGGGGGGGTCTTAGCTAAGGGTCGTTTTTTTTGTCCACTACGGGCCAAGCCAGTCATTGTCGCTGTTAGGCCCTGCGATTGGGCCTGTGCCTCTCGTCCCACACTGGCTCGGCCAAGGACCGGCGGCTGACTTTTTCCCTGATGGGCGCCTAGTCAGACTGAGACGTGTGGCTGAGGGACCCCTGCAAGTCTCCGGTGCTGAAGAAATAATATCGCCCAAATTTATGTATAAAGAAAGGGCTGAACCAAGTCCCCCCCCAGGCGGCTGCTCTCGTTGGTTTCTTTCGCTTCTTTGCTCCTTCCCTTCGTCTCCCCGCGCAAAACTTCCCCTTGAGTGAACCAGAAACGGTCCCTTTCGGCCCTTCCACTCCAGCTTCTCCTCTGCACCGTCGAAGCAGACGACTAACTCGAGCAACTTGGTCGTGACCCACTCGTTCGCGAAACCTCTTACCTACACAGCCAAAATGGCGTACCCTCAGCACGAGCACCAGCCCAACTACGCCCAGGGGCAGAACGTGACCAGCCAGGACTGGAGCAGCAGCCTCTTCGACTGCTCGCCATGTGATACCTGCCTGCTTGGCACTTGCTTGCCCTGCGTTTGTATGTGGTCCTGCCCCTCCAGGCCGTGACTCCCTCGCAAGCAAACACTGACCGCACCTGCAGTGCTGGGCAAGACCTCGGAGCGCATGAGGGACCCTACCAACCCGAGCCCCGAGCTGGTTAACACCGACTGTATGCTTATGTGCGGTATTATGTACTTCACTGGATGCGGCTGGATCTACGCCCTGATCAAGCGTGGTGAGATCCGCGAGCGCTATGGCCTCAAGGGCGATGGGATGGGCGACTGCTGTGCCACTTACTGGTGCCCATGCTGTGCCCTCATCCAGCAGGACAAGGAGGTCCAGATGCGCTCTGCGGCTGGCCCGATTGTCCAGGGCTACCAGAGCGAGAAGGGCATGACCGTCCCCGGCCAGCAGCCGCAGGCAGCTCCCCAGGGCTACGCGCCGCCGGGCGAGTACCACCAGCAGGGACAGATCCAGTACCAGCAGCAGCCCCAGTATCAGCAGCAGCAGCAGCAGCAGCCCCAGTACCACCAGCAGTAGAGGCTGTACGGAAGCGCCATCTAGTTCGGTTTAACTCGACAGCTTCCCGGGCCGGTGGGTGACTGTCACGCGCGATGTTATATATCTGGACGGTGGCATGCGGCGGCCGAGGACACAATCGCGATGTCCTGAGTGTGCAGGCCTAGCGAGACGGTCTTACAATGGGAAGCCAGGCCCATTGTAGTGTTGATATTACTGATCCCCTTCTGCCCATGGCACCTTAATCACGCTTTAGAATGGATAGGCACACGCGGGGAGGAAAGCGGTCAGAAGCCGCAGCAGGCTCGACCTCAATCACGAGCAGGTTCTACTCTCTTTGAGCCTGCTTTCTTTTTTTTGAGACAATACCCACAACCCAATTGACTTCATTTGTGCTGCGTACACGTGCCGGGAAACAATGTAGCGGGCACGCCCTGGAGGTGGCATGTCCAGAGCTCCTTGGGGGTGATTATTGATGCGAGCTGAGGGGATGCTGCAGCGAGGCTTAGCCCGTCTCTGCAGCGCACATTCCCGACCATGGCATAGTTTGGCCCCCTAGCCCCGACGGCGTATATCCAGCTCGTCCATTGGTGAGCTTTCGGCAAGCCTGCGGGGCATAGCTACCTGGTCGTGGCCCAATTGCCTATCCTCTCGACTAGCGTACAAAAGGGGAAGCAGCTCCCATTGCACAACGTGTACGAACTGCCTGCTCCGCCCCCCTGCGTGCCGTGTGGCTCCTTTGCCGGTACCCGGGTGCCTATCGCTACGTCTCTACCTTCTCTACCACCTGAGGCTCTAGCCCTGCGCCCCGGGCGATTGTCTTGCTCAAGATAACGTAGTCCGGGTTGAACATCTTGCCAAAGCGCAGCTTGCGCGGCTGCGGAGAGATTTCGTCCTCCTCAAACCCCAGCTTCTTGTAGAACGCCAGGCCCCGCTCGTTGGCCAGAAAGCAGGTGAGCATTACTTTTTCGACCGGCGGCAGGTTCTCCGCAACAGCAACGAGGAAGCTCATCAGCAACCTCCCGAGCCCCGTCCTGTCGCGACTAATCAGCAATCCATCGTCCCTTTCAGCCCTCCTCCCGATGATCTCGGCTTGAGTATAGGAAGTGGGGCCTGCGGGCTTATTTTTGTGCTCACCCCTGCAGGTCCTTCTTTAGGTGCACCTCGTAACAGTATATCACCGGCTCGCCGTCCTCGTACGTCGGGACCAGAGAGGTGAAGCCGCGGATCGCTCCCGTCTCATCCTTGACGAGGACGTAGCGCAGCTCGGGGGTCTCCATCTCCTTGCGCTTCTTGCGCGGGTGCCACTTGACCACCGAGTTCTCGTAGTCCGGCCGGCTGGTCTCCTCGACGAGGCCCAGGCAGGCAGTGAGCTCCGCATCGGAGAGCTTCCCCGTCTGGAAGAGGCCAATGGTGTAGGCGGCACCGGTTTTGGGGTGCTCCCACTTCGTGACCCATGGTGATTTTTCTT
This sequence comes from Thozetella sp. PMI_491, assembly GCA_021432635.1. Taxonomy (NCBI): domain Eukaryota; kingdom Fungi; phylum Ascomycota; class Sordariomycetes; order Chaetosphaeriales; family Chaetosphaeriaceae; genus Thozetella; species Thozetella sp. PMI_491. The sequence goes on along the minus strand of MU270053.1, from coordinate 497,529 downwards.
CGCTTTTCGCACATGCTGTCAGCGGTTGGTCGGAGGGATCAAGCAATCCTCGCGGGCGGCACCCTGTCTCTCGGGCCGAGGCCGATGCCGGCTGGTGGAATTAAAGAAATTGCAACCCAGGCCACTTACTTGGGCCGGAGGTAATCGGCGACGAACTGGTCGTCCGTCTTACGGTTGGCCGCCTCTAGCGGGTTGGTGGGCGCACGCCTTCGCTTCATCCTGGACTGGTCAATTCGGGCGCTGTGAGCAGACGTCATCTATCAAGCATCGCCGGGGAAGTCAGTGCCTTTTCCTTGGGCAAATGTGGCCGTCCGTACGGTGTAAGTGGGAGATGCGAGACGCGGTCTGTGAACAAGGCGCGTCCAGTCCCGTGGAGCACGTAACGTTAGTTAGCGGTAGTTCAAAACGGACGGCTCCGCTCCGCCCGTTCGCCCACCGTCCGACGGCTCCGTTTTCTACCGGTAAGCCCTGGCGTCAAGCTCGGCCAAAATCTTTGGCACGCGAATCGCCACGGCCGATACCGACTCGACAGGTAGAAGGCAGCAGCGGAGGCAATCAGCGTCAATGATTCCGTAGTCAGACGGCTTACCTGCCTCCATGCCATTTCTTCGCCGGAGCGCGTGGGCGTCTCTCCGCAGATATGCCACAAGCTCGCCTCGGTCGCGCCTGGGGGCGACCTTGAGTTTGGACCACGTACGTTACCTCTCCACGCACAGCGCAAGCAAGCTGTCATATGAAGACTCACTGCTGACAATGCTCTTCTAAGTTCCTCCAGAGGGGTCGCGTCTTGTCACTCTACCGAACAATCATCCGTGCCACCCGTCGCATCCCCGACCCGACCACGCAGCGCGAGACCAGAAAGTTTGCGCGAGACGAGTTCGAGAGACATCGGGGCGTCACAGATATCGTTCGTCTGCCCCACGAATCTCTGTGCCCTCTCTAGCGGCTTCGGCGCTGACACGTGCAATAGGACCACATTCGATACCTGCTCTCAACAGGCAAGACGGAGTGGGAGACGATGGAGAGGTATATTGATGGTCTATAGTGACAAGGACTGGGTTCGCCTGTATCAAAGGCGAGCCGCTCATGATGCAGCGGAATCAAGCCGCCGTTGCGCCAACCATACCGGTGCACGCAACTTTATAGATGCCTCCTCCCTTGGCATTGTATACATAGTATCGTACATGAGCAACTCATCTTCATCATTCCCTCGTTCCCGGTCACCCCGGGTCGTCCAATATCGAGCTCGTAGTCAGAAGGCCGGTGGGCATTTCCGAGGACCGAGAACCACGCTCACCCCAGAGAGTCAATTATCCTTGCCGCTGCTTGTGCCTCGGGTTCGCTGGGCAGATGATGTAGAGGTATCCCCGGTGGCGCTTGCCGGCCTTGCGACGGACGACCTGTCACGCAGGAGGGTCAGCCATGCGCTTCTCGCGACCACCGTAGTTGTATTTTCCCCAGAATGGCCGGCGCTCGAAAGCTTTTTTTATTGTCCTAGGAGTCCATGCTCACCTTGCAATGCTCGCAACGCTTCTTGATCGAGCTGTGCACCTTCATCCCCCTCGTCTGCTGTTGCTGGGTGGCGGAGAGTCCGGCCTTCAGAGCCGAGTCGGCAGAGATGTTGGGCCGGAATTTCGTAAGCGGAGCCAGCGATTGCCTGCTTGCTGGAGAGGCAAGAAGTGTCTGGGAGAGGCAACGAGCCTGCTGGGTCGGGAGGGTCGACCGGGCGGTGGTTCGGAGCGATTGGGTGGAGGACGCGAGGGACAGCGCACGCATCGAAGAAGCCAGCGACATGGCTGACAGCGAGCCTTTGCTCGCGAGCGACGCCATCGCGATGGATCGGAGCTGGGTTTGGGCTTGAATTGGTAAAAGAGCTATGCCGCCTCGATGTTGAAGGCGTCGCGAAAGAATTCCCACCCTTCGCTAGCGGAGTGGGTCCGATCAGTCCACTCTGACCCTAACCCTGATGTATGCCTTGGAGACAGTGCTGTGCTGAATACAGAATTTACGGCAACTAGGCAATTGCTCCAAATGAGCGCTCAGTACTTATGATAATTATTAGGTCGTCTTTCATATATCGAGTAGCTATCCCACAACACTCGAAGAGCTGTCCTCACCAAAAAAAAAAAATTTTTTTTTTTATTAATTAAAAATAAAAGAAAAATAAGAAAGAAATAAGAAATGCTTAAAATATATTTGCATTAAATTTTTTGTATTTCTAAGTTAAAATGGTGTAGTGGTAGATTGATAAACGAAAGAGTAAAAGTACTAGATGGATTTCTTACTAAAATCTATATGACAACGGCATGTTACTCTTACACTCTTCTAAACCTAGTTAATTCTTTCACAAAATTCTAAAGTAAAATCTGAAAAAATTATGAGATACTTATATCTTAATTTTATATATTCCTATGTTTTTCTTTTCTTATTAATATTATTTTACAGCGCTGATATTTATCCTGAGAAATGATGTCTTTTGGCCTTTATGGTGATGATTTGGGGGGGTCTTAGCTAAGGGTCGTTTTTTTTGTCCACTACGGGACTGGGTGCTGGGCGGGCTTACAGGGGTGGAGGGGGGTGGGGAGGGGGGGAGAAGGGGGGAGAAGGAAGGTGGGGTGGTCACCGAAACTCTCCGCCAGCCAGAACACGGCGTCTGCATCTTTGATCGTAAAGAACGCGTACGCTTCGGCATGCGAGACACGGACTCACCCTCGTTCAAAGAGCAGCATGAAGGCCATTTCGTCCCCAATCCCCAAATACCACCGCATCGCTATTCTTGGCTCGCCTCGTCAAGCGCGCTGAGCAGCCATTGCTCCCATCCAGTACACCGTTTGGGCAATATCGTCATGCATGCAATACATGAGTACAGCCCACAGCCCCCTTTTATTTCCCTGGTACAGAGGCAGCTATTACAATTGACGGCCTACGGATACTTGTTGTACTCCGCGCATTCCGGCCGAGCTTACCAAGTCCTACGGGCGGGAAAGACTGCCCCACCTACGCACCCAAGTCCGCACCCCCAGCCAGCTGAAGAAATCATTGAAATCATTGACTGCGGCCTCAATAGCCATTGGGTCTTACGTGGAGCACCCAGGCATTCAAGATGGGCACTCAGCCGGGGGACCCAGCCAGGCGGCTACTAGGTACTGTACTACTACGGTTCTAGTTTACCTACGGAGTAGGGGCCAGGCTGGCCTACCCACCATTACGGAGTACGGAGTACGATGGCGGCGTGAACCTAGCTAGCCAAAAGACTTTAAGCTCTCCTTCCCGCTGCGGCTGTCGAGACATGCTTTTGCGGTTCTCGCACCTGTTGCGTTTTTTTTTTTAAACCATGTTGAGCTAGCAGCCTGCTAGTGCCTTCTTGGGCATGTCCGGCTGGGTTCGGCTGGGTCCAACGACTAGTTTTGTCGTCTCCACTCTCGCTAGCCCGACATCCTGGAAACAAAGCCAATCGTCCCACGAGACCTCCAGACTTGTCTCTAATATCTAAGACTAGGGCTGTTTCAACGTCGTCACGATGCGGCACTTGGAAAGCCTTTTGTTACCCAAGTCGCTTTTACCTACTCAGCCTACCGAAATGCTGTTCCGCTGCCGAATAGAGTCATGTAACCACCAGCGATCCGACCTCATGTAGTCCTCCACCCGTTCCCCACACTCACCTCCTTTCAACGCCAAATAAAGACAATGATATCCCGCTGCTCTGCCAAATCAGTACGTGAGCTTCCCATGCTTGGGCACCAAACCCATGAATCCTGCCCATAGTAAAATTTCCTCCCCTTCTTTCAATCTCTAGGCGCTCTACGAGTCGCATAGTGAGTCAGTCGCAATAAAAAAGGAGACACGCAAGGCGGCGTTGTCTACCGCCGCCTCCTCTTCCGCAGCTCGCTCCACTGTTCTTCTTCGTCCGTAGGGGCCTCTTCGGGCTCGCGGAACAGGCTCTTTTCGATGCCATTGTTGCCCAGGAGGTAGTCGCCAAAGTACTTCATGGCGTTGAACATTTCCTCGCCGGTCGGGACGATCTCGTCGCTAGGCAACAGGAAGCCGTAGCTTCCCGTGTCTCTCAGCTTGATTTGATACGCGTACCGCGTGTTTAGCTCATCTAAGCGGGCGTTTCTACCGTCAGCATGCGCTCGCCAGGTGAGATTGAAAGGTGGGATGGCGCGTTGACTTACGGTAAAACCAATCAATAGCTGAGCCGCCACCGGATTCGATCCGCGGCAGGGAATTGCTGGCGCTGAAAACCCGCGCGACCGCACCCTCGCAGGCTGATGCCACACTGTAAGACTCTCCGCTCGCCAATCGAATTGCTTTCGCGAGCCCAACCGCTAGCTCCTCGAGGTTCTCGAGGTTGGGTGGGTCGATCGCACACGTGTGCGTGTAAGGGAAGAGGATCTGCTGCGAATACGAATGTAGGTCTAGGAAGCCCACAAAGGTAGCATTGTAGAGCGTCTCGTTCTTCGCCCAGGCCGCCAGCTGCGATGCCTCGACAGCCTGGAAAGGCTGGTCGCCGCCGTAGCTTTCAGAGCAAGGATCTGTCTGTACCTTCGAGTTCTGCCACTCGTATCCAAACGCGTGATCGAGATCCAGACCACGACAGTATCGCATCTTGGTGGTCTGCCTGGACTTGCGCCAGAGGCGGTCGTTGTCCCATGTATATTCATACCCATCCGGGTTGAGAGTCGGCACGAAGACAACATCGAAGGTCTCGAGGAGCTTGGTGATTATCGAATCCTTACCGCGGGCTGTGATGAAAGACCAGATGAGGTAGTTCACTGTGCTCGTGGAAATCCACTCCCTCCCATGTAGACCTCCGGTGACTAAGATCGTCTTGCGGGAGGGCCTGCTCCTAGTTTCTTCATTACGATCTCCAAGCCGTACTGCAGGGATGTCGCGGCCTTCGTATGACGTTCCGATGCTGACTATCTCGACGTACGACGGGAACATGGCCTCGAGAAGCCGTATCCAACTCACGATGACCTAGAGAGACACCATCAGTCTACGTTTTCATTTCCTCCTACTCTATCGAATTGTCTCGGGAGACAAAGGCGCCGGGGGGACGGGAGGGTACCAACCGATAATGGCTGATAGTCGCTAAAAAAGATATTGTCCACGCCTCGAATAGAAGGACGAACAGTGGCGGGATCGATCCTCACGGGGTTGAGGGGTTTCACAGCGACGGATGCAGAAGGGTACGTCGCGGCTACTGCGCCCGCCAGGTCGGGAATCAAGACAGCTGGCTGAAGAGAGTCCGGCAATAGGGTGAGCAGCGGCGCGATGTCGTCTTGATGGATCCTAACGTCGACGAAATTGGGGGTGAACGCCCACACGTCGAGGAACAGCCGGTCGGCGGCTTCCGACAGGGCGCCCTCTTCCTCCGAATTGGTCACATTGAAGCGCACAACCACGCTGTTCCGATACTTAGTCGGTAGCGCTCCGTTGGGCAGCGCGGGTTTGCTCTTCGCTCGACTCGCGGGGCGACCAAAAATCAACTCGACCGTGCTATCGCGGAGCCATTTTAGGAATGGAAAGACATGGCCGTCGTGCCGGCGCTCGTGCAAATCCTGAAGCCCAGCGGCATGGGCGATCGGGAGGGCGAGGGAAATGAGGACGACGGCGACGATAGGGAGGATGCTGGAGAGCCGTGATCGCATTTTTTCTTCTTCCGTCTCGAGGCCTGGTTGTCGGATGCGCCGCTAGAGGCTCGCGATTTCCCAGTCCACTACACTTTGGGGTAGAGGAAAGACGACGAGGCGGGTGTGGGGGGGAGGGGAGTGTCGGCACAGCTGCCTGGCCGGGCCGGCGGGTGGCAGGAGGCCTGTTTCGGTCAACTGCCAGAGCCCCGCAAACGGCAACTCGCATTCGATTGGATTTTGCACTCCGATTTCAGGCCTGCCAAAGGCCCACGCGACCTTTCGATATCGGCTTTTGCAGCTTTTCCTTGAGAAGGGCTTCCTCCCAATTTGATTCCACGCCGAACGTTGCTTGAATGACTGACGGCTCGCTCATCGGGCTCTCCCGATTCTGCTCGTCCGTCTCCCTTATCATGCACATTCAAGACATGGATACCGAGGCTATGGATGCCTCCTCCACTGTCGCGCAGGAAGTGGCAACGAAACCCGACCAGTACTGCGCAGAGTTGCTTCGGGGCTACCAGTAGCAAGGGTTTTTGTGATCCATTGGTTCACAACGCTGCTCCCATATGCGGCTTGCGGGAGAGCTGGGCGGCTACGCAGTGTGCCCGGAGTCGCCCCGCAACGCTGCACCTTCAGTTCACGTTCTACGCAAAGCGAAGTGTCTTTCTAAAAGAACGTGGATTGTCTCCTTTCGCATTCCTCAATTCTCTTTCCTACCCTCCTTGTTGCATGGACTATTTGGTGTCAAGGTTCTGAGGCGCAGCCCTTGTGATCTTCAGGTGACCGGCGAGGATGGGGTTCGGTACGAGTGTCGCCGCTCTCCTCGATACCTACTCCCAATGTCTCAACCTCTTAAAGATCTTCAAGCGGAAGAATGAGCGGACGTCCCGTGACGAGGATGGGGATCGCCAGTCTCTTCTTCGCCGGTCTTTGCGTTCGGACCGGGCCAAGATCGAGCGATCATATTCCTCAAGGCTGTCAGAAAGGGGGGCTAAGCTAGCAAAGGGAGATGGTAGGCCTTGCTGCTCCTCCGTTTTGGGTTAAACGAAGCCGCTGATGTTGTGTCTGGCGAAAAGCACATGCAAAGTCTGCTCTGGGGCGGATCTTGAAGAAGTTAAAGGCGGCGATCCACAACCTCCTGCATAGCAGCTCTAGCAACCAACATCTGGATTTCGAGTCCTTAATGGCTCTTTCCAACTCGTCAAGGATCGATGCCATCAGCACCATCGATCAGCTGTCACAGCGCCTAGGAAGCTCCCGAAGCTCTGTTGCCTCGGTGGCCTCGAAGGGGTCGTCCCCTTCGCGCCATAAGCGCCACCATTCCTCAAGCTCCGTGGCCTCCTCGAAGGGCAGCGAAGCCCGTTTAAGAAAATCGTCGCGGGAGACCAGTAAAGAAGGAAAGCCCAAGAGCAGCCAAAAACTCACCAAGGGGGAAAGCAAGCCATTGGGATCCCCAAAGTCGGACCGCAGAACGCATTCCCGATCGACAAGCGGTGCATCGACATCTCGGGCGCAGAATCGGCTATCGATGGCCACAATATCAAGCGATAGTACTAGACTGGGAGAGGTGCCCGAGGGGAAGCGACGACTACGGTACATGGCGACGGACTCCAGCTCGGAAGAATACAATATCACTGCCGTGTATCCCTTGCGCCCATACTATCCTCCCCAGCCGGAGGTCAAGGAGAAGCGATTTTGGGGTTTGTTCAGGAGAAGAAGTGGGGAGTGAGTTTAGGGAAGAAGCTCGGGCAGGGAGCCGAAGGCTTCCATCATTTCCTCCGGTTGATGCATGGAACAGACCACTATCCAGTAGATTCGGTCGATGCGGGGGTCCTAGGCGATGTATCTAGCTGTCTCGGTCGCGTAGAGTCAAGCCTGGGCGCGGCCCCCTACACAATGGCGCCGTCTTGCCGCCGCAACCTTCAGAATGATATATATATACTGAAGCGTGCAGGTTCAGTGTCTGCATCTTCACACTAGATCTTCGTCCGGGTCTGGAACATATCCAAGGGTCTTCCGGCCAAGCCATTTTCTACGTCTAGAAAGAGATGCCGACTGCTCGCCAGTACCTCTGGTACTCTCCCTTTCTTTGGCCAGATAATACCTCTCAATACACTCATTTGCCTGTCTTCTATCGCGGCTTGGCTCGTCTCTAACTGTATTTAGAACCTACCGAGAAAATTTTGTATCTCGACAAGCGGACGCTGAACCTGCACGTCACAGTACTCATTTGTTCTAACGACCGGCAGAACGCTTGGTCTTTTCCGTCTTGCACCTCGAGAGTTCACGGGGGAACGTGGTGGAGCGTGCGGGAACTCCAAGCGCCGACTCGCCGGGCTTGGTAGGCACAGAGTTGCCGTAGACCTCTTCATCCCATCGTCCCATATCACAGCTGAGGGAGCGTGATAGAGGCCGCCCGGGTACCGACACACCCAGTCTTGGCGTGTATCGAAAAGGGGGACGAAAGTAGGGAGGGGGTTGATAGTCCCTTGAAAACGGCGCTCCCTGTGATGGCAGCCCCAAGATTTAGAGCTCGGTGGCATATCGATCAGAGGAATGCTAAGAAGGCGCATACCGTTTGTTATTCTGGCTAAATAGGCCCTTCGTCAAGCATCAAGCGTGCGCGCAAGCTACGTCAGTTCCAGGAACACTGGAAGGATCCCGGGTTTGTGGTGGCTCGCACGGGAAATGGGAGGTACCGAGCGTTGAGGGGGAGGAGCCAGAAGAAAAAAGGTCTTCCGGCTTCCGGTGCAGGCCTGGCACCAAGGATACGGCACTGATCGACCAGCCCTGTGTGGTGGTGCCTGCGTCCGTCAACTTTGTTCCAACCCCGTTCGTGCTCGCGGGAGATCGGCCTTCTTCGTCTGATGTGCAGTGCCCAATTGGACGGCGCCAAAAATCGCCGGCCGGGCGATCATAGTCTATGCCTATTGCTCGGGCGTTACAGGCCACCGAACGTTTGCTGTTTCAGCCCACAACCTTGTTTCCGGTGGATGGGGATCGCTCAGACTGCCTTCGCGAAGATGGGTGAAGATGGCTAGGGATGTGGTGAGCAAGCCCTACGACATCAAAAGAGGGCACTTCCCTCCCCCCCCTTGGGTAGATCTCATCTATTCCCTTCTAATAAGTACCGGTGGGGGATCCTTGACGGAACGACGTTCACGCGGCCTTCTCTTTTTTTCTGCTTCTCAGATTTTTTTTTCCCTCTTCAAGACAAGATCGATATTTACCTATTATCCTTATAATCTTCGGGTCGTTTCTATCATAATGTTGTCGCAGTCTCTAGCCGTCCTGGTGGCGGCAGCCACTCTCGCGCTGGGCAAGACCCCCAACGGTTTCGCCCCGCAGAGCACCTCTGACTTGGTGGTCGTCTTCAGCGGCATCTCGGCCGGCAATGGGGCGGTTGTGGCTAAGGGAAGTATGTGTCCTTGTTCCTCCCCGTCGAAGGCCGGGCTCTCGTACCAGGATAGCAGATATGTCTGACACGGAGATGCAGCAACTGCCAGCCAGCCGCAGGTTGGGACCACGCAGAAGCTCACGGGAACTTCATACGCCGTGCTCATGGTTGACATTGACATCCCGACCAATAGCGCCCAGACGAGCACGCTGCTCCACTGGATGCAGACAGGCTTGACGCCGGCAACGACTGCGATGAACCTTAACACCACCAACGGCAAGCAAGAGGTGTTCCTCCTCCAGAACACCCAGAACACTGCCCCCGCCGCCGAGTACTTCGGCCCTAGCCCCCCGGCGCGGACCCCCCTGAGCCACCGCTACACCCAGGTGCTCATCGACACCAGCAACGCGGGCCAGCCACAGATGGCGGCGCTTATCCAGGCTGCGATGAACCGACAAGGCTTCGACACCGAGAAGGTACTCTCCAGCGCCTCCCTCCAGGACAAGGTGGTTGCTGGCAACTCGTTCAACGTCACGAACCCGGGTCCGGCCCAGGACGGTGCGGCCGGTGTCGCGGGCGCCGGCGTACGTGCGGGTGCCAACCTTGTGAGCGCCTCATCCGGTTTGGTTTTCGGCCTTGTCGCCGCTGCCGGGCTGTTCATGACCCTGTAATCGCACCTCTTGGCGATTTTTTTGGCTGTGTGTTAGGAAGAGAGACAGTATGGAGAGAATGATACCTTGGGATCATTCCATCCGGGCTTCTTGGGCGTCTCCTCTAGACCGCCCGGCTCGTGCGAGGATATGTACGCCTCAATACCGACCTTATTAGAACAAATATCGCAGCACCGGTGTCGACCGTGCTGCAAGCTGTATATAACGACACATCACTAGTTCCTCTATAAAAGTGAAGGTATCTGGTGGCCAAATTCCTCTGTGCGAGGCCGTAGATGGGCTGGTAGTTGATGCGTGACACCGCCATGGACGCTCCGTGACTATCCACAAAACAAAGTTGATACATGGCCAGGAACTGCACGGGCATACCAGGGTCCAGGCTTAATCACTGCTGAGGATCGGATGGCCTGCTTTATGTTGCTCTTCGCACGGCTAATGCGGTTCCGCGCGTATAAGTCGCAGACCCTCGTCTCCGATTGGCTTCTGGGTCGTTGTTGGATCCACTCTCGTCTCGACTTTCCCATTCTCAACCTATGCTCGGCTCGCCCTGCCTAGCCGCCCGAGGCTACCCGTCTGTGGTCTTCGCGCCCGCGCGTCGCCGAGCTCCTGTCCCAATAAGGCAAGTTTTTAGGCTCTGTGTAGTAGCAGAGTCCACATCCCGCGCGCCTATGATTATTAACTATTATTAAGTCCACTTTCAGCCTCCTTGGATACCACCAAGAGGCGCCGCTACGGCCGGCGGACGGACGTTCAACCCCCTTCTCGGAGACATCCAGAGCTACAGTCGGCTCCTCCACGGAGCGTTTCTGCCTCCGTGAATCTGCTAGAGTAATAACCATCGTGGCTTTTAGGATTAGGAATGTTTGCTTGCTTTGTCATGAGCAGGGAATATGGCATGCTTTCAAAGACTACCGTCTAGTCGGAGCCATAGGCGTTACATGTATATATCCTCAATGCACCCAAGTGCTCCAGCTAGGGCAAGCATATATACGTGAATCTAATAGATACAATTCACCGCTTGGATTCGAACAAGGCTGCCGAGACTCTTGTCCTGCAACCAGTTCCCCCCCGCCGACCGCCTCCATCAACTCTCAACACCTTATCCACGTCTTAAAGGTGCCAGCAAGCAGTGCCAACTAATCCACCAAGCCTCAGTTACTCGCAATGGCGAAGACCATTGTTGTCCTCGGCGCCAATTTTTCCGGCTTACCAGTCGCCCACTACCTCCTTTCCCGCACCTCGCAGAAGGTGAAGGATCTCAAGGTCATCGTCGTGTCACCCAGCACCCATTTGTGGGTGACCCATGTATTCTTGACATTCAGTGAGGAGACATTGACACGAGTGCTAGCTATTGGCATCTTGCCACCGTGCGTGCAATCTTGCCCGATATGCTGCCAGACGACAAAATATTCCTACCGATCGCGCCGACCTTCGCCAAGTACCGTTCCGAGCAGTACGAACTTGTGCTGGGCAAGGCCAAGAAGCTCGATCCCAACAACAACTCGGTCGAGGTGGCGACAAATGAGGGCGAACACCGAACCATCAAGTACGATGCTGTGATCATTGCCACGGGGTCTACATTCAAGGAGGGTATGCCGTTCAAGATGCTGTCCAGCATGGAGGAGACCAAAGCCCGGCTACACGAATACCGTAAGCGAGTCGCAAGCGCCAAATCTATCGTAGTTGCCGGCGCGGGCTTCACGGGCGTAGAGCTCGCTGGAGAGCTGGGGACGGAGCACGGCAGCAAGAAGCAGATCACCCTCATCATGGACAAGGACCTGCCTCTGCTCGAGAAGTACAAGACCGACGTCCGGGAGGTAGCTCGCAAGGACCTCCAGAAACTCAATGTCAAGCTTGTAACGAACGCCCGGGTCACTGCCGTCTCTCCCACCGCGCCGGATGGGCCCGTCACGCTCGAACTCACGAAGAACGGCGGCAAGAAGGAGACGCTCGAGGCTGACCTCTACCTCCCTACGTTCGGTGTCTCCCCGAACACTCAATATCTTCCGGATAGCATGCTCGATGCCAACGGCTATGTGAATCAGACGAAGGAACTTCGAGCGCTCGGCTACGACAACATCTTTGTGGTCGGCGATGCAGGCAATCTCGAAGCGCCGCAGGGCGTAGTAGCCGACAAGCAGGCCATACACCTGGTCAAGATCCTGGGCGCCTACTTGACAGGCGAAGCCATCCCCGAGTACCAAGTCGACCCTAAGATCATGTTCGGCCTGAGTCTAGGCAAGAGCAAGGGCACGGGTCAGATGGGCAACTGGCGTCCTTGGGGCTTCCTAATTGCGTACATGAAGTCTCGCTATCTTGGTACCGGTAAGTACTTCCTGTGCTCTCCACTACATTTCTGAGACGTCTTGGGGACAAGCTTGTATGCCGGGGATTGTATGCCGGGGATTGCTTTTGGCATGAGTTCTGCTTTTAAGACGTGACGCAGACCTCCTGCGACATCCCTACAATATTGACAAATAGCTGACATTTCCTTAGATTATGCACCTGCTTTCGTGGCCGGAACAAGGACGATTACGGCGAGGTCTTGGGCGTAGAGAGCGAGAGCGAGATATGGCTCAGAATTTCATCGCAGTTTTCGCAGTTTGGGCTGCGTAGGCTTAGGTAGGGCTCGGCAGTGGGCTGTCGCATTTTTAGATGGCTTGGGCTGGGAGCAGGATAGCCTCGTTGAGATACATTGGTGTTTTTTAGTCATCATATATCGTCTAGAATATTACTAGACCTGTCTGGAGTCTTAGTTTTTAGATATTGCCATCCTTTTCTCCGAATTTATTTAATCCACCCAACACCTGTTCAGATACGCAATGCCGGTGGATTAATATCAGGGTGGAATATGTGAGTAAAACCCATGTGGTAGAACAACCAAGACAACATTCGTCGGGAAATAGGCATGGGATCAGCAATCTGGCGTTGCTTGAGGGGGTTTTTCATTGCATGTGGTAGTGCTGTCTATCAAGCTCTAGAAAGACCCGCGCAAACTCCGCCCAATGCAGTCATATATACCGGCAGACAGTCTGCGTCCCTCGTGTTCATTGAAGAGAAGCGACCTCCCAATTTTTGTTTTCCCTCAGCCCCAGCCCAGCCCCAGCCCCAACCCTAAGCGGATCTCGAAGTGAAAAGATAGCATCAGACCATGGTTTAGATGGCCAAGCCCTTGACACAAGTCCAGAGCACCACCGGGACAACGACATTGTCATTTCCGCCCGTCAGGACCGCCTCTGTCAGCGATGCCATGGATGCACAAATTCCTGTCTTCTTCGCCGTGGTGGTCCAGTACCAGAACGACCAGATACTGGCCTGGTCTGTTGCAGCGGACGTGGCCGGCCAGCCGCCAAACTTCAACCAGACGCTAGCTGCGAATAGGCCAACGAAGGCGGCGGTTCCAAAGGCCACGCTTCCCTCCAAGCTCTTGCCGCCGCCCCAGAGCCACTTCCGGTGGCCCCAGCGGCGGCCGATCAGGGACGCAGCAGCATCACCTAGCCCCACACACACTATTCCCGACACCATACTGACATCGCGAGTTGGGGTCTCCCAACCGGTCAGGTAACCCGCCCCTATGCGTGGTACCGCGGCGAGGCTGAGCCAGAGGGGGATCGCGCAACCGATGAGAAGGAAGATATGAGAAATGACGACTGGGCCCCTAAGGTCGCGACCGTCGACGTATGGGGTCAAGAAGGCGGCGATCGGTTTGGACAGAGGTGGCAGCTGGCTAGCGCGCAGCAGATCGAGAAGCAGGAAGATGGCGAGCATGAGCGACAAGGCCAGCGCGACGAAAGCAGGGTCGATAAATACTGATGGCAGGAACATGGCCACCATCATGAAGTGGAACACTTTCCGCCGGGTGTCGACTTCATAGATGGGAGACAGCTGGAACACCACCGCCAGCCCCACGATGATCACGGCGAAGAAATATGCGCTTAGAAGCAACCGCGTATTAGCTTCGCCAAAGGAAGCATGTCGGACGTGCTGAACCCATCCCATGTAGCACGACTCGGCATGCTCGTTGCCCTCCAGAGACGGAAGGCAAATCCAGCGCTCTAGGTTCGCCTTGACGACCTGGAATCGGAACCAAGGTAGATCTCCAAAGAGATAGCCCAATGCCCACCCGATGGGCTCATTGCCTGAAAGCACAGCCTTCTCGACGTACCAGCGTATGGCGACCAGAATGATCGTCAGGATGCAGACATACAGGTAGCCGGTGTATAGCCACCTTCGGACTTGGGCTTGCTGATACGTCAAGGAAAAGAAGGGCCGTACGGTGGATGATGCCGAGCGCTTCCGGCGCCCAGAAGGAGTGTGCGTCCTCTCGGAGTCGTTGCGAGCCATTGAGGGCAAGGTGTGCCTGCGGCCGAATTTTCTCGAGAGGCCCTGTAGGCCTCCTAACACCCCAGGTCTGCTACTGGGCAGGGTCGGGATAGTTTCCGCAGCGCCAATGCTGCCTCTGCGTTTGGAGTGAAGGGGTGCTGGTGACCCGGATACTTGCGAGTCGTAATCCATATCGGACGAGTTTGGGTCCGTCCCGTCGTCGTCAGAGTCGGGGACAAGAAAGCTCGACTTGTGCTGTCGAAAAGCCAAGGCATTCTGGAGTAGCTTCAGGGCGGATTGTTTTGAAGAGGGGGGAGCTCGCTTAAAGCGCCATTTGGGTACTCTGGCGAGGGTGATGCCTCGCCTGATCACCGGGCCTGAGAATATGATGAGACTGATGCCGCCTCCCCACAGGAGAGCCTTCAGGATGAGGACCTGGGGGGAGCTTGCAAGGAGGAGAACGTTGATGAGGGAGATGGAGAGCAGCTGGAGCTCTGCATTGAGAAGACTGGTGGTGGTAAGGTAATAGAGGACCCCGCACAGCGTTTGATGCAAGGGATAGAGGAGTGCAAGACACTCTGATGGGAGCTGGACCTCGGTATGTGATGGCCCTGTCGTGTAGACGGCCAGCGGTACAAAAGTGAGCAACCAGTGGAGCGCATTATGAGATTCACCAGACACCGCGGAGGGAACCAGCGGGCCGGGGATACTGCAGATGCTGAGGACCAAGTTGGGAAGAATGGCGGCCGGGACATTGGCTGCCACGAGGAAGGCCACAAGAACGGGCGTGACTGGGGGGTACAGTATTGGCGCCGGATCGAAGGACGCTGGGATGGAGAGGGGAATTACTCTCGACGGCTTGCCCCGCCAATATTCCCATGCTACTACCCGCAAGGGATAGAGAGCGGCAAGCAAGGGGACGGTGGACCACGTTGCAATAAGCTCCCTTGCATACCGCCGGGCTAGGGCCTGGGCCTCTGTGTTGGACAGCACGAGCCCACCCTGACATGCGAGGAGCACGAGCTCGGTGAACCGTCGAATGACCTCCTTCTGCCTCCTTGTCTTCTCAGCGACGACGCGCTTGTCCCTCTCGAAAGCCTCGCGCTTCAAGACGAGAGGTGTCTGGCGGCCTTCTTCCTCGAAGCCAGCCGGCGAGGGCAGGGGTGTGGAGGAGCCCGAGAACACCTCGTTCTTGCCCCGCAGTCCTTTGCGAGGCTTTGCTCTCGGGGCAGGCAGCCCCTTCAAGAAGTGCTCGTCATCTGCCTCGGTGCCGCTATCGCTGTGCGGGGAGGAGTCCTTGGAGAAGGTCCTGGGGCGCCGTTCCCGTGCGCCGGCGGGCGCGAGTATGCTGGTAGTAGTTGGTTTGTAAACCAGGCGATCCGAGGGCTCGAGGAGTTCGAACTGCTGGCGGTGATAGGGGTGAGGGGACCGGCTGAGGATCCTCAGTTCCTCGGGGGACGCGGCGTCTAGTTCGAGCGCGGGAGGTGTCGGTGGGTTGAGATGGTCGGGTTCGCCCATGTTGAGTCTCAATGGTGGCAGCTCTGGAGCTGGCGCAACATCGGAAGGGGTTCAGGTGCTAGGGAGCGCCGCAGCGGCCGTTGCCGCTATCGATTCGGGGACCAGGGCGGCCCTCAACGGTTGCTTGCTCTGGAGTGCAGCAGCGGTAGGCGCATGTCGGAGAAGCGGGCTGGTCGGGCAGGGCATAAGGGGGAAGGAAAATGAGGTTGCTAACGCAGCGGCCGAAAGTTGACCCCTGCACCATCACATGAAGACGGCCGGCATCTTCGATAAAATCGATCCACTTTGGAGCTGCGTGTCTTCATGTGTCGTCAGGAACGCGAATTTACTACTCTGTACTAGAGTCCACGCCACCTGTGGCTGCCAGATTCCCCTCCAGCTGTGGCGCGTTCGGCCCTTAGCGCTGAGATCCGCCCGCTTTAGTCTTGAGCCGCTCGGACTGGGGGGTCTGTCAGACCGGGGTGCTAGTGATAGCAGGGCTGAGCTTTGCTGCACGCAGTTTGGTCGCAAGATGGCCAATGGGAAGCCGATGCTTATCGAATTATTGGCTTTGCGCCGGCGAAGGGCAAAGAGGAGACGGCAACCTTCGCGGTTCTTTGGCTGAGCAGGCGCCAGGGATCCCAACTTTGTCCGAGACCAAATGTTGCTCAATTCGCCCTCTTCGCCTTTGGCCGCTACGGATTACAGGTCTGCCGCTCTCAGCACAGGGAACCGGCTTGAGAAAAGGGGCGTGAGACATGGGAGACAGAAGAAATGGGCCGTGACGCTCCCAACGACTTCTAGGCGGCCGGTCGGTATACATGCTCCTCCAGTCTTGAAAATCTCCTCGTTCCAGCGGCGTGCCACAGACTGGTAACAGCTTGTGGCAGCTGCTAGCCACTCTCGGGGGTCCCCCGCGATCTCTATACGGGAGCTCTGCTGCTGGCGGGAGAACACCGGCGAACGAAGGACACCCGGCCCGCATCCGGCGCAATGGGACATTTCAGGCGTCGAGCCCGCCGGATCGGAGGTCGATGTAGGGATGAGATTAGATGAGTAGATGGCTAGTGTGTGCTGCGCTGGCAACTCTCGACTTAGGGCCAAAAATAGCAGGCGTCAATTGATTTGCCGCCCCTGCACACCATCACAACGAAGCTCTGCAAGCTTACTGTACACGTCGACCACCATAGCCAACCCCGACTGATAACGTCGCCGTTAGCTGCAGCACACTATAGACTGCAGGCGCGGAGCACTAAAGTACATTGATACTGCCGTGGGCGGGGTTGCGCCGGACGCTGAGAACCCTCACGGACCTTGACCTCCTTGCGGCACGGTCTAATCGCGCAGCCAGCGGCCATTAACACGAGGGTCGATGCTAGTGTCGTATCGATGGGGGGTTTGGTTACGAGTGGTGACGTTGACGACTCCTGGGCTAGCGAAACCCGCACGAGAAAATACTGGGAAGCGGTCCGGACCACACCCCGGAACCAAGTGTGGAATTGAGCCCTAAGCCCCGGGATTCATGCTTCAGAATCTCGATGTGGGCGGCTGGCAGCCAGCTCTTATTGACATTGGCTGGGGGACCCAGGGTAGAGTCCGGTTGTGAAGAAAAATCAAGGCTTTTGTCGGCTTGGAACCGGGAGATAGACTACTCAATCTTGGAAAGAACAGCCGAAAAGTCCCGTCTCGCAACCAAGAAGCAGAGCACATCGCACAGGCGCGGGGTCTAGCAATTGCGGCCACCATTGTGCTTGGGTATGATAAGAGAATGACGAAGAACACAGCGGCACGTGGGAAAACGAGTAACAGGTTCCCGAGCCATGTTCGTAATGACAGCCTGTCGTCTCAACACGGGCCATGGGATGCGATGCTCCTTCCGAGATCTCCACTTGCACCACCAAGACGGTGCGGCCAAGCAAGTTCTTAGAAGAAAGCAAATAAGGCCGGAGAAGGGGGGGGGGGATGCCCCAGAAAATACACAGATACTAGAGGCTTGTCTACAGCAGTCGCGTCCGGTGTGTCAGAAGCTGGCCCTTGCTGGTGCTGCGTGGTGAATACGAGACGCAAGGCTGGTCAGAGAAAGCGAATGGCTGGAAAGGACTGCGTAAGCCGGCGGGCTGGGACACAGCTTACACGAGCTCCGAGGACGATAGGGCGAAAAATTGCCGCACGGCCGCCGCAGATCCACGATCCCTAGTAGGTCAGTCTCAAAGCCCGGGTCCGCGGCCGCTCCGGAGGGAGGAAGACAAAAGGACATGCACACGCGATGGCCGGCCCATAGGGGTGCGATCCATCCGATAAAAGGTCGTGACGACGTCGCCGCTGGGGAATACGAGAGGACACGGGGTTCCGACAGGGATGCGCATGGGCAGGGCAGCAGGTTGCCGTAGCAGGGAGAAGGTTGGCCGGAGCGCAAATGGCTTGAGGATATCCAAGCTTCTGGGGCCTGGTGGATCCCCGTCGAAACAGTCGTGGGTGCCGTCGCTCCGTTCGACGGCGGGTGCTTGGGGGGTGGCCCCGAGTGGACCGCTGAACCACTGCGACGAACCTTGGCCCAGCCGTCGCACTTACAAGGGGGTTCCTTAGCTCCTTGGGCCCGACATATGGCCCGGGAAGTGGGTCACCAATCAGAGCTTGGCTTGGCATGTTGAGGTACCTCGAGTGACCTGCAATTTCTCATACTAAAAACGGGTAAGCGAGCATCCCTGGCCAAGGGGGCTTGGTTAGTCAGCTGGAAAGCAAGTGATTAATTTACTTAAAAACACTACTAAAGGCAAAACGAATGGCTGCTGGCAGCTGTATTATATAGTATAAGGCTGGCTGGCTAGCTGGTGCCAGCGTATAAAATAGGGGCCTTTGGGGTATAGTAGTGTATCACAGCTAGTATAGCTCTAACGCGTCTTTTTGTGAGGGGCTAGCTTATACCTATCTAGCTGGTCTGGATCTAGCTAGTGGATCTGTATAGCAGGCGAGCAGCTAGCATAGCGTTTAATATATGGCTAGTCTTGATGGGCTAGTTGATGGTTGTGTGGTCGTAGGTTGGTAGGAGATTAGGTGGGTTAAGTATTTACTAGTATATGGGATCCCTGGCTGGTTAAGGGCTAGCTTTGTCTGGGTGGCGATTTCTTATGTGGGTATTGACTAGAAACGCTATATTTTTTTATGAGCTTGGTATAAATCTGGTGCTGGAACTAGCTCTAGCTATAGCTAGTGACGTAGTTTTTACTTAGTTGTATATAAAGAGGTTGAGATTCTTTTTAGAGGATGAAGGAGTTAATAAGAATAATATCTACTAGTATAATTTATTAGTAAACTAGTCTATATAGCTAGACTAGGGGCTATATAATACTAAGGAAGTAATCGTATATTATTACTTAGTATACTCTACAGTAGATATAGTGATAAAGACTATAATTAGTATATAGTTAATCTACCTAATCTACCTTATTTATATAGTAGTTATACTAATCTATAATCTAAGGTATAGGTAAAACTACTATAGGCTAGCTAGTAAATATAGCTAGCTATATATAATCTCTAGCTGGCTTATAAGTTACTTTTCTAGGGTACTTTTAGATTTAATATACCTAGGTATTAATACTATTAAAGCTAGTTATTAGTATTAGTATTATTATATTGTCTTTTTATAGGATCTATATAACCTACTATATTAAATTAGCTATAAAACAATACTAGTATAGTCTAAAGGTAATAGCTTAATAACTAGCTAGATAGCTTACCTTTTTATTACTAATTAACTAGCAGAGAAGGATCCTCTAAATAAGCTTTTTACCCTTTTTTTTAAGGGCTATAATTACTAAATTAATCCCCTTTACTTTTAGCTAAGATTTTCTACTTTTAGTCCTTATAATAATCTAGCCTATATACTAAAGAAGTTAAAAGAGCTATATAAAGTTAAAGTAATTATTTATAAAGAGATAATAAGGTATATTAATAGCTAACAATTAGCTTATTAAATAAATTATAAATAACTAAGTCTTACTAAGATCCTTATTATACAGTTATAAATCCTTATTAATAAGCTGTTTTACTAGCTAGATTAATAGATAAAATACTTCTTAACTAATCTAAAAGTATTATACTAGTATATAACTAGCTTTAACTAATACTTAGATCTTAAGCCCTTATTTAATTAGCTTTTTTTTTATAAAATACTTTTTACTTATATAGCTAATATATCTAACTATAGCTTTATTAATTACTACTTAAAAACCAGCTGTAAAAAGCTAGTAGTAGACTAATTATAAGTAGTAGCTAAGATAGTCTAGTCAGTACTAAAGTATTAAAAATAGGCTAGGGGTTAGTAAAAGTAGGTTAAATATAGTCAGCTAATAATATAAAAAGAAAAAACAATCCTTAGTTATCTAGTATTAAGCTTTATATACTAAGCTATAAAAAAAGTCTATATTTTAATAAGAATTAAACTATATAGCTTAATAAATACTAAAATATATTAGTAAAGTAAAAAAGATATAAAACTTATCAGTTATAGTAGAAAAGCTTATTACTAGTATAAAAGGGTTAAAACTAAGGTCTATTAGGCGCCTTAAACTAAAATAACAGTAGAAAACGCGTTAAGTAGTCCAGCTAGCCTATTAAGCTACTAGCTGATATAAAAAGAAGTAAAGGAAGATATCTATTAAGCTAGCTATATAGTTAACGTAGATTATAGAGAGGAAATCTAGCCCCTTAAGCTTTTTAAATATACTAAGCTTTACTATAGCTTTAGGGTTATAATATACCTTTTAACTATAGATTTATACTATTAATATAAGGTATTTACTAGGTCTATATTATTTTAAAGCCTAGAAAATATTATTAATTAGTAAGATAGGAGGGTTGGCTAGGGGGGGAGGCTTAAGCTTATAGTTAATCTCTAGCTAGCTTAAGGGTAGTAGAAATAACTTAAGCTTATAGTTACTCTTAGGGTTAGATTCCTACTTTAAAAATAGGTTAGTAGTTAATCTATAGCAAATAAAGCTAGCTTGTTAAACTAGTATTAAAGGGCTTAATAGCTAGCTTATAAAGAGGTTTTATAAGCTAGGGTAGTTACTATTTAATAGCCTTATAAAAAGGTATAAGGGGTTGTTTAACCTTAGCTAACTATAATAGTTTATTATAGATATTAGACTGGCTAGTTGATTAATCCTTAAAGAGGGGTTTATAGTATTTTAGGGTTTATAACTATTAAATTAAGTTAGCTAAAAGTAAAGCTAGTATAGCTTAGTAGCTATAAGTAATTAGTAGAGTTGGTTAGCTAGGGGCTATTTTAAGGGCTTAAAACGTTGATTTTATAGTTGTTTTTATAGTTGAAAAGAGTAAAAATCGCTGGCTGGCTGGATTATATAGATCTAGTTGACTGGATTTTATAACTGGAAAGTATTTAAACACTAGTTAAGGGTAAAAAATCGTATGTAAAAAGTAGTAGTTTTATTAATTTAAAAGGGCTAGAAAGTATTAGATCAGTAGGTAAAATTAATTATTTACTAATAGCCCTATCGAGACTATACACCCTACTTTTACAGCGATTTTTTTTTTAAAAAAATCATAAAAAAATCATAAAAAAAGCTGGATCACTTAAATTAATAAGCCTATAAGGGTATTATAAGATACATATAAAGATTATGTTAAATCCTATCGAAAGGGTTAGAATAGCTGTAAAACTTAGTGATTTTAAGGTCTTAAAATAGTAAAAGTAGTGGTTTAATAACCCTGTCTATAACCACCCTAAAATAAGTGATATACTCGATTATACTAGTGGGGTGGTCCACTTCCCAGGCTATATATCAAGCCTAAAGAGGTAAGAACAAGCGAGATACAGGTGCTAGTTGGGCAAGGGCGGCAATTGTGCATATAAGCTCCCCAGCGTCCCTGCCCCGGGCTGCGGTGTCCATGGCTGCATCCCTGTGGTGGTGGAGGGGCAGGTGCAGGGCCCAGGCAGCGGTAGGCGGTCGGTGGTGGAGAGGGAGGCTTGCCGCGGAGCTCTCTCGCCCTTTCCCTTCAGCTCTGCATGGCTCTCCGGGCAAGCGCGAAGCAGGGCGCCCGCCAGAGAGGGTCCATGACGAGTGAAGCAGCAGGGATCGACTAGTGCTCCCAATGGGCGGCAGGGGATGGATGTGCTGTGGCCTGCCACTATGGTGGCTCACTTGGCTTGCTTTGCCTAACTCCTTGGGCCCGACATATAGCCTGGGAAGTGGACCGCCCCACTAGTATAATCGAGTACATCACTTATTTTAGGGTAGTTATAGATAGGGTTATTAAACCACTACTTTTACTATTCTAAGACCTTAAAATCACTAAGTTTTACAGTTATTCTAACCCTCTTGATGGGATTTAATGTAATCTTTATATATATCTCATAATACCCTTATAAGCTTATTGATTTAAGTGATCCAGCTTTTTTCGTGATTTTTTTACGATTTTTTTAAAAAAAAAATCGCTGTAAAAATAAGGCGTACAGTTTCGGTGGGGTTACTAGTGGATAGCTGATTTTACCTATTAATCTAATGCTTTCTAGCCCTTTTAAATCAATAAAACCATTACTTTTTACATATAATTTTTTACCCTTAACCAGTATTTAAATACTTTTTAGCTATAAAATCTAGTTAACTAGATCTATACGATCTAGCCAGCTAGTAATTTTTACTTTTTTTAACTATAAAAACAACTATAAAATCGACGTTTTAAGCCCTTAAAATAGCCCCTAGCTGACTAGCTCTACCAACTACTTATAACTGTTAAGCTATACTAGCTTTACTTTTAGCTAATTTAATTTAATAGCTATGGACCTTAAAACACTATAAACCCCCCTTTAAGGGCTAGTTAACTAACTAGCCTAATATCTATAGTAAATTATTATAGTTAGCTAAGGCTAAACAACTCCTTATACTTCTCTATAAGGCTGTTAAACAGTAACTGCCCTAGCTTATAAAACCTTCTTATAAGCCAGTTATTAAGCCCTCTAATACTAGTCTAGTAAGCTAGCTTTATTTACTATAGATTAACCACTAACTTATTTTTAAAATAAGAATCTAACCCTAAGAGTAACTATAAGCTCAAGCTATTTTTACTACCCTTAAGCTAGCTAGAGATTAACTATAAGCTTAAACCTCTCCCCCTAGCCAACCCTCCTATCTTACTAATTAATAATACCTTTTAAGCTTTAAAATAGTATAGACCTAGTAAGTACCTTATATTAATAGTATAAATCTATAGTTAAAAGGTATATTATAATTCTAAAGTTATAATAAAGCTTAATATATTTAAAAAGCTTAAGGGGCTAGATTTTCTCCTTATAATTTATGTTAATTATATAACTAACCTAATAAATATCTTTCTTTACTTTTTTCTATACTAGCTAATAGCTTAGTAGGCTAGCTAGACTATTTAATGTATTTTCTACTATTATTTTAGTCTAGGGCGCTTAATAGACCCTAGTTTTAACCCTTTTATACTAGTAATAAGCTTTTCTATTATAACTAATAAGCTTTATACCTTTCTTATTTTACTAGTATATTTTAATATTTATTAAGCTATATAGTTTAATTCTTATTAGAATATAGACTTTTTTTATAGCTTAATATATAAAGCTTAACACTAGATAACTAGGGATTATTTTTTCTTTTTATATTATTAGCTGACTATATTTAATCTATTTTTACTAACCCCTAGCTTATTTTTAATACTTTAGTATTAACTAGATTATCTTAGCTACTACTTATAATTAGTCTACTGCTAATTTTTTATAGCTGGTTTTTAAGTAGTAATTAATAAAGCTATAGTTAGATATACTAGCTATATAAGTAAAAAGTATTTTATAAAAGAAAAGCTAATTAAATAAAGGCTTAAGATCTAAGTATTAGCTAAAGCTAGCTATATACTAGTATAATACTTTTAGACTAGTTAAGAAGTATTTTACCTATTAATCTAGCTGGTAAAATAGTTTATTAATAAGGATTTATAACTATATAGTAAGGATTTTAGTAAGACTTAGTCGCTTATAATTTATTTAATAAGCTAACTACTAGCTACTAATATACCTTACTATCTCTTTATAGATAATTACTTTAACTCTATATAACTCTTTTAACTTTTTTAATATATAGGCTAGATTATTATAAGGACTAAAAACAGAAAATCTTAGCTAAAAATAAAGGAGATTAATCTAGTGATTATAGCCCTTAAAAAAAAGGGTAAAAAGCTTATTTAAAGGACCCTTTTCTACTAGCTAACCAGCGATAAAAAGGTAAGCTATCTAGCTAGTTATTAAGCTATTACCTCTAGATTATACCAGTATTATTTTATAGTTAATTTAATATAGCAGGTTATATAGATCCTATAAAAAGATAATACAATAATATTAATACTAACAACTAGCTTTAATAGTATTAATACCTAGGTATATCAAATCTAAAAGTACCTTAGAAAGGTAACTCATAAGCTAGCTAAAGATTATATATAACTAGCTATATTTGCTAGCTAGCCTATAGTAGTTTTACCTATACCTTAGATTATAGATTAGTATAATCACTATATAAATAAGGTAGATTAGGTAGATTAACTACATACTGATTATAGTCTTTACCACTATATCTACTATAAAGTATACTAAGTAATAATATATAATTACTTCCTTAATATTATACAGCCCCTAGTCTAGTTATATAAACTAGTTTACTAATAAATTATACTAGTAGATATTATTCTTATTAACTCCTTTATCCTCTAGAAAGAATCTTAACCTCTCCATACACAACTAAGTAAAAACCACGTCACTAGCCATAGCTAGAGCTAGTTCTAGCACCAGATTTATACTAAGCTCACGAAAAAATATAGCGTTTCTAGTCGATACCCACATAAGAAATCGCCACCCAGACAAAGCCAGCCCTTAACCAGCCAGGGATCCCACATGCTAGTAAATACTTAACCCACCTAATCTCCCACCAACCCACGACCATACAACTATTAACTAGCCCATTAAGACTAGCCATACGCTAAACGCTATACTAGCTGCTCGCCTGCTATACAGATCCACTAGCTAGATCCAGACCAGCTAGATAGGTATAAGCTAGCCCCTCATAAGAAGACGCGTTAGAGTTATACTAGCTGTGATACGCTACTATGCCCCAAAGGCCCCTATTTTATACGCTGGCACCAGCTAGCCAGCCAGCCTTATACTATATAATACAGCTGCCAGCAGCCATTCGTTTTGCCTTTAGTAGTGTTTTTAAGTAAATTAATCACTTGCTTTCCAGCTGACTGACCAAGCCCCCTTGGCCAGGGATGCTCGCTTACCCGTTTTTAGTATGAGAAATTGCAGGTCACTCGAGGTACCTCAACATGCCAAGCCAAGCTCTGATTGGTGACCCACTTCCCGGGCCATATGTCGGGCCCAAGGAGTTACCACCATCGAGGCCACCATCTCGGGCGCACGGCGAAACACGTACCGGAGGGGGACCTTGCAAAAAAGCTCGGTCGAGACCGCTAGCTTTCTCCCTCTTTCGTTTTAACACGCAATTCGGGGAAGGGAACCGGTGGAAGCAGAACCACCACTTGTCGAGTCAGCCCCCGGGTCGATAAGTGCACAAAGGTAGGTTGGTCTACACGAAAGCTTGCGTTAGCTCTTTGCCCCCCCCTTTTCACAATACCTCCCCTTTGGCTCAAACCCCGCCGCCTGGAAAACTTCTGGCGGCCTGGCTACCGGCGCCATTGCCGGTTCACAAAGAGGAAACTCTCGTGTTGCTGCCCCATCTGTATGTTCTCGTCCGTGGAGGTGTCTCCCGCACCAGCCTGTCTAGCACCTCACCTCTTCGCATTGGTGGGGCAACCTGCCTCAGCTGAAGGTTTCGCGGCTTGCTTCCACCACGTACGGCAGCATAAGTGCGACAACTTGTCGCCTCCCCCGCTCTCCGACGGCCGAATCACCCATCTGCCAGACCACCCATCGGCATGCATAGCGAGGCACTAAGCTGACCTTGTCCTGCTAGATCCTTCTTGGGGCCGTGTCGGACCCAGTATCTGGTCTTCGTCGGGCTGTCCCACCAGTGTCGCCAAGGGACCCCATTTCGTCGTCGGCCTGCAAGGCTCTGCTAGCTTCACACTTTGGCTGCGGACGGAGCCGCTGGGCAATCGAATAGAAGCACTCATAGCTATGGCATCCCCACGGTCTGGGATCGATGCCCCCCTTCTCGAGGCAGCTGAGAAGGCCGGTATCAAGTCTCTCCCGCAAAGCACAGGCATCGAAGACCAGCGACCTCAGAATTCCAGGAAGATGCCGTCGAGAACCCGGATGGTGTTTGCACTCACCTTGTGCCTGCTGGCTGCTGTCGGCATGGCCTCGGCGGTCGGCCCGAGGAAGGCCTGGCGTTGGCCCTGCCACCGGGATATAGCAGGCGAGCAAGACAGCTTGCCAGAGTCGAAACATGCATCGTTCCTAACCTCACTCGGCGGGGACTCTCCATCACTCGACGACCTTCTTCGCAAGTTCTTCCCGGAGAAGTTCCCGCACGACGTGCTCTCGTCTGGTAAGCCAGAGACGGAGTCTGGCGTAAGCTCCGAGTCGGACGACGAGGTTGCCATAGGCCTGCTGCAGATCGCCCGCCGCGATGGCGCGAACTCGACCACGTCGGACCCTCCCGCCTCAACTCCGAGCTCGTCGGCTCCCTCTCAGTCGTCGACGTCGTCCCCCGGAGAGAGTCAACCAGGAACATCCACCACCACCATGCCCTCTTCCACCCCCAGCTCGACGGCGACCTCTTCTCCCGGGACTTCAGCAACTTCAACCCCCGCTAGTTCCACCATCACCACCCCTACTTCGAAACCCTCCTCCAGCACCGGTATGTCCACAAGTCAAAGTGGGACTTCTTCTTCTTCACTCTCTAAGTCCGGGTCATCGAGCTCGAGCCAAGCCTCCTCAACTGGAGGTAGGTCGGCCCAGCGTTGCGATGTTGCTCTGTCCCCTCATAGTGCTCTCTTCTGCAGGATGCTTTGGATTTGAGGATACTAACTAGTCTGCAGGATCGACTATGACGACCACCAAATCCGAGACGAAGGCGTCGCAGAGCTCCGAGTCGTCTGCGCTAACCACCTACACCTCTACGTCGACAGACTCGAACGGAAGCGTGGTTATTGTGACGGGCACCACATACGTCGGGGTAGGAGTCAGACAGTCGACGACGGGCAGCACAGCGAAAGCGACAGACGGTCTCCAGACCAATTCCGCACCGAGCGCAATCGGACGCGTCGCTGGGCTCGAGGTGATGGTAGGGCTGATGGTGGGAGGCGCGCTCCTGGCGTAGTTAGAGGCATCCGGGCAAGGGGCTAATCGCTTTGGGAGAGGCCTGTCCGGAAATTCATGGACCCAGCTCCACAGTATGGTGTCTATCTACATTCCTTTGGCAAACTGGCGTTGGGGGCATTGGGAACAGGGTACAAAGAACCCACCTGCATCTTGCTTCATTCCATGGGAGAGGTTTCACTACCGGGACCAGCATAGACGAGAGAGTCAAGCTCGATTGGCATGACGGGAGGCGGGAAACGAAAGCATGAATTCATGTACTTAGCTGTGATGACCTTCAGCAAGAAATAGAGATCGGCTAGGCCCAGCTTCACCACAGGATTGCAAAGCCGTTGCAGGGACAATTTCTTAGGTGGACGCTCACATAGCTGTTACATGTTATGTGTGCCTTTTTTTTTTTTTTTTTTTTTTTTGGGTAGGCATCTGGGGCCACCGTAGAGGAAGGGTATAACACCACTTTGGACGAACATGCGCCATACGCCAGCCCCCTCCCATGCAAAAAATACAACCATGATATCGTCCTCTTGGACAACCCCTATCCTGGCCCGATCTTGGGCATGTCATGATGCTCACTCAGCTTCGAGAGGTACGTGTTGAGCTGCTCGACTCGCTCCTTGTGCGTCTTGAGAAGCTCCGGGCGGCCAGATTCGCTCAGTTCCTTGAGCTGTGGGAGGATAGTGGTCAGTCATTGTCTGAGACGAATTGAGAGGCAGAAGGGGGGACCCGGTATCCTTACCTTCTTCTGCTTGGCTTCCTCTAGCCGCCTCTCAGCCTCAGTCTTGTGCACTTTGGGCGCACTATCTTCCTCATCCGCCGCCTGCCCGGCCTCTGTATTCGTGGGCCCGTCATTTTCGCCGTCGTGCCGGCCTCGCTTCTCGAGCGCCGAGGATGAGTTGCCGCTGGTCGAGAGGTTCCTCTCCAGGTCGGAGCCCTTGTCCTTCTTCTTCTTGTGCTTCTTGACCTTAGCCCCCTTGAGCCTAAGAGCCCCCCCACCACCCGAGAACGCGTACTCGTCGGCCGGCATGGTGACTGGGCAGAGACGGCACTGGATTGCGATCAAGGCGGGTGCTGGGATGGGGACTGAAAGCAGCAGCGTGAGTGGGCGTCAGGAAAATGGTAGCAGCCGCTTAGGTAAGCACATCAAGCTTCCTGTGATGCCCCGGCGGCGGCAGATAGCATTCCTCAAGAATGTGGCAGGTAAAATGTCACCGCTTTCAACTATGAGAGAGGATATACAATATAGAAGCTTCTGCCACACGTCTTGGCGACATGCGGGCTGAGAACGTCGCCTGGTGCCGCGAACAAGGCCGGGCAGCGTGGCGAGGCTGCGGCTCATGGGGTGATCACCCTAACCCTCAAGTTATGTGGGTTCTCGAGCCACATAACTTGAGGGTAAGGTCGTGGCAGTGGTAGAAAGCGGATTAGCGCGGGCAGAATTATGGCTCACCGCTCCCGGCAGGCCTGCATAACCTCGACGCGAAGCGGCCGGAATTTGAAATCTCTTTTCTTCTTTTTTTCTTCAGATCAAAAAGTTTACCCAGAGTCGCCACGACCGTCACCCAGATTCCCACGGTGCCGAGTTGCCATCCTCAATTGAGGGTTTTCTCTGCAGATTGAAATCCAGGATAGGAAGTCTCGGTTCTTGAATATATGTGGGATCGAGATGCTGATAGAATGGAGACATCCGGATCCCATCCATGGCCAGCCCTTGGCCGTGATGCGGATCCGTCTTGCGCTGCTGGCAGCCGCATCAATATTCTTGCGCGACGCGCGTGCCGCTCGGCCCGTTCGTAACCCGTAAAAAAAAGAAGAAGCTCGCCCTTTGTGCTCGACGTGCGTTCATCCGCGCGTCAATGGGGGGGGGGGGGGGTGTGGTCCATTACCGGCAAAGGCTCCGTTCCCAAATGGTTCCACGTCCTCGCGTGGCTTAAGATCCGCCCTGAATGTGTGCGTCCAAGTCCGTACGGCTGCCCGCAGGCGACGTGCCTGCGCGCCTCACGACGGCTGAAACCTGCCATTGGATGCTCCCAACTCGGCCGTTTCCCTTCTGCCCGTAGGTCGCTTCCGTTGCTGGGTTGGGGAGCAGGACTGAATTCCTGTCCCTGGTGTGGGACGGACCCCGGCAAGCGCTGGTGATGTTTGCGTGTCTCACCGACTGGCATCCTGCTCCCAGCCACGGATGCCCATCGCAGGCCTATGCCACCACAACATGTGCATGTAGATTCAGCCCTGAGGAATGTGGCCGAAGAGGCATTTTCGCGATCTAATTTGGCCCGCTGGAATCAGCCACGAAGCTCCGCTGCGTGTCTGTGTTCGTTATATAGAAGCTCGACGATGTCTAGTTGCCATCAGTCTTCCTTCCTTCCTCATCCACTCAGGCGTGTTAAGTTGCCAGTCCTTCGTTTAAAGGTACCCCTACACTCGTTTCCCACAGCATTCTTCAGCCATCTTCAAGTCGCTCCTTTTCTCAAAGTTGCGCTCGCGTCGCCTCCAGTTTGAAAAAGCACCTTTTTTGATCTTTAAAATTTAATTCTCAACACCACATCCTCCAAAATGAGGTGAGATGCCCTCTTCCAATGCATGTGCAACAGTGCCTAACCGTGCTCTCGGAATAGCTCCGCTCCGGCCCTCACCTCCTCCAGCTTCCTGGTCTGCGCCACCCCGGCGACCGTGACCAACACCGTGACCAGCGTCTTTACCAAGACCTACTGCGTCACTCTCCCGGCCGCGTGCCCCACGTCATCATGGCTTGCCACTTACACCGTTGCTGAGGTCTGCACTGGTAACCCTGCCGATTGGACGACGCCCGCCTGCCCTTCCAACTTCGTTGTGTCGACCGTGGCTTGCGATGCCTGCCAGAACAAGCAGCAAGTCATCACCTGCCCCAACGCCCTCGCCACGGATACCAACATCAAGGTCCTCGGAAACAACGGTGTTACTGCCACGGTTCACCCCGACCTCGCCGCCCGCCCTACCGGCCCTGTCGTTCCCCTGGGTGGTGGTGGTGCTATGCCCGCTGGCTGCCCAGGCGGCCCGAACTGCCCTGGTGGTGGTGTCCCTGGGGTTGCTGCTCCTACTGGTGGCATGGGCGGCATGGGCGGCATGCCTCCCTCTCCTCCCGGCACTCCCGGCAACGGCCCTCTCAAGACGTACGTTACCGCCGGCGCACCCGCATCGCTCAAGAAGAGCATTCTTGTCGCCGGCGCCATCGCCCTCGCTGCCGGCCAGTTCCTCTTGGCATAAGTTGCGTCTCTTGCTGCCTATTCATTCACGACGTAACGGGGGTATAATGGATTATGCGACGCAGGCTGTTATTCTTCACGGGATATTCTTCACGCATCATGTCACTTTGAGGGCTTATGAAGGTCTGATTCTTCCGCCTGCTTGAGTAATAGAATTTGGGATCATGTTCGCCGCCCAGGTCGCTGTCTGTCTTCGTTGGGGCCCTCGGGCTCCAAGAGATCGCAAAAGCAGGGGTTGACATATGAAACGGAGTTGCGGCATGTAATTTAGTTTAGGAACGCGCCAAATAAATCTTGGACGCCTGTTTTGCCCTGAAATATGTTCTATTCTTGCTCTTCCAGTTCCCAGTGGCCCTTACTCGCTCGTCGCCACTCGTACTGGGCTGCTGCGGTGCTGATCGCGAACGAACTCTTCGATTTGGGGGTCGTGATCCGGACGGTGTGGAGGTCCCGGGGCTGGGCCACTCGCAGTTGGGACGGCCGCCTTCTCAGGTTCCGTTTGCCCCAGGATCTTGCCAAGGGTCTGGACATATCGTGATACTGTGGCTGTATAAGTCGTCTGCCGGACATCTTTGCGTGCTCCAGCTCGACTTACCGGTCTCAACAATGGGCGACGCCCCCGACGAATCTTGTGGCGGTTTCGGCGTGTCTTTCATTTTGTCCTTCTCTGCTGCTTCGTCAAGCATTGCTTTATAGTCCACCGGTGCAGCAGCCGCCTCTGTTCTGGCGAGGCTGTCTCGGAGCGTCTCTTCTGAAGAAAGAGGCGAAGAGGACGACATAGTGTTAAATCCCAAAAAGAACAATAGCGCGCAAATAGACTGGCACGCAGAGCTAACGGCCGGTGCGATTGTTACTGACGCTCAGAAATAGGCAGTCGTTGCGACCCGCGATTCAGGGGCATAGCGACGTTTGTTGTTTTACAGTCCTGATATGGACGGCCGTTATCCCACCCACCCAATGACGTCACGATGGCAATATCATGGCAACAACCTACCTTGGCCGGCTGTTTATCGCCGATTGACGTCCATCCGGCCAGATATCACTGCGATCTCCAATGACCCCAACTGGATCCTCCATATGGGAAGATGGCTGGCCCTTGTCCAGTTTGTCAGTTCGGCTGGCTGCACAAACTTGGAAGCGCTTCGTCAACAGACCCCTTAGCGGCCACTAAACAAATGCTCCTCCACCCCTGGATCAAGCCTTTATCAACCCTGTTATCAGGGTTTATCGAATCTTATCAATCCTAAAGAGGAAGGCGGAGTGGTATGGCACAAAATGTGCCCCTCCACTCAAGACAAGCCGCTCCCCGTTCCTTTCTCCGTGCTGCGGCCGACCGCGACATTTTTGGCACACCGTTTCGCCGGCGCGGCTCCCTGGCGCTATTAAAAATTCCAGTCCCAACACTTCTCGCGTTCGCGGATCTCAACGCGGGCCCCGTTCCACATCCCCTACCCTTCCCCTGCCACGACGGCATTCCACACCATGGCGCCAATCCCAATCACTATCATCACCGGCTTCCTCGGCTCGGGCAAGACGACGTTGATTCTGAATCTGATCCCGCAGCTGCGCGCCGCAAACCCGGAGTACAAGCTCGCGCTTCTCAAGAACGAGTTTGGTGATCTAGCTGTCGACTCGCAGCTGGCAGCGTCGAGCGCCATCTCCGGTGTGCAGGAGCTGCTCAACGGCTGCATCTGCTGTAATCTAGTCGGCCAGCTGAGCGAGGCGCTCGCTGAGCTCCATAGGACCGTACGGCCAGACCGCATCGCCATCGAGACGTCAGGGTCCGCGTTCCCGGCTACTCTGGCGCTCGAGGTCAACCGGCTGGCTCGTGAGACGGGGAACTATGTCCTTGACGGCGTTGTCAGCGTGATCGATGTCGAAAATTGGAAGGGATACGAGGACACGAGCTATACAGCTAAGATCCAGGCCAAGTACACGGACCTGATTGTCTTCAACAAGTGGGAGTCGTGCGATGAACGCAGGTTCGACGAGTGTCTGGACCGGGTCGGCGACCTCGAGCTCGACATTGCGTGGGTCAAGAGCAACAAGGGCTGGGTATCTATTGACATAGTGTTCGGCATCGATGGCGGCCTTGCTCAGAACTTGACGGACGAGCATTCTGGACATGGTCATGAGCACAGCCACGACCACCAGACCGAGGTGGAAGTCCTATCGGTCGTGCTGAAAGGCTCGAAAGGCGCCGCAGTCGACGCCGACAAGCTGCAGGCATTCCTCAAAAGCGCGCCCAAAGACGAGGTATACCGAGTGAAGGCAGTCCTGACAGCCTCATCAACGGTGCGGAACTCGGACGAGGACGAATCAAACCCCACTCCTCCACACCCGCGGAGCCGGTACATTCTCAACTGGGCATTTGGCCGATGGAACTTCACCCCCATCGGCGACGTCAAGGAGCATGAGTCCAGCGAAGAGACCACTCTCCGGATGACTCTGATTCTCGCAAGGTATGAAAGCACTAAGTGGAAAAAGAAGTTAGAGAGTGGAGGCTTGTTAGAGCTTCACGGCGACGAACAAGGCGAGCTGGTTGTCACAAAGATTGCGTGAGCCACGGCTAAGAGCATTAGAACCTAAAGATTTGTTTGAATGTTTAGCGTGGAGTCTGAAGGACTAGTGGGCACTAGAAGCTTACTATCCCTCATTGCTCGTTGGCAACTGCTATAGAAGAAGACTATGCCAGGCGGAAACACGGCGTTTGGCCGGATTGTAAGACTACGTTTGGATTCCCGGCAAGATGATGTCAAGTACACAGCACGAGAAATGAGATGGAACTCAACCGTGATAGAGTTGTATAGAACCTAGAATGTCTGTCTTCATTTCAAATAAAATACCTCCTGATGGCTTTCTGTCACGTCAGATGAATCCCAGCCCTGCCATCTTCTTTGGTGTATCTGGACTCGTCTCCTTGGAACTGTCCTCGTAGCACGCATATATCTCCTCAAAGAGAACCGCATCATCTCCATTCTCTCGTACGAGCCGCCGCGCCTCCGCCTGCTGCTCCAGCGCCCGCCATCTCTCCCACTGCTCGTAGTCGGGGTTCATCTTGGACATAGCCAAGGACGGATGCGACCGGGATGGTCGTATGTAGCCGACATTGGCGCGCTCCCCCAGGGGTGCTGGCTCCTTGGACATGCGCACCTGGCGCCGGGCCGAGTTCTTGCTGAGGCGGACCACTTCCTGCACTTTATGAGTATTGGCAAGACGACGGCCTCTGATCGAGGCGAGGAGGCCCGTCAGGCACTCAGAAGGGGGCGCTGGACTGACCTTGGATGAAACGTGGCCACGGGGCGAGGCCTCCTGGCGAGAAGCCCAACATGGGAACTCATCCATCATGTTTGCAACGTGCCTCGGCCACCATGGTTCGTGAACATAGTCGCCGGTTTCCAGGAGCTGCGTAGAGTCCTTGTCAGACGCGTTCTTGGGAGGGGGGAGTGGGAGGCTAGATACCGAGTTGATATGAATCTCGTCCTCGGAAAGCTCTTCCTCCGATTTCTGTCTCTCACTTCTTTCCTCCTTGCTGGTTCCTATTGCTCTCTGGGCCTTCTTCTCCATCGTTTCCGGCGTTCTTTGTGACCAGTTGAGAGAAGCAGGACACGGTGTGCCGCCGCGGACCCTGAAAGTCGTGTCGTGGAATGTGGGATCCTCGCTTGTTGTTTTATTGTAGCCAGCGAAGGCATGCCCGCAGCTATTGCATTTGTCAGGATCCGAGTAAGACCTGCGACAGTGCGGGCACACTCCCCTTTTGTAGATCTCCCTTCGGATCAGCATCTCTCTCCTGCCATTCTCCGCCGGATCGACTCCGCCCGTCTCACATCCAGACTTGCCAGGGAGCTCGTACTCCACAGAACTGTAGTTGGCTTCTATGCTCGCTGTGCTAGTAGCGGTGCCGTTTCCTCGACTATTGATAGGAGAGAATATCTCTGGGCTTCTTTGCTCGTGCTGACCGTCTTGATCTGGATCCCCGAGGGATGTAATAGAAGCATCATCGTACTCATCCTCGTCTTCGGGCCCTAATTGGTTGTCGGAGAAGAAATTTTCTGAATGGGAGCTACATCTAGAGTCCCCAATTCTCTGTGAACATCGCCTTAGTCTTGGCTGTCGCAACGTACGGCTCTGGCCATGGCCACTAGTACCCACCATCGGGGAATGCACTCTCTGTAGGCTGGCCGTTCGCTGCCGGCGCGCTTCGATCCCTCTGTGCCAGGCCACGATATCTGCCGCGCAATCTTCTTCTGAAGGGATCTCTGTAGAGAGCAGGTGTCGAGGTCGGTCCGGAGTGTGAACAACGAGGAATTCACTTTCGGGGTTGCTTTGAGTCTTCTGACAGCTTGCTGAAAGCCTAGAGAGTGACACCCAACTAAGGGATGCGATGGCACGAAGATCGCGCAGCCTATCAGTGATGCTGTTCCGAAGAGACCGGCTGCGCTTGGCTAGATCAGTTTCCATTTCTGTGTACCTCTGGTCTGCGACTTGATCGTCGTATATGTGTTAGCGACCCTTGGGTACGATTCCGTGATGAGTCGAAGCCGGGTGATTGTCGTAATAGAACAAGGGTGTGCCTCATGGCGGTTATTAGAAGTCGCATTTTGGAACTCATGAGACTTATATAACAAAGAGTACTGTTTATGAACCAGGAAGGAGTGCTGACTGAGCGGTCTTTCTCAGTTCTTTGTGATGCTCGTCTCTACCTTCCAAAGGAGGCGATTCCACACGCCCTCATAGATGCCATCTCTAAGGTACATCGAATAAAGAGCCATAAGCCTCGAGATCTTCATAGAACGCCCCAGACAGGCCAGGTATTGACATAGCCTTGCCATCTCAGACAGCTTATCTTTGTCCTATTCTTCGCCGAGGAACCTTTGGCCGACCTCAATAAACCGTTTGAGCCTGGAGGTTAGAGATAGGCGCCAGACTGGTTCAATACCATTGTCTTGGTCCTGAGTTTGGAACATCGCTACGTAAGAGGCGCCTCATAGGCTCACTGTAACTGTCATGTTGTTTGAGAGAATCAAGAGCACAGGCGGAAGCTCGTTGCAGAGGACCTCGATATTGGACAAGTAGGACAGACTCTGGGCTTCGCTCTCGCAAGTGCCTTCTTCGGGAATTGGCAAGGTTGTAAACAAGACAGCTGTCTCATGGCTGTTTTGGCGCATCAGCTCGTTTAGTATGAGGTGTTGTGCTCGGCTTGGAAGATCGTTGAAGGATAGTGGTAACCCTTGCGTTGAGTAGCTCGACCCACTCTCGTCGTCCTCCCTCGGCTGAAACTGATATGATGATAGCAAGTCACGTATATTGAGATGGGCATCTCCCTCTGCTAGCCGCTTGCTAGCCGAATTTCTCCGTGAGCGAGCCGGAGTCCTGGTAGGCGTCTTGATCTCTTTCTCAGGCTCTGCAAAAGACACCGTTGGGCCTCCGCCGGCCCCCTCATCGCTGATCTTTGTTTCTGGAACGACTCGGCTCGTGAACCGCGTGTATGAGGAATGCCTGGAGAACGCGGGGCGTTCGTGTCGACTGGAAGATGCCGCCTCTGTATCTGCAAACATGATTTTCGGACCTGCTCCTTCTTCTGTGGTAATGGTGGTCTCCGGCACCACTGTGCTAGAGAATCTCATGGAAGATCCCTGGCGGGATAACGCCGGGCGTTGTAGCTTTGAGTTGCCCGTGCCGGGTTCGTCTCCGACACCTCCTGGGCTCCCCGACCCACTTGAGTCAACAAAACCATTAAGAGGAGCGTTTTCTCGCTCCGCAGCAGTGTACCGTGACGTCTTAGATGGGCAACTTCTTGTGTCCTCCGCAGGCGGAGGCGGCGGCGGCATGGTCCCATAAGATCCTCCGGGTTTCTGAAGTGACAACATAGCTTTGGAGCCATGTGCCGGGCTCTTATGACCCCAAATTCGGCCTTTTGATGCCCACGAGAGATCCCCATGGCTCTTGCGCCGATTAACAGAAGCCCCAAGTAGTGGTCGCCTGACAGGATCAATGTCACCCACATCGCCCTCGCTCACCACACTAGCGGCGTCATTAAAGTCTCCATCCATGCTGTCTCCCGAATCACTATCGCTATCCTTGTCGTCGCCGATCTCTGTGTCTGAGTCGTCGAAGACGCTGAGGGGAAGATTCTGGGTGCGGATACCCATGTTCACACCGAGACGGGACAGGGCTGAGACGGTGGGATTCTTAGGTAGTTCGACCAGCTGCGCCATGCTCGGCCGTCTACCGTTCTGTGCATCTCCGGAGCTCTTGTGTCGAGAACCCGTAGCAGATGATTCCAAGACATTGTTCAGCGAGCCAAAGGTCTGGGACTCTGTCACCGTGGTTGTTGACCCTCGGTACCGCTGTATCTCATCCCACCAATCGTCGTCTTTCATACACTCGTCCACAATGCTCTGAGTTGCTTCGTTATCGGATCTCCCGTGAATTATGGTCTCATAAGTCCCCAGTTGACCGGATGCCAACCAAAACACCAAGACTTCGGCCTCGATGCGTAGCTTGTCAAGCAAGGCTTTGACACGGCCTGCCTCTTCCTCCACTTCGCTCTCGTACTCAACAAATACAAGAACTCGGAGGCTGTATACCTTCTTCCACGTCGGCACTGTGCGAAGGATGTACCCTAATTGAAGGATGAGAGTGTCTGGTGTGCATTAGCCTAGCAGTATTGGGAAAGAGGTATGGCAAAACGACGTACAAGTGTCGAAATTCGTTGTCAAGACGCTTTTCCCTTCCGCCTCGATCTCGGCCGACATCTGGATGGGCCAGAGGTCGATATACCTCTTCGAATTGCTCCCGTCTTTTCGTGGAGTTTCAAGCGATTCGAAGCCTTTACCCACCGCAACGTTGAGACGGTATCGTAGCGCTAGATCCTCCAGGATGGTGAGATACTCGGTCACATCCATCATCTCCTCAGTGCGAATCAGGTCGGTTGGGAGAAACCCTTCTAAAAGTCGAGCGGATGTGTCCCCTCTGCGTCGCCGTGACTTCTTCCCCGCTGTCTCCGCCCTTGGTCGGCTTTTGCCTGCCTTGACGGGTGATAAAGGCGCTTCAGGTACTTGCAGGCCTGGTCGTGTGCTTCGCAACTCGTCCATGTTGTAGAAGCCCAAGACGGCGATGTTGGGTCTCATACCCCCTAGGCCCGCGGACAAGATCAAATTCCGTACTCCCCAGGTCAGGGATGGAGACATCGTGAGCTGGACAAATGCCTTAATACGTGAGTACTCGGAAATGTAGTTGGTCCATGCTTGCTGTTGTAACTTCGCTTCGTGTACTCCGGCAGAGAAGTCGTCCGTTACAATTACATGCCCTAGAATATAAAGAGCTCCTTTCTTCATTGAATTACAGAACTGAATCAGGCGCGTTTGCTTTCTCGGATTGTTGATGAGAAGGATGATCTGAGGTCTCCAGAATTTGATGTGTTCGGGCTTCAGGCGGAGGAGATACTTTCTGACTTGGTGGTAAATCAAGTTCTGCGAAACGTCGCCCCAGTGCTTCGGTGGGCTCAAGAAATGAATCAACAAAAAGAGAAACACAAGCAAGCAAACCGCAGTGGCGGCGTACGTCTCGTCGATGAAGAACATGGCACACGCAGAGAGAATGCTTCCCGCGAAGGCCGTTTGCCAGCTGAAGAATTTGAAGCCAGGTCGGAAGTTGGGCGCAGATCCTATCTTTAGGAGGAAGCATGCGAGGTTCATGACGAGAAAGGTCATCTGGGGACGGTTAGCATCCTATCGCGTCCTCCGCGGGTACAGGCAGGCCGTAAGACGCACCTGGTAGCCCATGGAGATAAATGTGGCTATTTGGTTCAAGTTTGCGAACATGGCGAGCTGTGCAACAAAATATGTGAGAAATATGGCAAAAATGGGCTCATCCGCCTTCCGGGTTCCATGGCCAAACGCCGACAAGCCTGGGAACAGCCTGTCCCGGGCCAAAGCCTGCATCAACTTCGCCGCCCCTATGATTCCCATCAGGGTCGAGAAGAAGCTCACGGCCACTTCCCCGGCAAATATAATGGGAGCCCAGACATTTGTGTCCTGGATCACGTTGGGATTCTTGAGAAGGGACGTGTGCGAAGTGCTCGATGCCAAGGAGAGAATGACAACCACATAGGCGATCAAGGTGGACAGCATGGCCCAGAGCGTGCCTAGAGGAATCGCTTTGCTCGGATTCTTCAAGTCCCCAGACATGGAAGCACCGGCAAAGATACCCGAAGTCGCCGGGAACAAAATCCCGAACAGATCGCGGAAGGTCTCAAACCCCCTGAAAGTACCCCCGGAGGTGTGTGGAAGCAAATTTGCTCGAAACGTTGCCCAGCTGATTCCAGTGAAGTCGATGTCAGCTGCCGGGTCGCTGAAAGGCCGGACAAAAAGAGCCGAGATCGGGATACTTAGGATGGCGATGCTGAGCACCACCAGCAAGGCGTTGCTCGCCTTCGCAAACATGGCGCTGCCAGCTAAGGAAAGCACAGTGCAGCCTGCCAAAGCAGCGGTCTCCATGAGATATGACCACCAATAGCCCTGGGGAAGCGCAGAGCCAAGATTCAACCTCAAGCAGTCCACCAACCCTACCACATTAAGCGCGGTGTTTAAAACCTGAGCCAGATAAAAGAGAAGGCCGATGGAGCCACCGAACTCTGGACCAAGAGACCTGGATATTAAATAGTAAGCCCCGCCCCCCTTCACCTCTCCATTTGAGGCGATCGCCGATAGGGAGAGGGTGGTGATAAAGTCAACCAGGTAGGCGACTAGCAGAAGCCCTGGAATCGTGTGAGCGCGAGTTGGGCCATATAAGAATCCGTCCGGGCCGGACACCTACCTAGCATGCCTAGGAGACCGACTTGTCCAAGGATCAGGCCGAACCTCAAGAACATCAGGATGCTGAAGATGTTCAGACAAACTGGTATGTAGACGCCGGAGACGACACCCAGCTTGTGTTTCTTGCCCTGTTGATCATGATCCATGGCGCCGGTCTGCCGCCCGCCTTCCTTAGGGACCGAGTTGCCGCCGGGCATTGTGCAAAACTAGGTACCCAGTGGTTCTTGGTCCGATTGACTGGCGAGAACCGGATGCGTCGACCTAGCGAAGCAAGCTGCGGGCGACAGCGAGTTCTTATCCAAGCGAACCCTTTCAATGGCGACGCATAACAAGGACAAGATCTGCACGGGGAGCATAAACTGGGCGTTAAACGCCTTTGGCGCCGGACTTTGCGGTGGCAGCCCCACCTCGTGCTTTTCTGCAGCAGCGTCGATCCTGGGGAGCTACCTATTACATCCAACAGTGTGGCGATAGCTCCAGGCCATGCACAGCTATATCAGATGGCTCGAATCCGGGCGGTTTGGTGACGGCTCCGGGAGGGGGCGGGGAGGGGGAGCACATGCCGGTTCAGTTCGAGATCGAGATTGGAATCTGGCTGGGCGTCTGGCTGTTCTCCTCCACGCGACTGCAACGCCCGTTGCGTATAGACACTGGCAGTTGTCTACTTCAATGCAAGCCTGGGATTCAGCGACATGCGCAAAGGCAGCACTGGGTTTGATAGGACAGAGCCGACGTCATCGCCCTGCATTGGTTTATGTTGGAGGGGTGGTGGTGCGGCTTTCCAAGCTCGGTTCCCCGCAGGTAAGCTAGCTTTGGTGCATCCACTCTGTCTCAGGTCATTTAGCAACGTTCCTCAGAAAGAGACCAGGCTCGCCTCCTGGCATATTGCCAGCGCCTTGGCTGAGATAGCTAAGACAAGACATGATGCGACGCGAGCTCGGCGAGCTGTGGCAGGGATGGCAGTAGCAGCCCGCAGTCTTCAAGCTCCACATCCATTTGGCTCTTGGACTTGAGGCTCAACTTGCAGCTTGTAGCTTTCAGCTCCCGGCACAGCCGTCGGGTTTTATTTCAAGATATAGCAAGGAGACAGTGCGACTCGTGACTGCGTTCTGCGTCACCCCAGGCACCAGCTCACGGAGCTCTCTCTAGACATTCTAGACCTGCCGGCCTGCATCAAGCATCGGGGCCTGATAGTCTAGGGCGTGCGTGCGCCCGAAAGCCCTCGCTGAACTCCTTGTCTGGTCCTTCGCTTTAGCGAACCCCGATCCTGACCCCGATTCTGTCCTCGAATTACTCCGTGCAAGCGTTAGCAGTACCTGCCCCTTTGGGTAGCACTCCCGGAGAGGATAGCTCGGGAGTTCGAGCTCAACATTTTGGGTGGTCGCTCTGCGCAATCCTAGGACCACGCGGGCGACGAGTGTCACCAAGAAGGCGCCTCTGCACAACTTTTACGTACCTTACCTCGGCTACAGGGCTGCCATCCAACATGTAATACGCCTGCTGTGTCCCCTTGAGGGCATCATCTGAGTTCCAATGGGGGGTGGGCCAACAGTCACTGGGCCGAGAAGCGGCGATCTGAGTTGTGGCGCGGGGCACGCCGGGCTCCACCTTTGTCAGCAGCTAGGATGTTTTGCTCACACCTGCCGAGCGCCGAACAACCTTATCGCAGGCGAAGAGCTCGCATGCCCTTCCTCACGAGCCACCCCTCCGCCCCTTCGATTCTGTCAAGTGCCAGGCACGAGGCATCCCCGACTCTTTTGTCTCCTGGAGGCCCCCGAGGCACCGTGGTCTTCCTACCTAGTTACCTCTTCCTCCGCCTTTCCTAGCGATCACTCTATTCTCTAACGCACAGTTCGCGCGCGAGGACCGTGGCCTGGACGTGGGCGGTGGTGCATCAATCCTCGAGCGTGAGTGATAAAGGCCTCGGCCCGCGATTGTCGCCCGCCACAACACCGCAGACAGGGTGAGATAGCCGGCTCTACCCGTAGCGACCACACTTCCTTTCCTCAACCATGTCGGACTCCGGGAGGAACTCTCCTGCGCCGGCCCCTCCTCTGGTGGTGCCCATCTCGTCCTCGCCTGGCTCCCTTCGCAGTCGATCGATCAGCGCGTCGGTCCCCCGAGCGGATGCGACGGCCAGGCTAGCGTCCCCGATACCGTCTCACGGATTTGGAACGCCGCCGCTGCATGTATCGCAGGCAAGAGGCGACGACTCGGACGCCGGCAGCCTGGCGCCGCTTGCTGGCGCCGGTGCGAATGTACCGGGGCCAGGCGTGTCGGCTCTCGCCGCTGCGCTCTCCAACTCGATAGGCAGCTCGCCACCGCGCTTCGGTACTCCTCCGATGCGACCCCAATCGCCGGCCCTCGCCGCAGCTCAGCTCCCCGCGTCCGCGACGCCGACGAATTATGGGTCCTTCGACGCGAGGCAGCGCGGCCTGGCTGGCGGGATAGGGGCATATGAGGATCCGGAGATTGTGAAGAGACACTTGGTCCAGCCGTCCGATGCGGCGTCAGAAGACTCGGGTCGTGCAGACGGATCCAAGGGAAAGCAACCCGCCGAAGGCTTGGAGGACGAAGAGTTTTCGAGCTTGCGGCTCCAGGGTGGAGACATTACCCGGCCCATCTATAAGTGGACGGAGGAAGCTGAGCAGAGGAATAAGGTACAGCGCAGCAAGAGCTTCAGCCATTCCCGGCCCGAGCCCGAGAATGAGGTGCTGGATATCAACACGATCAAGGTCCCCGGCGGTTTCCGGCGCAACTTTCTTCGACGGGCCGTTCACGACCCGTCGGCTGACCACAGCGAGTTGGAGTTCGGAGAGGGCACGAGC
This sequence comes from Thozetella sp. PMI_491, assembly GCA_021432635.1. NCBI lineage: Eukaryota > Fungi > Ascomycota > Sordariomycetes > Chaetosphaeriales > Chaetosphaeriaceae > Thozetella > Thozetella sp. PMI_491. The sequence continues at coordinate 455,799 of MU270053.1, read as the reverse complement.
CGGAGCCCGCCGCACCCTCGCCTTCTGACGAGCAGCTTCCTCGAGTTCCTTTCCATGTACGGGCACTTCGCCGGTGAGGAGCTTGAAGAAGACGACGAGGTCCTGAAGCCGGGAGAATACTTCTCGTCGGGGGCCGAGGATGAGGACCTGTTTAGCGACTACGGATCCGATGAGGACCGCGAGCCCATGGAGGATAGCGCATTGTTGCCTCCTTCTAGGCGGAAGAGGAGGAGAAAGGTGCGCGGCGGAAGCGGCCAGAACAGCCCCATGGGCGCAGCGCTACTTCTGCTTAAGTCCTTCGTCGGCACCGGCGTGTTGTTCCTGCCCCGCGCCTACCTCAACGGCGGCATGCTCTTCAGTAACCTGGTCCTGTTATTTGTGGCAGCCTTGAGCTACTACTGTTTCGTGCTTCTCGTCACGACGCGTCTCAGGGTGGACGGCTCGTTTGGTGACATTGGTGGAATCTTGTACGGCAAGTGGATGCGAAACGTTATCCTGGCCTCGATCGTCATCAGCCAGATTGGCTTTGTTGCGGCCTACATCGTCTTCACCTCGGAAAATCTGCGCGCCTTCATCCTTGCCGTCACGGACTGCCAGCACTCGATCGAGGTCAAGTATCTCATCTTCCTGCAGATGCTCATCTTCCTGCCCTTCTCTCTTCTGCGCGACATCGGGAAGCTCGGATTCACAGCACTGATTGCCGATGCCTTCATCTTGATCGGCTTGGCGTACCTCTTCTACTATGATATCCTGACGCTCAGCAGCAATGGCTTAGCCGACATCATCATGTTTAACCAGAAGGACTGGACGCTCTTCATCGGCACCGCCATTTTCACCTTTGAGGGCATTGGTCTCATTATTCCGATCCAGGAGTCGATGAAGCAACCCGAAAAATTCCCTCGCGTCATGTTTGTCGTCATGATCATCATATCGGTGCTCTTCATCGTGATGGGCGCTGTGTCGTATGCTGCCTACGGCTCAAAGACAGAGACGGTGGTGCTGCTCAACCTCCCGCAGGACAACAAGCTCGTCAACGGCGTTCAGTTCCTTTACTCGCTCGCCATCCTGCTGTCTACCCCACTCCAGATCTTCCCGGCCATCAGGATCACTGAGAATGCCCTCTTCACCAAGAGCGGCAAGTACAACCCGTACATCAAGTGGCAGAAGAACGCCTTCCGCTTCCTTGTGGTGGCCCTCTGCGCCGTCATCGCCTGGGGTGGCGCCGACGACCTGGACAAGTTTGTGGCCCTCGTCGGCAACTTCGCCTGCATCCCGCTGGTCTACATCTATCCGGTAGGTTTACCCCCTCCCCTTTCCCTGAACCCGCAAGTGTCGCAGCTGTGGAGCGGATCGCTAATCTCGATGCTCGATGTAGCCTCTTCTGCACTATAAGGGCGTGGCTAGGAACCGATGGTGGAAGTGGTCCGACATTGCTCTATGCATCTTTGGCTTCGTTGCCATGGCCTATACGACGAGCTTGACGGTCATGTCTTGGGCAAGCGGAGGTGAGGACAGCCCGCCGGGATACTGTGACCGGAAGAAGCTGGGCTTGTAAGACTAGGAGCCTTTGAGGCTGGGAGCCGAATTTTCGTCTTGGTTTTCTTTTGTACTATAGCATAAAGAGCAGGGATAGGCACGCACTTGGAGAAACCAAGCTCATACTGTCAGCCAGGGCATTTCATTTACATACTAACCATATATCCACGGGATAAGTAGTACCTAGATTGGGAATGAGATACACAAGTATCTAGCGATATTTCTGGTCAAAGTTTTTGTTCTATCATTGTCTATCCTGGCAAGCTGCTTAACCTACTGGATTATCCTCGGGGTGAGACTCACCCGTTGTGAAGCCGCAGGGGGTCTTGTTAGCGTAGACGCTCGGACCACAACATGGTTGCCGCCTGCACCAATCTGATATTCGCCTCCAAGGCGAACGCCTGCTAGTTATTTCTTCTTTCCATCAACTCGCTGCTCGCTTTCGTCTTGGTTTACATGCACAACACCACAGTATCTTTGAGAGCTATATCCAATACACTGCTATACACGTACTTGTCGCTGTTTCCGCACCTCAAGCTAGCTGTTATCTTATCCCTTAGCGCCCAAGATCCGTCAAAATGAACGCGCCCGATCGGCAAGTTAACACTCTACTACTTTGCTCCCTCGTCTTCGCGCGTCATCTGCACATAATGTATCCCCCATTTCTCTAGACACGAAGCAAGTGAGACAATAGCAGGCCCTGGCTAAGTAGCCTGGAGTCCCTCAGCATCACCATCCCAAACCTTGTGCGCTCTCACGGGACTCCTTCACGATGAATGTAATCCTGGTGGGTTGGATGATGAAGCACCTGTTAGCCGGGGGTATCTTCTTTATTCACCGCGCCCAACATCGCAGCCGGTGTTTTTTTGCGGACACTACCCTTTAACCCCAGCCACGAGGGCTGTGGTCTTTCGCACGCCTTCATCAGCCGCGAAAGGCTTCCTCTAGTCTAGTGGCTAAGTGGGCAGCCGCGATGTCATCTGCGGCTTCCTTGGTTGAAGGGTCATGCTCTTTTCTCACAAACCACAAACCCTACTTTTTCATCTCTCTACTAAATCCTTTCTTCTCCATCTGAGGAGTTCTTCGATATCTTCATCCCTCACTCCCAACTGTCACTCGTACCCCAAGTCAAGATGTCAGGAGTCAACTTCAAGCACAACAACCTCCCCATTCCAGGGTTTGATGATTTCACAGCTATTTTCAGGTATAGGGCACTAATATTGTCCCAGTTTCGAGCTTTTTCTCCTCAGCGAGGGTGAGAAGAAGATCACCGAGACTGTCTTCACGAGTAGGTCTTAACCAAAGCCCTTTTCCGCCTCTCGATTTCCTGGAGCCTTTTCGAGCTGACTATTCGCTCTGCACAGGCATGTCCAATACCTCGGACTTCATCATGAAGAAAGAGGACCACACCCTCGGCAACCTGCTGAGCGAGGCCCTCAAGCAAGCTCCCCACGTCTTGTTCGCTGCGTACAAGGGTATGGAATCAGAGGCCCCTCGCCTCGCTCCCTTCTATACCTTTTGCAGCTCCGCGAAGACTAATGATCCGCCGTACAGTCGCTCATCCTAATGTCCCTGAGGTCCTGCTGCGCGTCCAGACCGACGGTACCATCACTCCTCGCGATGCCATCGTCAACGTCTGCAAGCAGCTTGTTGCCACTTATGGTCAGCTTGGCCGCGAGTTCCAGAAGGAGTTTGCCCTTCGCCAGTATGCCGACCAAGGCCAGCAGTCCCATGGAAATGGCGACAACGGAAACGGCCTCTAGTTGTAAAATAGCAACACCGTTGGCACCAGATGGATTTTTGCACTTTCCGATGGAGCATGGAGTTAGAGGGATGTGGTCATGATTTCTGCTGCTTTCATTCAGATGGAAGGGGGACATCTCGCCAGGAAAGGCGTCAACGGCATATCGGGACGGTTGGTTTGCGAAAGAAGAAAAATCCAGGCATATAGGGATCCGAGATGTGCACTAGCCACGCTGTATCCCTCTGCGCTGAGGCTGGTTATTACGCCTGAAGACCTCGATAGCTCGCAATGGATCTCGACATCTAAAACTCTTGCCCTGATTTCAAGCTCTTGGGTATCGCATTCTTCATGACCTTGTGCTATTTTGCAATGCCGTTGTTGTTCTCTCGTGATGCAGCTGCTCTCCGAGCCTGCGAGCCCCACGGTGATGTCTACTCACGCCCGACTCCGCCAGGAGAACGCCCGGCCGACAAGTAATAGCCCCAAAGCTAAGCTTCCCAGAAAGTGGCACTCTACAGGGTCAGGCTGCTGCGGCCAGAGGACCCTCACCTCCAGGGATCAGCTAGACGCGACGTTAGCCTTCCGTCTACCTCAAGGTCTGGGCCATGCTCACCATGCAGACGTTGTTGCCGTTGAGGAGGATCTTTTTCAGCTTGGTCTGGTTCCCAGAGTAGTCACTGGCAAGGACATTAGCTGTGGTAGATGCTGCGACGTGAAGGTTGACTCACTACTCGACGACATCTTCGAGGACCATGTCTATGCACTTGTCAGCGGCCTGAAGCCTCGAGACGGTGTGTGGGAGAGAGAAGATGAGTCAACATACTGACGTAGTCATCGAAGCCCACTAGCGTTCCTGTGAACTCTTCCGGGAAATATCAACAAGATGAGCTCGTTTCCCAACAGCTCAGGGCTGTGTATGCTGGGTTGCCGCTTACCATGGTCTCCCTTCATGACAACCCAAATGCGAGATCCGACACACTTATCAATGAGCTCTTCACATGGTCAGCCCTCTCTTTCTTGGTTCTAGTTTCGGAACATAAACTTACCGAGGGGGAGGAGTTGCGAAGCCATGTTTGTGTATTCTGAGCCTGAGCGCGCCCCTGTGTCGAGTTTTTGGTTCGTCTAGGTACTCGCTCTCCTTTCGCCACGCCTTCGTTTGCGCGGGAGAGAGTTGGAGGTGCCCCACCAGCACGGGCACCAACCCCTTCTTTGCAATATTCTAATATACAGTGTATCATATCGACAGATGCATAATATCAACATAACGCCATGCAATACCAACTCAAACTCTCTATCCTTGCCGGTATCGAATTCCTTGTGCGAGATCTCAGGAGGCTCTGGGCGGTAGGGGAATGCTAATTGTATGCAATGGTCGAGGAAGATGGCAGCTGAGCCAATGCGTACCGTTGAGCCTCTGGCAATGTTTCCCCGAGCGTACGCTGGTAGTTCATCTCACTCCCAGCTCCATGCCCTAGATTCGAAAGAAAAGAGCCGTGTTAGTCACCCAGACCTGTGCGAGAATGAGGCGCAAGTATAGGCCTTTTGACACGCACGGCCGCGGAGGTTGTTTCATACGAGGCTTACCTGAGTCACAAGCTGGTACGTTTGCTTTGGCTAGACGAGATTGATCATGGAGGAAATGCAACGCCATTCTTACCTTCCTTGACTCATTTTTGGGGGCTCACGGCTATTCCGTCGGGTGATAATTTCCGCTAAGCAACAGGTCTAAGCCCAGCAATTGGGCACCAGCTGAGAAACGGGCAACAGACGATATGTGTTCCGGCATGCAGAACCAAGGCATACTATTCTGAAGAGGGAGGCTCCAAGCATGGTCAATTGGGCTACTGTTACAAAACTGTATGGTGGTGGTGTTTTGGCGGTCCAGGAGGAGGACAATTGGACAACATCTATCGACATAGGCTTGCCGGGTGCTGTACTTAAGGATTGGTGTGTAGATCGACGGTCCTGGTCCCTGAAAGACTACAGCATTGGCCCGTGCACGCCCCTCTGTGGACGAATAACCCCGCCTTCACACAAAGTCGAAGCTCGAACCCCACCATCACCAAAGTCGACCGACCGCCAGCCAGAGGTACTAACCAGCCTGAGGAGTCAGGATATCCTCGGCCACCCAATCGCCAGGAATTGACTGCCCGGGAGGTGGTCTGAAGTGAGATATTTTCTTGCCAAAGTGTGTGTTTGATTACACCCTCGATGCACCCTGCTGCGACCACCCATCCTGACTGAGGTGACTCATTTTAACCAGAATTGATACCGCAGGGAACACGTATTTATCTGAGCGGCCGAACCGACTTCCGTTCAGCTGTGCGAAAAAAGATATCCCCCAATCCCCCGAAGGACCTGCATAGTCTTTGTATACCCGCGAATATGGCGTCAGAAAACAAGGAGAAGAAGAGCAAGCCCAAGAAGGGCGGCGAGGGCGGCAGCATCACGCTTGAGCTGCGCCCGGCGCCGTCGTACTTCGACCACCGTATTTCCATCTTCGAGAAGCTCTTTAACGAGCAGTCAGAGGCGGCCACCAAGAAGCCGCGTAAGGACATCAAGATCACCCTCCCTGACGGACGGGTCGAGATCGGCAAGTCGTGGGAGACCACCCCCCACCAGATTGCCCGGGCTATCAGCAAGAGCTTGGCGGAGCGCATCATTGTGGCGCGAGTCGACGACGAGCTTTGGGACCTGGGCCGGCCTCTGGAGAAAGACTGCAGCCTCGCCTTCCTAGATTTCAACGACGAGGATGGTAAGAAGGTGTTTTGGCACTCTTCGGCCCACATCCTTGGAGAGGCGGCCGAGCGCCGGTTCGGATGCCACCTGGTCATCGGCCCTCCGACCACCAGCGGTTTCTACTACGAGATGGAGCTTCCTGAGAAGGCACCCGTCACCCAAGACGATAAGGCACCACTCACCACCCTTGCGAACAACATCGTAAAGGAGAAGCAGCCGTTCCAGAGGCTCGAAATGACCAAGGATCAGCTCCTGGAGATGTTCAAGAACAACCGGTTCAAGCAGCACATCATCAATGACAAGATCGCCGACGGAGCCTCTACCACGGTGTACCGCTGCGGTCCTCTGATTGATCTCTGCCGTGGGCCGCACGTTCCTGACACCAGCCGGATCAAGGCGTTTGAGATTCTCAAGCACTCAGCCTCGTACTTCCTTGGTGACCCGAACAACGATTCCCTCCAGCGCATCTACGGCATCTCATTCCCGGACAAGAAGCTGCTTGCTGAGCACATGAAGTACCTGGAGGAGGCTGCGAAGCGAGACCACCGCAAGATCGGCAAGGAGCAGGAGCTGTTCCTGTTCCATGAGCTGTCGCCCGGATCCGCTTTCTTCCTCCCTCATGGAACCATCATCTACAACACCCTCCAAGCCTTCATCCGATCCGAGTACTGGAAACGAGCTTACCAAGAGGTCATGTCGCCGAACATGTTCAACTCATCTCTGTGGAAGAAGTCTGGACACTGGCAGCACTACCACGAGGACATGTTCACCTTTGAGGTGGAGAAAGACTTGTGGGCTCTCAAGCCCATGAACTGCCCCGGACACGCCCTCGTCTTTGGTTCGCGCGCCAGAAACTACCGTGAACTGCCCATCCGCATGGCCGAGTTTGGTGTCCTCCACCGAAACGAGGCCTCGGGTGCTCTAGGCGGCCTGACCCGTGTACGGCGTTTCGTACAGGACGATTCGCATATCTTCTGCTCTGAGGACCAGGTAAGCAGACATGGATGGTACTATGACAGCATATTGGGGGTAGACTGACAATTCGTGGCGAATATAGATTCAGCAAGAGATCGATGGCATCTTTGACTTCCTGGAGACTGTTTATGGCAATCTGGGTTTCGCCTTCAAGCTCAAGCTTTCGACCCGCCCGGAGGGGTTCCTCGGAAACATCGAGACCTGGAACAAGGCTGAGTCCATGTTGGAGCAATCCCTGAAGAGTTTCTGCAGTGACAAGGTCCCCTGGGAGCTCAACCCTGGTGATGGCGCGTTCTACGGCCCCAAGATTGACATCACCATTACGGATGCGCTCAAGCGTGAGCATCAGGTAGGTTGTTCTGGCCCCTTTCGGCTGTCCGAAACCGTGCTCACTCGCCATCCAGTGTGCTACCATCCAGCTCGACTTCCAGCTGCCGGAGCGGTTCTCTCTGTCGTTCCAGACCGCCGACGCCGCGGTTGAAGCGTCGGAGTCCAAAGCGGCCGAGCCCACGGCAGCTGAGCCCAAGCCTGCGGATGCACCTGCTGCTGATGCCAAGGCCCCGGAGCCGGATACGCCCACGCCGCTTCGCCAGGGCCACGCTCGACCGGTTATGATTCACCGTGCTATCTACGGCAGCTTCGAGCGTTTCATTGCAATTCTGACGGAGCACTTCGGCGGCAAGTGGCCGTTCTGGCTCAGCCCCCGGCAGATCCTAATCGTACCCGTCATGACGGGTGCCTACGACTACGCGAAGGAGGTGTGGTCGGTTCTGCGAGCGGAGGGGTTCCATGTTGACCACGATCTCGGTGCCGACACGCTGAATAAGAAGATCCGCAAGGGCCAGCTGCTCCAGTATAACTTCGTCCTCGGTAAGTTTTGCCTCCTGTCCCCGGAGCGATTCGCGATGTAGCTGCTGACGTTCTTGTCCTGCAAGTTCTGGGAGCGAAGGAAATAGAGGACCGCACGGTCAGCATCAGAGTCCGGGATGCGGCTCAGAGCGATCCGCAAATAGTCCTGAGCTTGGACGATGCGCTCTCCAAGTTTAAGGCTCTGCGGGAGAGCAAGTCGCAGGACAACAAGCTTTAGGAAGGGGCAGATTCTTGGCCAAGATAGACCTCAAGAGGTAGAGGGGCCGGAGGTGTTATGAGTGCCGTAGCCTTAAAAGTTGTTTCAACTTGGCCGTTTGTTTTGACCGGATCAACACAGTGACAACGTGCAGTATGTGCATTGCGGGGCCGAGTTGGCGGTGGAGAGGTGGTGCATTTATATTTGTCCCTGAGGCCGAAGAAAAAGAAAGGAATGGTTGTCTCGTAGCCCAACAAAAAGGCAGATATGCACGAGACTCGCCTCCTGGGCGAGCTTCGCGTGAGCGGGGCTATGAGCCAAACCCTCGACTAGCCAGGTATCGTGTACGTACAAACGTAACAAAGGCAAAAGTCGAGGCAGTCGGCTGTTGGACACAAGCAATTGTCTGACAGTTATGTCAACCAATTTGGGTGTTGTCGAATATGGAGCAAGGCGAGGGCGGCTGCAGCGCGCCACCTCCATGCACGTAGCCGACCTCAAGGCGCGGTGACAGGGGTCTCGTGCAGCTCGTGCAGGCACCATCGCAACCCTGTCCGCACTCGTCCCGACAACCAGTAGCACTCTACGCGCCGCGCGACTGCCTAGCATACTCCCCCACCGCTTCACAACCGGGTTGCCAGCCACGTGTGGGATGACGCATCACGGCAATGGAACACGACGGTGGTTGAAATCCCAATCCTCATTCTCCTTTTCTAAGTCAATGAGATCGTCTCGCCACTTCCATGTTGCAACTGGGTGTCATCGTCGCCCGCCGTTTCTATCTCGGTGCGCATCGTGAGTGCTTCGTCGTGACGCCATTCCTCGATCCAAAGAGCGCTTCTAATATATACCCAGGCGTAGGTCTTATGGTGGCATTGCAAAGATGAGCAGGGCAACTGCAGGCGGTCAGCTGTGGCACCTCAGCCATGGCATCGTCTTCACAAATGACAAGCAAGTGGTCTATCCAAGGCTACCCATGACGAGAGCTCACAGCTCGCCTGCCGTTGTCTCCCGAGACGATGCCGGCGGCGAGCATGGAGCGAACAAGGTCGAGGAGAACCCTCGCTCCGACGAAATCGCCGCTTTTGTCAAGTCTATCGAACCCACTGGAGAGCAACCCTCAGCGACTGAGGCCCAGGCCCGTGTCCCGGGACTGGACGCGCCCTCGGCGCCCAATCCTGAGAATGAGGTCCCCGACAGCTCGGAGGCGTCGTCTCTCGTGGCTCCCTTCACGCCGCTAGATTTCAAGATCCCGGATGAGCGATTCCGCGCGGCCAAACTCGCCGAGCCGGGCTCCCCAGAGTCTTTCTGGTCCTACAGCATGTACCGCGGGCCAAGGGACGACACTAACCCAGAGCCCAAGGTCAAGGTGCACTACTGCAAGAGCCGGCACACAACCGAGCGCGTCCTAAAGCAGTACTTCATGAACGAGAAGATTTTAGGGTTCGACCTCGAGTGGGAGGCCGACGCGACCAAGATTCAGGGCCCGAGGCGAAACGTCTGCCTCGTGCAGCTCGCCTCGCCCACCCGAGTTGCGCTGTTCCATCTATCGCTGTACCCCAAGAACGACGGTCTGGTGGCACCGTCTCTGAAGAAGATTATGGAGGATCCCGAGGTCACCAAGGCAGGCGTCTGGATCAAGGGAGACTGCAACCGGCTACGGAACTTTTTGAAAATCGAGTCCCGCGGGCTCTTTGAGCTGAGCCACTTGTACAAGCTGGTCAAGTATTCTGCCAGTGGCCAGTTCGGCTTGATTAACAAGAAATTCGTGAGCCTTGCGCGGCAGGTCGAGGATTACCTGCATCTCCCCTTGTTCAAGGGCCACGACGTCCGCTCTAGCAGCTGGTCCCAGCCCCTGCGCATGGACCAGATCATTTGTAAGTCTGCAACATTGCACAGAAGGACAGATATACATGGAGAGGAGATTCGCTGACTCGAGCAGATTCCTCCTCCGATGCCTATGCTGCAGTCCAGTTGTTTGCGGTACTAGACCATCACCGCCAAAACCTAGACCCCGTTCCGCCCCTGCCGTACCATGCGGAGCTTGACAAGCCAATACGGATCCGTGACGGTTCAGCAGCCATCTCTGCCGTGGAAGACAGCCTGGAGACCGAGCTGGAGGAGCCCATTGCGGTGGCGAGCGAGAAGCCAGCCACACTGTCGGAGAATTACCTCGAATCGCTGGGAGACAGTGTCGAAATCGAAGCAGAGACGGACGGCGATCCTGTCATCCCGGATCGCGAAGTGAGCAAGGCGAGCAAGGCCGCAAAGCCGCCGCCGCGCCCCAAAGACCCCCGCATCACCGAGGCCGAGGTGTGGCTGGCCCAGTTCCGCGTGTCGCACCCCAAGACTCGAGCCGCGCCCGCCTCGCTTCGCTCGTATTATATCTGGTACCGAAACGAGGACCTGAAGCCCGACGATATAGCGGCTCTGCTGCGAGACCCGCCGTTGCAGACGAGCACGGTCACCAACTACATCCTAGAAGCCATCCGACTCGAGAAGTTGACATTCCAGAAATCGAGGCTAAGCACCGAGGTGCTCAGCCTGTTGCCCAACGAAATTCTGGTAAGCAGGTACAAGACACTGACCAAGATGTGCGAGGGGCCCGAGCCGAAGGCCGGAGCAGCCCAGAGCAAGAGCTAGGTGAACGCACAGGTAGAGAAATATATATATATATATATTCATGGGCACATATATAGCCACATGGATAATGTTAGGTGGAGTGTGGGCTGTTGGGAAAACATGAGGAACCGCAATTACAAAAGAGTTAGGGGCAAGGGTCTTAGCATCTGCACACATTGATATAGATCAAGCCGGCACACCATGGAGCCAGGGGTATCTTAACTCATCATTGCGAAACATGTCTTGGCCTACCTAGGCCATGTAGCTATCAATTTGCACCTTCTTGTCCTCTCCGCCGCTCACAATGCCTAACTTCTGGTCCCATACGACGCTGAACACCTTGCATCCATCGCCGGGTATAGCCATCTTCTGGGGCTCAGCGTGGCGCTTGAGAGACACGACTGGCTCGCTCACACTACCACCGATTCCGCCGTCCTTTACCCTCGCCGGCCGGACATCTCTCAGATCCCAGATCTTGCATGTCCCGTCGTGCGATCCGGACACCAAACTATAGTCGTTGTTGGGAGCTGCTGCCAATGTGCTCACCATGTTCTTATGCCCAATCAGCGTCATGACGGATGTCGTACTGGTGCTTTCGCGGGGGTCGATTAGGTATATCAAGCGCTCGCTCGTCCCGACAGCCAGCAGAGGGGCCGAGGGACGGGATATCGCTGCTAGCGAGAAGAGGGCATTGGACTTGCGTACAGTGCTGACAACTCTGCTTGTGGTGAGGTCGATTGTCTGGAGAGTGTGGTCCTGAGAGGTCGAGTAGGCCACCGTGCGGTCTTTGGGGTCGAATATCGCGGCCGTAGCCGGCGAGTTGTGATTCTTCATCATAGAGAGGGGACCTCTCTGGGCAGCCGAGACCGCCGATGACACCTTCCTCCGCTTGCTGCCGGTGGCTCCGGCCACGAGAGCCTTATCGACCTCCGGGGCCGAGTCTTTGGACGTAGCCCACAACCCGACAGAGCCATCGGAGGACGCCGTAAGCAAACGCTTAGAGTGTCCGTCCACTGCAAGAGAGTCTACAGACCCGGTATGACCATACAATTCCAATGTCGGCTTCAGCTCTCCCGATTCCTGGCCGGCTTCGCTGTATTTCCACACCCGTACAGTGCGGTCCATGCTTGCCGAAGCAATCTTGGAGTCGGAGAGAAACTTAGCCGCTTTGATGCTCGCGGCATATCTCTCCGCGCTGACAGACGGTGAGGTCGCCATCAGCTGGCAGGAGGCATTCCAGATCCTCAAAAGGCCGTCGTACGACGCGGAGAGTATCCGTTCCTGCCCCTCGTAGCTGCTGCCCGACCACTTCCCCGCCGCTGAAGTCTCCGACAGAACGTCTACCGCGCTCACCCAATCATCATGCTCTAATGTGCCTGCATATCGTGGCGGGAGCACGCTGCGTACGTATTGGAGTGTGACGGTCGATTCGAACGATAGTCCATTGTCTTTCAAATACTTCTCGAGCGTCGTGCGCAGGTAGGCACCGTTGATTAGAAAGTCGAAGGAGATGGTCGAGGGAGTGTCGAGCATCGCCTCAGAGTTCAGCAGCATGGTCAACCCATGGCGACCGAGTTCTGCGGGTACGAGGAGCTGCCTCTTGCTCTCGGAGAGCTGGATGCTTTCATCCGTCGTCGTGAAGACGACCTTAATTTGAGAGCCGCCCTCGGTGGGTGCAGACTCCATTATGGTGGCCGGTGGGAGTTTTGAGCGCAATAGTTGCAATTGAACAGGTTCGATTTTCCCCCTTAGCCGGGGAGGTTTAAAAGCCGAATAATTGAACTCCAAGTCTGCGGAGAGGTTAAGAGGCGTCGGGAAGATTTTCTGTTCACCGAAGGCCAGGCAAAAAAAAAAAAAAGTTCTTGAGCCTTGCAGGGGAGCTTGTTCAAGACCCACTTCGCGGGGTTAGAGGGGCAGCCTCTGGGTAAGGGGAGCTGGCACCTCTTTACGCCAAAATTCGCGTCCTTTTCACGAGCGCGTCTTCCCATCCAGCCAGCCCAAGTCAGGCACCAGACCAAAGCGCTACCGACCAAAGATGGTGGCTCTCGAGGATGTCGAGGCGACACTCCTGCAGAAGCCCTCGTAAGGACCTAAACTTCTTCTTCTACGACACTCAGGGGCTAATTTCTCGCAGGGGCGACGCAGCGGAGGCGCCAGAGCGTAAACAGGCCGCCTACCACCCATTGAAGTCGTTCGACCTAGAAAAGGACAGACAGTACCAGCAACAATTCGCCGACATGTACTTCTTGCGCCTCACCAAGATCAAGCCCGCCGTAGAAGCGATTGCCGATGCGACATGGAAGGACACTGTCATTGGCGGCGAGCGGGCTAAACAAGTGGAACGAGTGCTCGATGTACGTCAAGGAGAGCTATGCTGGGTGGCAGGAACCATCTACATAGACATGCCACTCAAGCCCAGCATTCTCGACGATGTTGCCAAAGATGTAAGTGCCTGGAAGCTGTCCCCTCCAAGCGGGACTGCCTGGCCCCTGACACCGTCTAGCGCTGGATCTCTGCCCCGAGCACTGTTCAAAAGTACTTCTCGGAGGACGACCGCGATGTCGTCATGATGGAGGATGAATCAGGCCGTGTCCGCCTCATCGGCGACGCACTCAAGTCGGTAATCCTGGTCACTGGTTGTATCATCGCGGTGCTAGGAACGGAGAACGCCAGCGGCGAGTTTGAAGTTATTGATCTCAAGTTCCCTGATCTGCCGCCCCAGCCTGAGCGATGGGAGCTCTCGAAGCCGACAAACGACGTCAAGCAAGAGCCAACCGGTGAAGATGTGGAAATGTCCGAAGGGCGCCAGCCAGGCAGCGGGAGCAAGATCGCCATCGTCTCCGGGCTCGAGTTTTCCGATAGCGACGCGTCGTACGCCATGGAGCTGGACCTCTTGCTCGAGTTTCTGCTCGGAGAAGCCCTCGGCCCTTCGGCACAGAAAGAGCTCACACACATCAGCCGTCTCATCATCGCCGGTAACTCGATCGGCCCCGAGCACAGGCCCGCGCAAGAAGAGGCAGGCGAGAAGAAGTTCCACAAAAAGTACGGGTACGACAGTAGCTCCTACAACGCGCTTCCATCGCAGCTCTTAGACGAGTTCATGTCCGAGGTTCTGAGCACCATGCCGGTTACCCTCCTCCCTGGCCACCTTGACCCATCTAACGCGAGCTATCCCCAACAACCCATTCATGCGGCCATGTTCCCCAAGGCGAAGACATACGCAGCCCTTCCCGGCGTTGCCTCTCCTGGCTGGCTGGATTGCGTGACGAACCCATGGGAGGCAGAGATTGAGGGCTGGAGGGTTTTGGGCACCAGCGGACAAAACATTGACGACATCTTCAAATACGTGGATAGCGATGACAGGCTTGGCATGATGGAGGCTACATGTAGATGGCGGTGCTCTGCCCCTACTGCCCCGGACACTCTCTGTAAGCACATCCGCATTCTCGTACTTGCCCGAGCCTATGTGCATTGATGCTAACCGCCAGCCAGGGACATATCCATTCCAAGAGGATGAGCCATTCGTCATGAGGACTTGCCCGCATCTCTACTTTGTAGGATGCCAGCCGGAGTTCGGAACCAAGATCATTCAGGGCCCGGACGGCCAGATGGTTAGGCTGGTCACCGTGCCGTCGTTTGTGAAGACGCGTGAGATTCTGCTAGTCGATGCCGAGACACTGGACATCTCCAAGGTCAAAATTTCTGCATGATTTCAATGATATCCATGAGCGCGGGCCGGGTCATAAAAGATGAAGCCAACGGAGGGGGGAGGTACTGCGCTAGATTTGGTTCGTCACGACAATGCCAGGGAATAGGCAACCTGTAATAGATTAACGCAATCGTTATCTACAGTACAAAGTGTCTCTGCTAAGTTTGTAGTACAACCCTCAGCCCTCTTAGGTACACTCCGCTAAGGGGAGCGATGAAGAGGTATGAGGAACAAGCTCGTCAATCTCGATACTGCTTAGCGCAAAGAAACGCAAACTCGGTACTGGCAGCAATTCTTGTGTCAAGCGCTGGCTCTCCGATGCCATGGTCTCTCAAGCTTCTTGAGCAACGATCCTCGCCTCTCGCAAGCACGTTTCTCTCCTCCAAGTCTCTTAAGCTCAGGCGATCTGAGCAATCCAGCCATTCCAGCGCCGAGTGAACTTCATCATCATGGTAGCAACCCCCTTCTTTGTGCTGCGCTCGACGAAATCCTTGCTACCTTCGGCCAGAACGTGGTGGTCGCCTGTAAGCATTCGCTGGGCCACAGCGCGCTTCTCCCGGCGGCAGTTGGAGGCGGCCTCGTGATCTTCCTATAGACCCTCGGCGATGGCTCTGCCGGCATGCAGCGCAGCCTTTTGGACGCGCAGGCGCAGGCCTCTGACTGCCTCCAGGGCCTCCGCCCCCCGGCGTTCGCGAGCCTCGGCGGCAACGCAGTCATCAATCCAGACGCCATTGGACGCTGCCTCCCGGGCTGCGATGCGACTGGGCAGATATCGCAGGTCAATAGTAGTTTCGAGGTGGCGTGGTCCCGAATCGTCAAGTTCGTCCTTGTCGACCTCTGCTGTATCCATGGAATCGCTCCATGCTTTCGAGTCGTCATCGTCGCCGGCGTCGCCGATGTTGCCCGGCACAGTCCCTTCAGTGTGCACGTTGATGTGAACAAAATTCACGTTGATCTTCTCCAGCATCTTAACAGCCTTGCCGCCACTGGAGAAGAAGTCTACCACACTGAGACACCTCCCGTCATAGGTAATCGTAACCTCTCCGGCAGTGGTGGTGACTCGGCGGGCGTTGACCTCGAAGCGTGGCGAGACCGTGAGGGTGATGGTCTCAAGGGAGACATCGAAGCCGCCATGCTCAGGCGACAGCGCCATCAGCGCCTTCTCCATGCAAGCCTTGTACTCGGCGCCGGTGCGGTTTGCTTCAACGACGATCTCTAATTTGCGCAGCAGGTGGCCGTACTTGACGACGTCGATCAAGCGGTCCTCCCGGTTGCCGGCAAACAGCGCCCGGCCGCGTCTAGATCGTTCAGGAGTTCCCCATGGCATACGCTGGGCTTCGCTAGTGTCGCGCAGGAGGTAACGGAACGTATTGTTTCCATACAAGACGCGGCTGGCCTCCATGGCAGTGTGTTTATTGACCCTCAAGATCTCAGGGTAAATGTCGGGGCGGCACCGAGCGTACCGCTGAGTCCAAAGCCTCATAACAAGGATTGGCTCTTCGGATTCCAGGAGGTAGCTGTATATCTTCTCGCGTATCTCCAATGGAAGCTTGAAAAAGAAGTTTCTTTTCTCGCGACGGTGGGGGCCAACAACCGGAGAGGTCGCCGCACTGGCGTCCTTGTTCTTTTTCACGCGCACTTTTTTGGCGCGAGGTTGGTTCCGGATGGCGGTGGTGATTCCTTCTACACCCCGCTTGCGCCGAGCCATGCGCCGAGTGTTTTTACTATTCAACCCAGACTCGTTGGTATTGTCCTGATTTACTTTTGGACTGACAGAGAGATTGGCGTGTCTGGCGGCATCCTTGGCAGTCGTAGACGGGGTCGGCGGAGGAGATATAATGAAGCCATGAGTTGGGCTAACAAGAACCTGCTTCCCTGGTGAGGAAACAGTTTCATCAACATTGGCGTCGAGCAGCGAGGGGCTCAAGTGCTGCTTTGGTGTCGTGGCATGCTCCTTGTCGGGACTGGTAAGGCTCGATTCCTCGCGATAGGTTTCGCTGTTGGGCGAGGCGAGTTGCTTGCTATCGCGAAGACGGAGTTTGAAGGCAGTCAGGTTCGCCTTCTTGTGGCCAGTGATTTGTTTTGGACCTCCATAGGAGCCCAGAATAGGATTCGGAGCATCAGGGTTGGAAAAATCACCAGCAGATTTGTCGGTCTTAGCATTTTCAGCAAACCATTCTACCATGTGCAGACTGAATTTCTCAGCTTCCATTGCCTGATTGTTTATATGGGCCGATACAAGCTGTAAGCTAGTGAGGTTGGACTCGGTGGGCTTGCGGCGCCCACCACCACAACCCGAATCTCGGGTAGACTTTGAGGTGCCACTCGGAGAAATAGGAGGGGGGTCCATTTCAAGATGCCTTGCCGTCTGATCAAGAGGGAGGTATATCTCGAGTCCGTTAGTTGGACTAGTTGATGGACGTTAAGGGCTTAGGTAGTGGTGGTGCAGGATGTGGAAAGTAGGCAGCCTGCTAGGGGCGGCAAGTGTCGATGCTGAAGAACCGAACAAGCCGTCCTGTGGTGGAATGGAATTTCTCAACTTTGTTTGATGGGCATTCGAGAATATCGCAAGTCTTGGTGCGAAAGCAAGGCGGGAGCGGTGCCCGGGCAGGTCAACCAGTGCTTCCCGGTTGGGAAGGAGGAAGCTCCAACGCCCGCCGGGACGGTGAATGTTGGACTGTGAGGGCAAATGTTTCGGATGGAATATGAGGAAGGCCAAAGATGAAGAAGCTGAGAAGGTCACAGATGAGATGGCTCGGGCGAGATGCCTCGGTCTGGGAAGCGCGGTGAGGTTGGGTGGAAATGAGATCGGCGGCACCACCTTGGATGTGAGCAGAAGGTGAGGGCAGCCGCGGGCATAATTTTTTGTTGATGTCAATTATGATCTAATGTGATATGACTGCTTTTCATGGCAGGGACTCTGGGTCTCTCAGATCTCTCTGCCAGGTCGCCAGTTGTACTCTCATTTGTCCCCAGGAGGACGGTCCTCTTAACCACGCCCTGATTTTTCGACAAGGAGAGGTATGTTTGAGCCAGAAAAAGCAGGACGTATTGATTACGAACAAAACATTTCATTCTATCTACAATCCTTCACGGAGGGTCATTTCTCTGCTCCGGCCTAGTTGGTAGAGAAAATAGATCCTCGAACACAAATTGTTTACTTTCATGATGTATGACGTCGGCACCTGGCCTCCATCGACTCCATCTAGGGGGTGAAATAGGCCTATATATTAGCTACTAGACTTCTCTCGGACTCACATTATGCAGGCCTCAAAGCTTTATGTTCTATAAGAACATCGTATTATGGTAATGGCGAGATGTCTGGGCTCCAGCTTGCCCATAGCCTAGCCCCGACCGTGAGCTTATAGACCCATTCTTGCTTGACCTTCTCGATTCACCGACTATTTCAGCACAAGTCTATATAAACCAATAAGGGCTTGAGCTAGATCCTTACAGCCGCACTGAAGATGCTCGCCACCCGTCGCTGTCTTCGGCCACGGCTTTCGCGTCATCCAGAGCGAGGCGAACCTGAAAATGATCTCCATGCTTCCAGGTTATGCTAAGTGCCTGAGCAACCACGGTAGCAAACATGGTATGTTTATTTTTAGGTATCATCAGGTGCATCGGGTACTTCTAGATGCACCTCAAACTTCATTAGGCGTATTTACTGTAGCACAAATTCTCAAGACACGATTCTGCAGGGAGCTAGGGAACTAGTGTTATCTTCTCTCTTCGAGTATCAGTAGTCGGAACGATACAAATGTGGTGTACCGCACCCCAAAGGGTATTGCTAGAGGACGGTACGGCTCGGGCGGAGTTTGACATGGCACCGTAGCAACGTCAGGCCGCAGGGTCAAGAGACGCACTCTTCGCTCTTGCCATCCTCCTCCCTCGTGATGCCGTGAGTAGGCGCCGCCAGGTCCGGGAGGAGCCCGGGATGGCTTGTTTCGGCCCAGCAGAGGGGGAGCAGGAGGAGATAGAGGAGAGGAGAAGGAGGAGACTGCATATCGATTACCCTACAGTTGAACAATGGGCTTCCTAATCAGGTCACGAGAACCTGCTAGCCCCGGTGGTCGCGTATCGGCTTTGTCAGAGCCTTTCGCGTCCGGTCCCTTGATGCCCATCTGCCTCCACAGCAACAGGCTGGGGCTAAGCACGGCGACGAGGGCGACCGGTGCACCATCGGAGGGCTCTATGCTCGGGGTTGGGCAACGTGATTGGATTGACTGGCTGGGCGTTCAGGGCTCGTCCGGGCCCCCGGCGCTTCCAGGGGCCTGGTCACGATGCATGGGGATCGTGACCACAAAGTCGGACGAGGTTAGGGTTTCGGGGGGAATGGCATGCTGAGGGTGAGGGAAGGGGTCCGGTCCGGCGTGCGGAAATCTGGGGAAATGTTGGGAGCCAAGTCGTTTACCATCGGTTTAGTAGCGTCGTAGGCCCGGGCTAGAGCCTGGGGCTGCTGCTGAATCAGTCTTGATATCTAGCCGCTCTCGGACCCCCGAGTTCAACGGCAGCACTAGCAGGTAGCCTTGCAAGCCTTGGTAGCCTCAGGGCTAAGGTGGCTAAGGTTACTACGTATTACCGCTGCAGAGATACGGCGCCGTGGCTTCCAGGCTGTTCCAGGCTGTCTTTTTTGTCAAAGGATCCTCGCCGTCCCCACTCAGCTCACCTCGCACCTTCCCTATCTATACGCCCTTCCTTGACACACCACTGACACACCTCCAGGCGTAGCCCCTCCAAAGGCTTCCAATCCAGAGCACCAAAGCACCGCGTGCAGGGAAGCAAAGCTGCTTCGCCCAGGGCTATATCTAGACCAGGAAGGTCGGGCCTGGGCCACGACCGGGTAGAATCTCTTTGACAGAATGAGCCGAGTCACGCGATCGCCATTCAGAGTTTTTCTTATCTCATAGCACCGTTGAGCGAGCCAAAGCTATTTGCGACCGCTCGGCGCGACTCCACAGGATAAAAAAGACGGGTCGCCGTGTTACCGCCCCCTTTTGATATATACCTAATTACCTATCCATCTTTCCTACCTGTGCCGAATTGCACTCCCCAGCGCTTCGAGAAGCGCAGAGCCCTCTCAGGAGCCGCAAATTACGCCATACATCACATACATATATTAATCCATATACATTCCTGTTGCTGAAGGACCCGTCCTCGTCCGCCCTACCCGTCCATATATACCCTCTTCCAGCACCCCCTTAGCCTTCCACCATGGGCTCCGTCTCCCCCGAACTTCCGAAGCCCTGGATCGAGACGCCATGTGTGTACTCGGCCCCGCTCTCGCGGGCGGCGGGGTGCAACATCCACCTCAAGCTAGAGAACCTCCAGCCGTCTGGGTCGTTCAAGTCCCGAGGCGTAGGCAACATGATGTTTCGTGCCGTGGCTGAGGCGCCCAACGCCAACGTCCATTTCTACTGCAGCTCTGGTGGCAACGCCGGGCTCGCCTGTGTCACCGCAGCCATTGCGCTCCAGCGCAAGGCCACCATTGTTGTTCCTGTTATAACATCCGAGTTCATGGTCGGGAAGCTCCGCGCCCTCGGTGCGGAAGTCGTGCAGATTGGTGCGAACTGGGGCGAGGCGGACAAGTACCTGCGCGAAGAGCTCCTGGCGAACCATGACCCCACCGGCAAGGGTGTCTATGTCCCGCCGTTTGATCACCCGGACATCTGGACCGGTCACTCAACGCTGGTCGACGAAGTCTTGGAGCAGATGGGCAAGGACCACGGCGGCAAGCCCGTCGATGCGATTGTCTGCAACGTTGGGGGCGGCGGCCTCTTGAACGGCATCATGGAGGGGCTCGACAGGCGGAAGAAGCTGCTAGGCGAGACCAAGGTCTTAGCCATCGAGACGGTAGGAGCCGACAGCCTGCAGTACAGTATCAAGGCCGGCAGCTTGGCGACATTGCCCAAGATCACATCGATTGCGACCTCCTTGGGTGCCCCGACGGTCGCCGCCAAGACGTGGGAGTGGGTGCAGACTTCGGGAGACAGCCTTATCTGTTCGACCGTCACGGATGCCGACGCGGTTATGGGATGTGCTCGCTTTTTGGACGATGCTCGCATCCTCATCGAGGCGGCTTGCGGTGCCACCATTGCAACTGCGTACAATGGGGACCTTCGCCGGCACCTAGGGAAAGGTTTGGATGATGCACAGTGGGCTGGTATGAACGTAGTGTTGGTGGTTTGCGGTGGCTCCTCAATCAGTCTGGAGATATTGAACAAGTATAAGGAAGCATATGGCGTCAGCGTTTAGGGGCAGGGGCAACTGGTTTGGGAAAAGGAATATGGATAGGAGAGCGTCTTTGTTGAGATTTCTTGGCGCAGTTTCTACAAATGACCATCTTGGGCCGCATAGGAACCAAGCATGGCTCCCAAACGGTTGCGCGTTTCTATTTTTCGCCTGGCCTAGAATAAACTATCTCGGCATATCCCTCAGGAACATCCTTTGTCAGTCTGGCTAGGTCGTGGTAGGTAAGTTTCACTTCGCCAAAGTAGTTGACGTCTCCCTCCTGCTGAAAGTCGAGGCGCGTGAAAAGGGCGCGACTGGCTGCATTGTGCGCCTTGATCTTGGCCATCAGCATCTTGAGCTTGAGAGGCCGCTGCGAACATGTCCCGTTTTGGCCAGTCTCGGCGTCGAGTTGGTATTCTTGCAGGATGCCTGCAATGTTCTTGAGAATGTAGTGGAGAAAAGCAGACACAGTAGCCTTGCCGAGGCCGCGGCCGCGGTCCTGGGGCTCTGCAATCATAATGTCGACTTCTCCTATGCATAGCCTTGGCGACGGTGCGCCAGTATCCGACGGGGGCACGTCAGCTGTCTCGTCTACTTCGTCGTCGTCCGGGTAGAGGAAAAAGTTGATATCCCCGACCATCTTTTCGGGCGCATCCACCACCCCAGCCGTCACGGACGGGGGCGACGTCGATGTCGCGTCTGTCGATAAGGGTTGGCAGATGATGAAAGTCAGCTTGTCGTGCGAGGCGCGCCACGACTCTTGGTTTTCATACTCCTCCTCGACGGTGAGTCTTTCCGACGCCGTAGCCTCCTGGATGGCCTGCGAAAAGTGTCAGGCCTGCGGTCCTCCGGGGCTGGCGGAAGGTTACCTACCGGGTCCTCCATCCAGGCGTGGTACTTCAGGACATGTCGATGGTCGTAGGGCACCAGGAGCACCTGCGGCGTTGAGACGGCTGGTGTGCGGGTTAGGACAGTTGACGGGGTGGTTGTCGAGTCACAGAAAGGAGCGTGGCTGCCGAGAGAATGGACAAGAATACCTGTAAATTCGTTGTACTTCATATTGACTAACGCTTCTTCCCCTCTAAAGACCCAGTTCCATATCCTAAGTCGCTACTGTACTTTATTATGTCTTCGGCGGCCGCCCGTGGTTTAGTGCAAGGGGCAAAAGCGCTCTGTGTGAGCCCTGAGTCGAACGAGCGTAGTTTGCCTCGGCCACTGAAATCGGGGTACCGTACTCTACAAGCCTAGCCTCGCTAGAGCGCTTGGTGGAGCAAGGGTTAGGGATGGTGCTTCCCTATAGACCCCCCTCATTGGGCAGCACGACTAGAGTCCCTGAGGTCTCTGGCAGAAAACAAAATGTTTACCTACCCGGGGGGTTCGATTCCAATCTGTACTCCATGTGCCAACAGAAAGACTTTCTATTCAAAATGTGTCAACTAAAGCCCGCTGCCTATTCTATTCTAGAGGGGATGTTGCTTGTTGATTTATACACGACGACGCCTGACACCTGGCATCGCTCTAATACACATATTGTACAAGTATGGAGCCCGCATTCGCCGGGTCTTCTAATCCTCCACCGGCAGCGGGGGGAACAAGGTACTATGAACACCTCTGAGGAGAGATACCCTGGGTGCCCCATACGTATAGTCCGCGCCCACCTTGGCGTGCACGAAAGTGCGCTTGTCGTCTGCGACTCCAAGCCAGTCAAGGATCTCGGCAGCCTTCTCAGGTATGAATGGCTGGAGGAGGATGGCAACTACGCGCAGTGACTCAGCAGCCACAAAGACGGTCGAGTTGAGAAGCTCCGTGTCGCCTTCCTTGGCTAGGTCCCATGGCTTCTCCTCGGTGAGGAACACGTTTGTCTGGTCCGATGTCAACGGGTGGGGCTCCGGGTATAAAATAGAGACGCGCTTACCATTACCACCGCCTTCATGACGGCTTGGATGGCATGTGGTGGATGGATTGCCTGCTCCATGTGCTCAGAAACAGTACCGGACAGCTCGTTGATCGCCTCGGCCTGTCGGGACAGGGACTCGCTCCACCGCGGTGCTTCCACGTCTTGGTCCTTCGCGGCCTGCTCGACAGCCGCCTTGATGTTCCACCTCGCCGACTTTACCACGCGAGACACCGCGTTCCCAAGACCCCCCTGCAGATACTTCTTGTACCTTTCCACAACCATATCGTTGTTGTAGTCCCCGTCGTTGGCGATGCCGCCCTCATGCATCAGATAGAAGCGCATCGTGTCGACGCCGAAGCGCTCGATGGCGAAGAAAGGGTTGACGGCGTTGCCCTTGGATTTGGACATCTTTTTCCGGTTCATGGTCCAATGGGCGTGGCTCAGAACTGTCTTGGGCAGCGGAAGCTCCAGGGCGAGGAGCAAAGCCGGCCAGTAGATGCAGTGGAAGCGGATGATGTCTTTGCCGATGACGTGAACGTCCGCTGGCCACCCGCCCTTCTGTTCTTCGCCGGGAACCCAGCCTGGATAGCCCGCTGTGGTCAAGTAGTTGATCAGCGCATCGATCCAGACGTAGATGACCTGGCTCGGGTCGCCCGGGACCGGGATGCCCCAGGTTAGGCGCTGAGACGGCCTCGAGATGGACAGGTCTTCGAGGTTGTTCTTGACCCACAGGACCACCTCGTTCATCCGGTTAGCCGGCCGGATCCAGCCAGGGTTGTTTTCGTAGAACTCGAGAAGCTTGTCTCGGAGGGCCGTCATGCGGAAGTGGTAGTTCTTCTCCTCAATCCACTCGACCTCGCTGCCGCTCTCCTTGGAGGCCATGAACACCTTGCCGGTGAACTCGTCCAGCCTCCGCTCGATCACGGACTCGGGATAGAAGCACTCGTCGCTGACACAGTACCAACCGGAATGCTTAGTCTCGTAGATGTAGCCCCTCTCCTGAAGCAGCATCCAAAAATGCTTAACGGCTTCGATGTGATCCTGGTCCGTGGTCCGTATGAAAAAGTCGTTGTCAACATGAGCGGCCTGGGCCAGGTCCCTGAATGTGCTGGAGGTTTCGTCGCAGAACTCCTTGGGATTCATGTCCTTAAGCGCAGCAGCCCGCTGCACCTTGGTGCCGTGCTCGTCCGTCCCTGTGGACAACAACGCCGGCACGCCCTTGAGGGTGTGCCACCGCTTCAGGACATCGGCCAGAACCATCGAATACATGTGGCCGATGTGAGGCGCTGCCAATGGCTTCAGCACATGCACTCCTGCTCACACATACCCTGTGACGCGCTATGACGTTACTCACCAGCATTGACGTAGAATATGGGTGTCGTCACATAGTACGGCTTTGCACCCGGCGTCGCCGCCGTTGACTCGCGCCGGCGACCCGAAACATATTGCGGCAAGCAGGTCGGGCAGACCCAATTCCTTCGCCAGCTCACAGAAGATTGCAGCCGAAGGAGTCTCCTTGCCGAAGACATCCTGACAAGCTCCATCGAGCCCGGTTGTGGCTGCTGTTTTGATGTGCGAGTCCTCCCCTGCAGGCTTCTTTGCAGTGTCGCTCGTGAGACAACGCGCGACTTGAGCTCGCCAAAACCCTGCCGATAAAGCTTGGGCGCCGCGTGCGAGCTCTGATTGGCGATAACTGTGCTAATATGCTGAGCCATTGCGTGACTCACGCCTTGCCAGGGGGCGGTCCGTGCTGGTGCACTGTGCCTGGACCCGCCTGACTCAATTGAACCGAGCCTCCTGCTTTTAAGACGTCGGCCCTATACAGCATTGACACTCGAGCATTTTCCCCCCCCACCACCACCTACCTACCTACCTCACGGAGCAGACCTCCTTGGTATCGAGACCGGCGACCCCCAGGCGAAAGCAGCAGCTGGGCACCCTCTATTTACCCCCCTAACTCGGCGCGCACCTCGTGCGAGTAACCGCGAGAACCCACCACCCGCGCAGCTTGGACTTGTTTTTGCGCCCACTGTCAAGCTTTACACTCGTCCCCGCCCGCGAGACAAACACCGGAAGGTCACCTCTCGCGCCCTCCAAAATGGCCGCCGTGACAAACGATTCGATCCAACACCGCGCCTCGCTCGAAGGTACGATCGACCCCCACGACCCCGAACCGTCTTGAACCACGCCCCTCACACACCACCCGCAGCAAAGAGTTTCGTCGAGGCGTACTACAAGTGCGTGAGCGAAAATCGGTCCATCGCCAACCTCTACACCACCAATAGCCCTTCTTACAAGGCCATCAACCGGACCTCGGACCTCAACATCAATGGGGCCGTGGTAGCGCTCCCAGAGGACTATGAGCGCATCCTCGAGAACCAGCGCCGCCTGCCCTTTGGCTTCGAGAACATCCGATACGTGGTGGACAACTGGGACTACCACATCATCAACTTCGAGTTCAACATGGGCGCGCCGCAGGAGGTGCTGACCGACCCCAAGAAGGCTGAACGCTTCATGCTCGAGGTCATGGTTTCGGGCACAGTCCTGTTCGGCACCGATAAGGACGGGCCGAAGAAGACCTTTTACGAATCCTTTACCCTGGTTCCAAACTGGGAGATGTTTGCGAAAAGGGGAGCGCCGAGGAACGCAATGCGCTATCTCGTATTGAGCCAGAACTACCGCACTATTTAAGACGGGAACGAGACGGAATCCAGAGGCAAGGACGGGGCCCAACATCTTGAGCGGCCAGGCCCAGCACCCAATGGCCCAAGAAAGCAGGAAACTGCGTCAAGAGCAGCAAGAGTTGCCAGCGACAATAGCAGGGTAGGCTGGATGGTGACGGGAACCAGCAATATTGCAAAAGGATACATCGAAGGGGACATATTGGACACGGCACGGCGTTCAAAGAGGGACTCAACGGCAATCAAAGCCATCTTTGGAAGGACCATACACACTAATCTGTTTGAGATAGCTCTCCCAGCAATTCGGGCTCCCCCTCCCGACCAGCCACGGATCGTTTGGTTGGGTAAGGTAGATACCAACCTTGGCTTAGTTACAACCAATGATAAAAATGCAGCTCCGGGGTGCATCTTTAGTTTAGTCTCGTTCCTGACCAGTGCGGCGATCGGTCCCACTAGCATCTCGTAGAGAACAAATATCTGAGTAGCCAAGTTGCGCATAAAATAACATTGAACTCTTGCCCTTTCTAGGCGCCTTCTTTTAGGCACTTCCGCCGCCACTCCCAGTAGCCCACGCGAATGCGGTCCCACTTCTCACCCAGGCGCCGCAGGCACACATCCGCCTGTTCCTTGTCCCCTTTCTCGGCGTAGATCTCGGCCAGCAGGTCGAGTGCATGGGTGCTCCGGACCACCTCGGAATCCTCCTTATTAATATCTTTGACGAACTCGAGCACGAACGGCTCAACGCTTGCCAGCGGGCGGCCGCCTTTGGCCAGCACGCCTTTGAGGTAGTTCCACGGGCTCTGGTTCTGCGGCGCCACGTACGTATTGTCCTGCGCGAACCGGATCTCGCGGTCTATGACCGCAGCGGGCACCTTGGGGTCGTGGTCCGTCGCCGCAGACCCGGGGGTCGAGTACTCCGGGTTCGAGAACATCAGATAGAAGCGGTGTGACCAGGCTGAGTTGTTCCGCACGTCGTCGGCGATCATTTTCTCGACGCTCGCCAGTTCCTCGTCGTCCCACATACCCAACAGACCGACCACGTAGGAGCGGTACGACCAGACGTGATAGTTCTTGGTGTCCTCGACGAACAGTTCGGTGAGGAAGGCCCGCTCGGAGCGAGCTAGCGCTGCCACCTCTTCAGGCTTGTCGGCGATCTGTGGGTAGTAATGATCCACTAATAGATGCCGGTGGTGCCAGATCTGGTAGTTTTTGAGGTGCTCGAACGCGATCTTGTTGAGCCACGCCAATTCTTCCTTGATGGATCGCTTCAGGGCGAAGACTATAGAAGCGCGGTACAACCAGACCGTATAATGCGCCGGGTTCATCGTGATTATGTGCTCTGTCAGCTCCAGGCATCGCTCCGACTGCTCTTCCTTGGTCATTACGGCCCGCAGGTACGAGGTGGCTAGAGCCAGGCCCCAAGGGTCAGTGGACAGCACGGTCAAGCCCCGAGAAGATTATGCTCACCTTCAGCGTATTCTGCCGGGTAGGAGATGGCAGCCAACGCGCCCTCCGGCTCCTCCACAGGGATGGGCACCACATCGTCCCAAGCTGGGTCTTTCGCATAGCGGGACATGGTCTCGCCGTACAGCTCGTTCCTGAGCGCAGCTATCTCGTCTCGCCTCTTTCTCTCGGCTTCGACCTCGGTCTGGGTGACGACAACCGGGTCTCCGGTCTTGGGGTCCTTGGCGCCCCTCTGCGCCCGGCTCCGGGCCGCCTTGAAGCGCAGACTTTCGGCCTGCTTGATGGAGAGGAGGGCCTGCCTCGCCGCGCGGGCCTCGAACTTGTCGACGCTGTATGCGCCGATATCCTGGCCGTTGCGGTCGCGGCCCCAGTGGCCTGGGTCGGGCTTTTCGAGCACGCGGATGGGCAGACTAGCCTCGTTCACGTTCTTCCAGAGCTCCCGCTGGGCCTTGGTCGATAGCCGGGTCCGCAGCTGCGGGGAGCGTGCGACAACGCTACTGATCCACGCAGTACGGTCCGCTGGTGAGAGGCCGCCGAGCCCGACTCGATCGCGCGCGGCTTCAAGAGGGTTGGTCTCGGCGAAACGCTGGGTGCTGCGCTCGTGGACCGTCGAAGGCGCTGCGGCGGCGGCAGCAGCAGATGGAGGGGCAGCAGAAGAAGCTTTGGCTGGCTGCGGTTTGGCTGCAGGCAGCTCGGTAGTCAGCTCTGCAGCGAGGGAAAGAGAGTATGTATCGGGTAGAAAGGGAGAGGGACCTCAAGGGTTCGTGAAGGAGAAGCACATCAGGATCGGGAGCGGAAGAGCTTACCCTCTTGCGCTTTTGGCTTTGCGGCCTTCCCCTTGGGTGGCATTGTTGGCTTTACGATGCTCTTGAGAGCTTGGTGTGGTGGGGTTATTAGCCCAAAACCGTAGAAAAATGCCAGCCGACCGTGCTCTTCTCCGCCGCCCCTCCTTCCCAAGCGAGGGGGGGCGAGGGACAATGTTAAGCAGCCCGCAGGACAATATCAAAGTACCAGAGGCGCTATCCACGCCGCATTCCCCGCAAGCTGCAAATATGTGTCTTTGTTTTGTTTGTTCTTAGAATTTTTATTTTCTTTTGCTTGTATTAGAAATAGCCAAGTACGGTACTATGAGGCTCCTACGTCGTATGTCTACAGGTACAATGTGTTCCAGAGAGACGTCCCGCTGCTCCAAGGCTGTTGGTCCAAGGACAATTACCAGATTCCAGGCCCCACGAGGGCCATTAAGACGTTAACAAAGGCCCTAGTTCGGTAGATACTCGTGTCCCGCCCGCTGTCAACAAAACCTTCCCAGCAAAAAGAGTCTAAGCCTGAGCTCCATGTCGTCTAACCACCGCCTCCCTTACACCGGCGTTTGCCAGTTCCTATTTGTCCACTCGCCAGAATTTCCAGCCCTCCCGCTCCCCGGTGCTGCCGTGGACGCCCACTAACCTCTCAACGCCCTCGTTGCCCTCCGCTTTGAGGAACTTTTCCAAGCTGATCTCCATGCCTCCCTCGTCGTCCTCATCCATGCCGTTCTTGAGCACGGCGGGCCAGAGCACACCCACGCCATCTCCGCCGAGCGTCGTGACATATTTTTGGTAGTTCTCCTCCTCCAGCTGGGCCTCCAGCTGCTCGAGTTTAGCCCGCGGCACGCCCGGTTTGAGCAAAGTGATCACACAACCGCCTCCGCCGGCGCCCGTAAGCTTCGTCCACCCAATACCCTGGTGGTCAACCAGCTCTCGCACTCGCTCGATCCTAGGATGTGACACGCCAAGTGACACCAGCAGGCCATGGTTGATAGTCATGAGCTCCCCAAACCTTCGTAGGCATTCCGGGTCCTCCGTGTCAAAGTCGTCCTCGCCAATGAGATCAGTCACGCTGTTTGTAACCTTGTCCATGGCGTCGAGAATGGACCCCACAAGCTTGGGGTGCGCTTCCTTGAGCTTGCCAACCTTGGCAACCTCGTGCTGCGTTGATTTTGGCGTTTTGGTATCCACGAGAAGGAGCGGAAGCTCCGGCATGTTCCAGAGCGGCTTGACTGACGGTGGCTTTAAATAATCTGTCCTTTGGAAGAGCACTGCCTTGCCATTCGTCGACACCGTGTTGTCAATGCCGGAGGGGTTTCCGTGGATCAGCATCTCGTACACAAAGGCCCAACGGTTAATGCGTTCAACCTGCACCCGGGCTTCGTCTGCCGGCTGGTCTGGATGGGGTCCCGACAGCGCCCGCTGCTGCAGGAGAAGCGCTGCCGAGATGCAGACTGCGATGGTAGCGCTGCTCCCCAGGCCGCCCCCGATCGGGATCGTCGAGCGCAGGGTGTACTGACAGGCAGGGAAGGACTGCGACCCTAGAGACAGGAAAATGTACAGGAAAGACGCCGAGGCATTCTGATGCACCTTGCGCATCTCTGCTGACTTATCCGGCGAGACCCCCGCGAGGAGAGGCTGGATCGCCTGCACCAGTTCAGGGTCCAAAGTATTCACGAAATCGTAGTAGCTCTTCTTCTTGGACGGGTGCGTGAAGGTCGACCATGGGAGCTTGTCGATGTTCCACGTATGGTCGAGGTCGATATCGGGGAAGCGCAAAGTAACGGTTCGCTTGGACTTCGAGAGCGTCGTGACGAGCAGGTAAGACCGCAGCGAGATCGAAGCAGCTATTGCAGCCTGTTTGCGGGGGCACAATGGGTCAGCAACGGTCCGTGCCTTGTATCGTGCACACGCGCGCGAGAGGAAGGAGGGCGGGTCGGCAGAGAAGGGAAGCAAAGAGAGAGGGTACCGACCTTCCCATGCACCACAGAATGCTCCCCAAACACAATCGTCTTTCCAGGGGCCGACACCATGAAGGCGGGCATCATGGGACTGGACTGTTTGCGCTCCATCTTCTTCCGTAGGCTCAGGTTGCCGTTGATATAGCCGTTTGTGTATCCGTTTGTGTGTCCGTTTGTGTGCCCGTTGCTATGGCCGTTCGCCTGGCCGTTCGTATTGCCGTTCGTGTGAGTGTGGTCGCGGGACGAGTCTTTATTGCTGCCATTGACTCCGTTCGACATCCTTCCCTCGGCCATCAGGCGTCTCTCGCGTGGAATGTGCGCCGCGTTAAGAACTTGCTGAGTCAACGCCCGGACTTTGGCGACGATGACTTGACCGAGAGTCCAAAGCTGATCTCGGGGAAGGGGGGGCCAAATTCCTTAGTGAGGTGGGGTCACCCGCTGTCGGGAAGTGCAAGTGCGAACGGAGCAAGACCGTTCGCCAGTCGGCGCGATATAGAAAGGAAGAACTCGTCGTTCTTGCCTCCCGCAGGGGGATCCTAGCAGGTAAAGGCAGCGAGCGATTCTTGGAATTAGCTAGGGGAGAGAGCTAGGACAGCTTAGTAGCCGGTGCAGTGGTAGAACAAGATGTCGTATAAGCTGGAGGGCGACGGTGGGCACAGGAAAGACAGCTTGAGCGGCGTGCAGCAGGCTTGAAGGATTGCAACCAAAAGGGGGGAAGGGGGGCAGAACGGAGATAAAGAAAGGATGGTTCGTTGGACTTAAATGAGTGTTGGTCCTCGAAGTCGGGCTCCGGGACGGGTAGGGGCTTGGGGCAATTAGTTATGTCTAAACTGAAGGCTTGGGGGAAGGAGGGGGGCTTGGAAACGCGCAGCAAAGGACTTCTCCGTCGTTCTGGATGATGGGATGGAAGTTTTGAGAAGTTGGGGGAGGTGACGACCACATAGTGTGTAGTGCCATCGTCGACAGGGGTACCTCGTTTGCTTGGCAGACAACTTCCTATCCGAGTGTGGCCTGATTGGTCCGGGGATGGCTTGCAATTCCAGCCCGCTGGAAGGCCGGCAAACTCCTGACAGGGGGGGCGGCCCGGGGTCCATTCGCCAATTCACATTGTTGGGACGCCCGCTCTCTCCATTCGCAGGTAGATGAGGGGCAAAACGTCAGACCCAAAGCTTACAGGTCGTAGTGGAGGTAGGTAGGTAGCTCGGTAGGTAGTCCCAGCTCCTCGGCTGGTTCAGCAACTCAGGTAGGTAATTATCCCTAGTGCGGCGGGACCGAGAAAGATACTTCACCCAAGCTCCAAGACAGGGGCGTCGTAGAAAAAAAAAATTAAAATAAAATAAGACAAATGACCCCCCCGTCACCACGCCGGACTTGGCCGGCGGGCCTGGGTAGAGAGGAGCGTGAGGGGTTCCGGGCATTCATACCAGCTGACCCAAGGGACAGACGTGGTGGCTGTGCCTCTCCACTTCTTCTCTTTTGGACGCGCTAGGCTACCTAGGTTACTGCCGGCAAGCCCAACGTGGTCTCAAACCTGCGTGACTAAGTTGAGACAGGGCATTGCCCATTGCCCATTGTAGGACCTCCGATGCGAAGTCGTTTCGTACTCCGCGCCCCCCGGCGACGGTGCTTGCTCCTCCTCGTCTTCCACGTGGCGGAGGCTTTGGGGGTAGGGCCCGGTCATAGATAAAGTTTCCGGGGAGGTGTCCTTGGCCCTCCGCCTCAACGCGCTACTCTAGTCAAGAAAAGACAGGGATCGAAGGGAACATCTTGATACGAGTTCCCAAGCCCGTCTAAGTATCTCCATTTTGCGAGGACGTGGGATCATATATTTAGCACCATGTATTTATCCACTAATGAAGTCCCATCAAGTTTGCTTATTCTCCTATACGGCGAGAGTAGATGGTAGCACAATCGGCGTTTGTGCCACAATTTGCATGCTGTTAGTGGTAAGATACGAGAGCCACCTCATGCCAGAAAGAACTAGCAACCGGACAGGACAGGCCGTCCCCAGAGCTGGACGTATACTACCTCTCTAAGCACGGGCTGTGGTTTGCATTAGTATATTTGACAAATTAGGAACACTGGATCTCTAGTATAGAACGTAGGGAGACAAGGCAAGCCCGAATCCAGCTGAAGAATTAAGTGCCGTCAGCGTAATCCGCACTCAGCCCGGCCAGCTCCGCTGCACTCTTTTTTTGCGGTCGATGTCGCCGACCTCCAATTCCATCGTCTAAGCCCCGAGCAGAGCAACAGCTATCGTTCTGTCGACCCGGACGAGTTCGCATGTACCAGGCTCAACCGTTTTGTCAGAATGCGGCGGCACCCGGTCTTAGCGTAATTCCGGCCGAACCAAGAAAGAGCTATGCGGCATACGCATGTCATCGCTGCCTTCTTATGAGTCCCACCGGCGAGCGACTATGCCTCCGCATCAACACCTTAGGCAAGCCCAATTACCCGTAAGCAGCCTCCAATCTGATAGACAGACAACCTCTCACCTCAGCACCCGTACCGCCGGTGGGTTTTAGCGAACGAACGAACAGAAAAATGACCGTGACCGAGATCGCCATCCTCACTGTGGCATCTGGCAATGTCTCCGAGGAGCTCAACGACTTGCTCACGAAGGCTCAGGAGATCCAAGACGAATGGTTTGCCGAGAACTACCCCGACTCAGGGTTTCGGCCAGGAACCACCAGAGGCGCTATGTATCAGCAGGTCGAGAACCCAGCTAAGATACTGATCACTGCACAATGGGAGTCGGTAGCTCAACATCTACATTGGATTGGCAGCGATGTCAACAAGGAGCTTATGGGGAACCTCATGAGCCACCTCGCAGTCGAGGGAGAAGGCAACGTCGTGTTGCTACATGCCAATATGGACATCTTTGACCCCTCCACACCGGCCGGCGGCACCCACCTGCTCAACAGCCCCGTTGTGAGCCTTGGGCGATTCACCATTGATTCAGACAAACGCAATGCCTTCCAGCAGGACCTCAGCGAGCGCATTCAGATCCTAGAGGACTTTTCCAAACCCCACGTAGTGCGTGGAGGCTGGCGGGAAGACAAGGAGTCCGAGGCCCAGGATGAATATTCCATGCTGGTCGGATGGGACAGCGTAGACAGGCACAAGGAGTTCGCCCAGTCTGCCGGTTTCCCCAAATACGCCGAGATCCGCCAGTATACCTCGAGTGCAGACATCAACCACTACAAACGGATCGTGTAGCTCCATAAAAGGGCAATCAGAAATAAAGACGACGGGAATGCGTACGCGAGAGAGACAGAGAGAAAGAGACATAGAGAGCCCGGAGACGCGGTGTTAGGTAGCTAGAGGGGAGTCATGCGGGCCAGGCGTAGTTGATCAATGCAATTCGTTTCGTGGGATCTTGCCGACTACATGCCTTTTTGAGGCTTGCGAGTACCAATTCCAGTTCCGAGACGCCTTTTATGGAGTTTCAGTCCAACC
The DNA here is from genome assembly GCA_021432635.1 of Thozetella sp. PMI_491. Lineage (NCBI taxonomy): Eukaryota > Fungi > Ascomycota > Sordariomycetes > Chaetosphaeriales > Chaetosphaeriaceae > Thozetella > Thozetella sp. PMI_491. Next base: position 422,909 of record MU270053.1, on the reverse strand, counting down.
CAGCCAAGGCAAATGCATGTCCCTCGATTCGACCCTCGCCCTTATAACGAAAGTCCTGCCTTAGGTCCGCCGTCGCCGTCGCCCAATGTCAACCGTCCGCCTCTCATGACGACTCCTTGCGCTTGTTCTTCTTGGGAACCTCCTTGATCTGCAGGTCTGTAGCGTGGCGCGTGCTGTCAGTGTCTCGCTGCTGCAGGCGCATAGCCGCAAGTGGGAGGGATGGGGTGGGAGGTCATACTCGGGGGCAAGCTCTGCTTCAGCTTCTCGGCCTTGTCGGAGTCCTTGAGGACCAGGGTGTAGAGGAACCGCTGGCACCTGACCTTGAACTTGATCTGCTGGGTCTTCTTGATCTTCTTGATCCGGGCGGCTGCGATCCGTTAGATTCCCTAAATTCACAGGTCCCGTATCGCCATATTGTGAACCTACAGGAGGCATCCGTCCGCCGGCAGATCTCGATGAACTGCGCAAACTGTCAGAAATTGAAGGGATGAAAGGTCTTTGGAGCTCCTCACCTTCTTGATATCGCCGATTTCCTGAGGCATTTTGTCGGTTGGTCGGTGGTGTGCTGGGAAAATGTGTTTCGCAACCAATTCAAATTGAAGATGGATTTTGGTCGAAATTTCGTTTGGCTTTGTGGGCGGCGCGTGGGGTTATGGGGTGGGGCTAGTATGCGAGGGGTCTCTCTAGCACTGTTGAAAGTTGCTCCTCCCCTGTTGTGGCTGACGTGTCGGGGTTATGTGGCGCAAGCTGCGATTCGTCATTATTGCTCCTGCCGCAACCCGGAGTGAGACTTCGAAGAACAAGCCAGATCGTCTGCAAAGCAGGCCAGAAAATTATTCTATAGGGTTAAATATCGTTCCTTGTGCCTACAAGCACACTAATCGGCGTTCTCGCCTCTCATCGCCATCGACACAAGCCGTCTCCGCCACCAAAAGCCGAATACTGGCTCCACTCCGTCCATTGGCCAGAGCCTGTGTAAGTCAGGCAGCCCACACCCGGCAGCAAGATGCCTACGCCTCTGGACAATGCTATGAAGTCAAAGGTCAGTATATCAGATCAATCCTTGATTTAAAGCTATCATCGGCTAATGCGCCACTCAGAATGCCTTCCTGGGTAAGACCGCCCCCAGTGCACTATCTCGACTGGCCCAACATCCACCTGACTGACATCGGGCAGCTTTCGGAGGACTCGTGACAGCAACAGCCATCTGGGCCATCTGGGGGTCGGACTTGTTCCCGGCCGCATCGGATCCAAAAGGTGATCCGGAAACATGGACCAGAGAGGAGTTACGAAGATGGCTCTCGGCCGTGAGCTCCACATCTGACCGTCTCGTCAGGACATGCGCTAACAAAGGTGGCAGAGAAACCTCTTCCCGCGGGAGAGTGACACCCGTGAACAGCTCTTGGAGCGCGTCAAGGCCAACATGAGGATTCCTCGGGGATAGATAGGAGACATGATCTGATCGTCCGCCGGCAATCCGGTTGCTGGACCCAGATTTATAGATACCCACAGATACGCTTATCATGCCATAACTGGCTGGCAGTTCCACCATCTCTTCCACACTCTTCATCTTCTTGCTTCAGTGTCGTAGTATGTGCGTATTTAGTATATGTCCTCTGACCTCTAGAGGCTGGTAAGCGGTTCCCTCCGCGTAATCTTGACCCAGTACTCGTGGGCAAGCCAGACTGCGGCACTAAAGAGCTTCACGGGTTGAGTAGGGTCAACAGGCGCAAAGTCGTATCTTCTCAGAAGCTGGAACGTCTGTTAGCTTGAAGCGTGTAAAGTCGGATGGAGGTAATCGTGCACGTACCTCAGGTAACACCTTGTTGAGCTCCATCAACGCCGCCCCCTTGCCCAAGCACTGGAACTGCCCATGGGAAAAGACAAGCTCTTCCATGTGAATCATAGTCTGACGTCTCCCCTCGTCAACTTCTAGCCACCTCTCAGGTCGGAACATGTCGGCGTCATCGCCCCAGAACTCCTTAGACCGACACATAGCATAAATGGCCGCATGTGTAGATAAATTCGTGCCACCGGGGACATAATATCCGTCAATAACATCGCCTTCCTTAGGCACCACCTTGTAGAACGGCGCTGCAGCAACTGGCGGGAATACGCGAAGACCTTCTTTGATAACTGCCTGGAGATAGGGTAGAGCACGTGCCTCAGCGTCTTTGACAGGCGAGCTGACTTGTCCTTTGGCGATGGCTTCACTGAGCTCAGCAAGAAGCTTGCGGTAGGCAGCTGGGTTTGTCATGAGGTACAAGAGTGTCATTCGAAGAGCCCCTGCACTTGTATCCGAGCCCGCAACTCTGAATTTATTAGGTAAGTAAGCACACTATCTATCGGGAGAATAGAAGCCTCGGTTGGGAGGCCAAGCACTTACATCAAAGAAGTCACCTCTTGCTTTAGCTCAATCTTCGTCATGCCATGGTCGATGAACGACTGTGCAATGTCCCTCTTTCGAATGGCTTCTGGGCTCATCCTCTCATTGATGAGAGAGCTAGAGAATCTGCTAGACCGTTAGTCCCGGTAATGGCATAGAAGCAGCTCTGAGCATACTTACGAGATGATGGCGCCCCATCCGGCTTTATCGCCATCTTTGGGGAGGAGATTGTTGAACGGCCAGGAAAACAAAATCTTCAGGACCCAAGAATAGAGACCAAAGATTGTCATGACAGGGAAGGCGGCATCGTTGATCTTAATTATGTCGTGCATGTCTGTGTCGTTTGCCAAGAAGCCCAGGGCGTTGCTAAAGGCCATCTCACCGACGCAATCAAGAGCAAAGAACTGCGATCGCGTGGCCAGCTCCATGGGACGAAAGTCAGAGTCCGTCGAGACATACTTCCTCTCGATTAGATCGACGAAGGCTGCGATAGCCTTGTCCATGCTGGCCTCGAAGCCATCGTTGTCTCTGCCGCTCAACTGCCACGCGCATCCAGCATCAGCTTCTGAAAGTGGTAGACACGGCAAGCATAAGAATAGGACCTACGCCAGCGAACATCTTCTTCCTACGTTCCGCCCTGCGGTCATTGTCGCGCATGGAAACTAAATTCTCATGCTTCGGGTCCATCTGGGAAGCCATGTACCAGTCACTCTTCCTGTAGCCGGACCTGGGGGCGCCGACGCGGTGCAAGACGTTCATATTGCTTGAGAATATCTCATTGGGGCCAATTCGGACCAGAGGCCCTTTGCGCATCTCAGTATAGCGTCGCGCGGTCAAGATAAAGGGCGCTGTCTCACCATATGTCTCCGTTAACCTCTTGAAGTCCTCGTTTGCTCTCCCAGAGAGGAACTTCTGCACCAGCCACAGGCTACTGAATCCGCAGATGACGGGCCCAGGGATGTGTCGAAGGCGATACCAAACCCATATATCGCGGACAATAGCGCCTGTGAGAAAAGCGGCGACGCTCGCAAAGGCAAGCTTGGAGGGTGTGGCCCGGAGTCCGCCCGGCACAAGCGCAAGAACTTGGTCCATCTTGGAGACAAAGAGCTTCAGGTTCTGCGGACCGTGGATTCGGCAGTGCCTCGATCGCAAGTCAAGAAAGGAAAGGTACTTAGGTGAGGGAGGCGGGTCCAGCCTATGGCGGTATGTCCTGTTCCCAACCGCAGCCTTCGCGACTCTGGAAAGCACAGCACACTGGACTCGGGACGTACGATCTAGCGATGAAGCAATGCATGCGCTGGCAGATCTACCTCCGCCAACGCCTCCCCTCTTCTATCTTATGTTCTAAGTACCTGGTCCTCCCTAGCCTGCCTCTCCCCATCAGCGTGCGAGAGGGGTCGGTCCGCCTCAAGGACAAGAGGGGTGGGAGGGGGCCGCCTCTCTGGCTCCGCAGGGCTGATGGTGCCGAATCTGGTACCGACGGGACCTTTGCTGGATATGTTCGCCATTTTGCCCAAGGTGTATTAGGTCGTGCGTAAATGTGCAGCAGTAGAGCAATCACGGCCACTCAACGTGGACAGCCCCTAGGCGTGGAAGCTACCGACAACCAACAGCAGATCCCGCAGCGTCCTCCGAGGCGGTCCAGAGCAGGGGTGCGCCGGGGGAGGGAAAGGAGGGGGGCTGATTAGACCGCCTGGAAGGTTAAGCGCCATAAGCCATGAGCAGAGAGAGAGAGAGGGACCTCGTCGCGCGGGGCAAAATGTCCCTAATCGGTACGAGGTGGGTCGTGGTTGGCAGTGGTCAGCCTCGCGCATTCTTCTCGGCATCGTGGCCATCGTCGCCCTATGTACCATACATAGGTAGCACAATCTGAGCGCTGGCGCTGGCGGATCAATACCTAATGATAGCCCCTCTCCCTCGTTGCTCGGCGGCTTTGTTCGCGGGCGGGTGAAACTGGTGTAACCAGGACAGTTCTGGCCAATCAGCGGCGTTTGGGAGCTCCAATCTGGGGAGTTGCGGCCCAGCCGAGCGGGCTTTGTGTCGCATTTCGTGACAGCGACAAGGACAGCTTTCAGCGCCCCACAATGTCCTTCCCTCTGTCATCCTTACACATTTCCATCACCTTGTCTGTCGCGGTTTCTTCTTTTCCTTCTTCCCTGCAGCCTGCGACCGCGAAGAGGGGTCCTTGACTTTTGCATATCCGTAGACGGCCGTCTGACTTGTGCCAAGATGGATATCCTCCAGGTGCGTAGCCCTACTCCCCACGTCCCAGCTTCGTCGCTTAGCTGCTTGTTCCGTGGCTAACCCAGCTTTTCCCTTTCGCACAGCGCCTTGCCCGGTTTCTGGACCGCCCCCTCTTCCCATGGAAGCGCCTGATTATCGGCTTCTCGGTCGCCCAATACCTCTTCGAGGGGTTCCTTGGTATGCGCCAGTACCAGGTGCTGCAGAAGAAGAAACCGCCCAAGGTGCTCGAGCTTGAGGTGTCACAGGAGGTCTATGACAAGAGCCAGGTACGAGCGCCCAAGAACTTGGCATGTGTTTACAGACAGCGGTGCTGACGAGCAGGAAACAGGCATACGGACGCGCCAAAGCCAAGTTTGAGGTCTTCAGCGGCCTCTACGGCCAGATCCAGAACATCCTCTTCATCCAGTTCGACGTCCTTCCCAAGCTGTGGTCATGGTCCGGCAGTCTGCTCCTCCGATTCGCGCCCACCCGCTTCACAGGCGAGATATCGCAGTCGATCGTCTTCATCCTGTCCTTCATCGTCATCCAACAGATCCTGTCTCTGCCGACCAGCATTTACCACACGTTCGTCCTCGAAGAGAAGTTTGGCTTCAACAAGCAGACCCCCCAGCTTTTCGTCACCGACATGATCAAGTCCAACCTCCTGGCTTTCGTCCTCGCTCCTCCCATCCTCGCCGGCTTCCTGTCGATTGTCAAGAAGACGGGCTCGCAGTTCTTCTACTACCTGTGGCTGTTCGGAGCTGGCCTCCAGGTCTTCATGATCACCATCTACCCGATCGCCATCCTGCCCCTGTTCAACAAGCTGTCGCCTCTGGAGGAGGGCAAGCTCAAGACCGATGTTGAGAACCTGGCCAAGAACCTCAAGTTTCCCCTCCACGAGCTGTACGTCATCGACGGCAGCAAGCGCAGCGCACACAGCAACGCCTACTTCTTCGGCATGCCATGGAAGAAGCATATCGTCATCTATGATACCCTAATCGAGAAGAGCGAGACCGAGGAAGTGGTTGCTGTTCTTGCTCACGAGCTGGGACACTGGAGCCTCGGTCACACCACCCGCCTCTTCGCCATTTCCCAGGTACGTCGTCCCACATCCTCTCCAGGATATAGAGATAGTTGTGCTAACCAGGAGGGCAGGTGCACTTCTTCTACATCTTCTCTCTGTTTTCCGTTTTCATCAACAACAACTCTCTGTACACTGACTTCGGTTTCACGAGCGAGCACCCCATTATCGTGGGCTTCCTGCTCTTCTCTGACATTCTCGGCCCTATGGACACGGTCATCAAGCTGCTCATGAATATCCTGAGCCGCCGCTTCGAATTCCAGGCCGACGCGTTCGCCAAGAACCTCGGCCATGAGGCCAAGCTGGCCAGCTCCCTGATCAAGCTCCAGATCCAGAACCTGAGCACGATGGATGCCGACTGGATGTTCGCCAGCTATCACTTCTCACACCCGATCCTGACGGAACGCCTGAAGGCCCTGAACTGGGTGCCTACCGCCAAAGTGGAGGTGAAGGAGACGGCCAAGGATGGGGAGGCTACTACGACAGGCAGGGACGAGCTGTAGACCTAGGTGCCCCAAGAGAATTCTCGGGAGCGGATTTCGAGGGAGCTTTGGATTGGTTACCTCTTGACCCTGATAGCTGCTACCTTGGTAAAAATAAAATAGATCGCATTTGTGTTGGGTATGGCAATGAGCCGCGCTGTAGTGATCGTGATTTTAACAAGACACTGAAAAGAAGGGTCCATAATGCTTTTGCAAGGTAATGCCATTCATGCATGTTTACTTTGTCTAGGGGTGAAGGGGGGAGCTTAGGCAGGTCTCGCGAGGTACAGGGATGGCGGGAAGTGCCGCTAACGACTGCAAAAAAAAAAAAAGGTGGAGCGCAGGACAGCTTTGATCGCGACCTTTCCTCTCGACAATCTAACCACGGCGACCACCAGTGCGACAAGGAAAGGGCGTAGAGGCGCAAGAAAATCTAGCCACCGGCACCCAGAAGACGATTGAGCGATAAAATATTGCATTGGACATCATCCAGGTCCCCAAATGTCCCGATTCGGCCTCGCGAAGTGCCTTCTTCAGGCCACGCGACGCCCCATCGCCAACGCCGCCCACGATGCTTCGCAGAGGATAGGCAGCATGCGGTATGGATCTATCGTCCTGTCATCTCTTTCAATTTGTCTAACTATGCTTAGCTCTTTCTCCGGCCTCCCCAGCCTGCGCCCGACCCTCCCGACCTCCAGCTCCAGCAGCGTCTTCCGACCGACCTGCTCGCCCTTCGCCAGACTACCACAGCCCCAGGGCGCGACGGCGACAGCAGAAGCGCTCGATCTCGTGCCCAAATCCTCCATCACATCACACCCGGCCCTCGCGGGTATCCAGATCCGGTGCGGGCCGCGACCGACCATGTCCGGCGCCAGCAGGCTCATCCGCGCGAGGCGGCACGGCTTCCTCAGCCGCATCAGGACGGCCAAGGGCAGGAAGTTGCTAGCGAAGCGGCGAGCTAAGGGAAGGAAGAAGCTCTCGGCGTAGGGCGGACGGTGGATATTGAAGAGACCAGATGTGGTGTTAGATGTACAACTACCCTGTACCGTCGCATGACCTTGGCTGTCCAGCTAGGCGAGCGGCGAGAGCCGCCACCAGCTGGAAATAGAGTGGCCGCTGTACAAAAGAGAAATTCCCTTTTTGTTTTCCGCCCATCTTTGCGCTACGGCCATGCCCATGGCGTTGACGTTGGTCGTGATGGTCTCCGGTGCATGAGGGCTTGAGAATGAGCTGTCGGCAGAGGCCTCGGTGGCCTCGGGGAAGTCAGAGCAGGTAAGAGGGATGCCATCACGCTGTAGCCTCCATTTCTATCTTGTATCCTGCGAGGGCGGCTTCTCTCGGATTGTGGATATGTGCATCACAAACATGTAGCTCCTAACGTGTGGGAAACATGTGCATTTTAAGTCGCAGGGAGGCCACAGACAATACATTACCTCGAAAAAGCGGGCTATATGGGGAATAACGCGAGGTACAATAATATACTGCTTGCTAGATCGAATAGTAAACTGAGGGTCTCCGCCCTGTCCCATGCCTTATGTGCCCCTGGGCAATAGCCAACTCTAGTAGTTATCAACAGTATCGCCAACCTTGGCACATATTTACAACTAGGCTCCACAGCCACTTACGCCGCCATTTCTTGGTGGCAACTCCGTGTGTCTGGCGACTCAGACCGGACTCGCCAACCCCGCGGCGCACGTCAGTGAGTTCGTACCGCACATCGCATACAACTTGTCGCTCGCCTCGCCGATCCACGCCTTGTACTCGCCCGTCAGGGACGGCACCACCCAGTCCTGGAGCACGACATCCCAGACACTCACGTCCTTGCGCGTCAGCTGCAGCTGGAGCGTGGCGGACTGGCCCGGCTGGAGTGTGTCTGTCTTGGCGAAGTCACGCAGCTGGATGACGGGGGTGTCTACACTCGCGTCGGTCGGGAACTGCAAGTACAGCTGCGCGACAGCCCTGCCGGCACGCTTCCCGGTGTTGGTCACCTTGACCGACAGCGTATAAGCGACGTCCCAAAGCGCCGGGTTTCCACCCTCGCTACCGCCGGCACGAGGGCCGTTGGTCTGGGTGGTGCTGTATCCGGTAGGGTAAGGGTACGTTGCGCCGGAGATGCCCGTTTGGTAGGCCGAGTCCGCGTCGCCCTTGGAAAGCCACGAATAGAGGTAGCGCCAAACGGTGCTGAATCCATCCGGCTGGTATGCCTCGGATGCCGGCGGTATGGCACTCGAGTAGACAGGGGTGCTGCCCTTGGCCGCACGCGCTGGAGGCACCGACGTGAGCGTGGTGACCTTCTTGATTGTAAGGCTAGAGAAGTTAAACTGGGTATAGCTTAGGCCGTGGCCGAACGCGAACCGGGGCTGGATGCCGTGTTTGTTCAGGTAGCGGTAGTCGATATACAGGCCCTCGTCGAACGTCTGTTGGAGCTGAACGAGAAGCGGCGGTGTCTGGAGAGACGCAATGCTGTCCGGCAAATCCGTCATCGCCTTAGTGATGGAGTATGGCAAGTGACCGCTCGGCGAAACGTCGCCAAAGAGCACGTTAGTTAGCGACTGGCCGGCCTCCTGCCCAGGGAGATGGGCATTTAAAACGGCCTTCACAGATGGCAGGCCGATCCAAGACTCAACATTGATCGGGCCAACCGTGTGGATCACCACCACGACGTTGGCATACTTCGCGGCCGCGTTCTGCACCAGCTTGTCGCCGTCGTGCCATGCTGCCTGCAGGGACGAGCTGCGATCGCCGTTGTTTCCCTCGACAGTGAAGCTGTTCTCGCCGGCGTCAGAGTTGATAAAGACAATAGCGACATCATTAGCCGTCGGCGTGGGCACAGACGGGAACGAGTCCGTGTTGTAAAAAGTGACATTGCTGGTCCGGTTCTTGATGGCAGAGATGGGATCGTCGAAATAAGGATAGTCGGCGGTGCCCGAACCCCAACCCATTCCAAGGGTGCCTTTGTCACAGGATCGGAAGCTGCAGGCGTTGGCGCCATCCGAGTTGACCTGGGCGTCGGTTCCAAAGACTCGCAGGTAGCTCGAGTTGGTGAGAGGTAGGAAGTCGCCGTCGTTCTTGAGCAGTGTGATGGCGTCCTGGGCGACTTGCCTTGCGACCTTGTAATGGTCTCTTTGAACGTTTACGTGCCAGTTAACCTGACCCGAGGGGGAGAACAGGGCGCCGGGATACAGGGAGCCGTCTGTGTCCTTGGTGTTGGCAGAAAAGTTGGGGACCGGGAAGTCTTTGTCCTGGCCGAGCTGATACCAGGCAGCGACAATTCTCGTGGCCATATCGTTGAGCCGGTCCATGGGAACGGATCCATTGAGAGCGGATCGGGTGAGCTCGTACTTCCAGTAGCTGTTTCCAAGCAGCGGGACCTGGGTGTCACCAGGCATGTCCATATCCAGCCCAGCCAGGGCGGAACCAACCCCGGACATGTGGGCGAGCCAGTCGGACATGACGAAACCCTGGAATCCGAGCTCATCCTTGAGGATACCGTTGAGAAGGTAACTATTCTGCGAGCAAGCTGAACCGTTCACAGCGTTGTATGCCGACATGACAGAGCCCACACCGGCTCGGACACCTTCGGCGAACGGCCAGAGGTACAGTTCGTGCAGGGTACGGTCATCTGGTTGGTGTTAGTTGTTTTGTTCTCCTAACCAACCGGCCCGGGGGTACTTGTGCTGCTCTCCTTACCGATATTTGCGCTATAGCCTTGCTGAAAGGGGTTGTACATGCGGTACATCTCCTGCTCGTTGCCCACAAGGTGCTTGATCGTGGCAATCACGCCCTGGCTCTGAACACCACGGATGGTCGCGGCGCCTGCCACGGCCTGGAGGACTGGATCAGCGCCGAAGCCCTCCCAGTTGCGGCCCCCAAGCGGCTTTCGGCCGAGGGGTCCAACGGTGGGGCCGAGATAGATGTTCGCTCCTTTATCGTGAAACTCCTGGCCAATGGCCACGCCGCGAGCCAGGATTAAGTCCTTGTCCCACGTAGCGCCGGTTGTGATGCCAGCGGGAAAGGCCGTGGCAAAGTCGGTCGAAGCAACTCCGAGCGCTGAGTCTTGGAGACACAGTTGGGGGAACCCAAGCCGGAGTGCACTGCCAGTGTTTCCCACGCATGACCTAGTATCTCGAATTAGAAGTTACCTTTTAAGACTGGCTCCGGGAAATACTGACCCTAAGTTGTTTTGTTAGTCATCGTCCACGAGAGCTTCGGCAGATGGTGCTTACCCATGTAAATACCACTGCCTCCTGTGATGTTGGTCTTCTCTGCCAGTGTCATCTGTTCCACCAAGGTTTTGGCCTTTGCGTAGCTCGAGCTCCAGTCAGCTACCCACCCGCCCTTTGGCGAGGGATAGTAAGGGGCGGCCACGTAGGGAGCCGGAGGCGTGTCCCTGACCTGAATAGGGCCGGCATGGCTAGGCACAACCAAGAGGCCGAGGGCAAATGCCAACGAAGATGCACACGAGGGCGGCGGCATCCTGGCCAGAGTGGTAGAGACAAACACAAATACAGCTCAGGAGGATACGAGGGACAGGGAGAGCAAGGGCGAAACGACTCCAGCCTAGCAAGAGGCCACTCGAGGTGGCGTAGCGTGGGCACACCCAAGCTTTAATAACGGTGGAACAAGGTCTCTGGCCATCTCGTGGGAGCCACGGGTACGCTACAGGCAGTGCTACGGTACCTTGATCTTGGGATCCAAGCCTCTTGGGCCTAGGTCGGTGGTGAGCGGGGGGGTTGTATCGGGAAGCGCATGCCTTAGATACTTGGGCTCGCTAGGTTAAGCCAAGGTGATCAACAGGGACAATCATGGGCCAGCTGTTTCGGTACACGGTCTCTACGTGCGGAACCTTATCCACGCTTGCCACGCAATGAGAAAGCCTGTTTACTTTTTGCCGGCTGCCACGTGCTGGAAATGAGGATGGTCGCCTCCTCCACCGACCTATGCGGCAAGAAATGGCCAAAGATTGGCGCGCGCCCGCTCCCGACCTCGTATTGGACGGCCTAGCTTCCGGCCTGGGATGAGGCGAAGTGGACAGCGATACCACAGGTCTCAGTCCCGACTTGCCCACATTTCCTTGTCGAATGGGTGTCTTTGACGGCACCGCTATCCCCTCGCCGTTCCCGTCGTCGCGCCGCCCAGGCCCCTCCTCCTTCCCCGAAAGGGGCCCTTCACCGGGCTGCGACCGCACACTTGTGGGCGCAAGTGGTTGCAAAAGCTGGGCATGGGCAGCAGCGGCGGCGGCGGGCGGCGTCACTTCGCCCGTCAAGGTCTAGATAAGGCCGCGTGCCACCTGCAGAACCCCCCCTTCCGGCAGCGATATGCACCCAAGACACACCGAAGTGACGTCTTTCGGACTCCAACTCCAAGATGGTGAGTTGTCCGCTCCAGTCAGTATGGCACATGACATGTTTGGTGCCGGCCTCCACGTCGCTTCGGGGCCCGGGCACAGCGCGGGGAACCTTGCTCGACGCTGGCTAGCGACGGCGGGCTTGGAGAGACCCGGCGGCCGGAAGAGAGACATTGGCTCGCGGGGCGCGCGTCATTCGTTCGCTAAACAAAAACATTTAGCGGACGGCCCGAAAGTTGGGGAGGGCCTGGGGAAAGGGCCGGTCCCCCCCCCCCCCTCCTCATTTGGGGAAGCTGGCTGAGCTAACAAGCTGCGTGCCGGTAGGTAAGGTAGGCGGGGGTTGGAGAAAGATGATGAATCACAAGCCAAAATGCGGCCTACTGCTTCCATGGTTACTACTGCATTCCAGCACGCGCGCTGCAGGTCGACCGAGGCAGTCGAGGCGGCCACACCGCTGCAGCTGGTTGATCGTCGACTTAGAGTTGTATCGCCATGTCGAGGACCACTTTTTTCTCCCTCACTTGGTTTCCTTCTCTTTGGAGAAGCGACCCCCACCCTAGCCAGGCTAGTAGTAGTAGTATCTGAGCCCACTACTATCTAGATAACCCCTGCTGCAAGTGGCTACCGTTGGTGCCAATTTGGTCGATAGAATTCGTGATATAGGCCATGGCCCATTACCTGACGCCAAACGCTAGCGACCCAAACGGGCACTGCTCCGAGAGTACGCGTCGTAGCGCCCACCCGCCTTTCGCGATACACAGCAGCAGACGCCGGTAGGCCGGCGGAGAGGGGGGGGAGACTCTCTGAGTCTGCAGAGGGATACCTTACCACGGGGTCTCTCGGCCGGCGAGGTTAACGCGGAATGGAAAGCTCGCCGTTCGAGAAAGAATATCCACCTCATCCCCAACCTCAACACAATGCGCAACGCGGTCCGGGTGCATGCAACAGTACAGCGTGCTCTCCGCATCGGAAGGGTCTCCGAGAGTTCTTTTTTCCTCCATCTTCTTTTCCCTTAATTGCTTGACTCGCTCCATAGCCCGCCCTCGTGGCCAGCTACCCAGGAGAGCTAGATCTAGGGGTCCGACCGCTATGTCAGAGGTCTAGCGCAAAGTAACCTCAAGGCCAACGTCTAACCGCTTAGCTAGCTCCCAGCCCCATTGCTTGAGCCCGTCGTACAGGCGTAGTACTACAGTACAGTACACCGCTTTTGTGTGACAGAGGATAGCCCTTCTTTGTCTTCGGTAGAGGGGCAGCGGATGGTGGAGATAATTCCACGAATAAGAGCCAACCCCCCTTCTAAAAGATTTCGTCTAATATTTTACTACCTACGTGCAGGCTTACCTGAAGGGAATGGGGGGCAGCAAGGCTACTCCATAAAACACACAAACGGTCTCCGGTTGCGGCGGCTGCTTAACGACGGCGCAGCATGTTTGCAATTCCGCGCGCCCGGGAGTCCAGCGCTGGCTTCTACGAAGGTGCCTTATGTCAGTGTTCGGGGCTCACAAGCTACGGGCGGCATCAGCCGCTAAGCACAATCCTATTGTCGCGCGACTTGCAGCCGTTACGCGCCTTCGCCAATCGCGATCCCGGTGCCTGCCGTAAAAGGAAGGCGAACTACAGGCGCTGGTCAGCCACACTTACGGCGGAATCATGCTTGCAGTGGGCAGAAACCAGAAATACAAGCTCACTGGTTGGTCATGGGGCCACCGAGCCCTCGTATATCCTCCGTGGGTAAGACTGTAGGTACATTCATCCACATCCTTCGAGGCCGCGGATTGCTCGGGGATCGCGGAACCAGGACAGAAGTCGCGGGCGGTATTTTTCTCGGACAATTCCTACGTACCCAGGTCGCTGTTGCGTACGCTGCCGACAGCCTAAGACGCCAAAATTCAGTTGCTGTGCCCCCAGGAACGACGCCGCATCAGCTCGTGAATGAAGTTCAGGTACAGTACCTACCTGATGGCAGATAGCCTTTCGCAGAGAAGACTCGATTTCGCGGTGCCGCTCCGGTGCGCCCGGGCGCCCGCCACAGCAACGCCCGCGCACTGCTGTCTCGTCCCAAGATATGCTACACAGGTACAGTACTTACCTGTCATGGTCAACCTAAGAGTTCCCAGAGCAGAACGCTAAAGTTGGGCAATTTCAAGGGCGCTTCCGCATTCGCTCAAGCTCTAGGTTACCCCGTACTTTGTAGAGCCTCCATTTCCTGCTCCGGGGTTGGGGTAATACACAGAGAAGCCCAGACTGCTAGGGGCTGGGCAGGGGGTCGTCGTCACGGCGAGATTGCTCCCCAAGCGACAACAACTACCTCTTGGTGCCTACCATGCAACCGTGAGTAAATGCCGGCACAGGGTCTTAGCCACTAGTTGTAAACCTTTCTGTTGAGCCCGCGTCACCCTCCGGCACGCTAACTACAATGCGTCCACCGGTTTTCTCTCTCTCCCCCTCATTCCCTTTTCCTTACGAAATACTGGTTGCTATTCTTCCTTTACGGCTGGCCGGGAGATCCAGCCCGCCAGCCACCACACCGATGCAACCCCCTCATTGCCAGGGCCATGACGGCACTAAGAGAGCTCACATGGCCCAGCCCTCCACCCGCCCGCCCAGGCTCCCCGAGCTTTGTGACCGCCGCCTCCGCCATCCTATAGGACACCATGTGTAACCGCGCACGCATCATGACAGCCCTTTCGGGGCGTGTAGCACCGTGCTGCTGACTTGGGATCATCCGCTGGCCGGATCGAATCATTCTTCCGACCAAACCCTGCACGCGCCTTTTTTTTTCCCTCTTTTTTTTTTTCCTGCCCAAAGGCGGACAGCCTCGAGGGGCGGGCTGACTTCCTCCTCCACCCCACCAGAGCTCCGGGGTCCCTAGACTGAGAGCTTAGAATGGGATGCCCTTGCCCTGCCGCATTCCAGGGTCGGGGCCCTAAGCGTTGGGTCCATTCTACAGAGGTCAGTTATACCCGGAGGTCTAGCAGGGCGTAGCGCATTTTACCTTCCGGGCCTGCGACTTGCCGAAGGTCCACACCAGCAGCAGGCGAAGAAGGGCTTTTCTTTCTCCTACCGCAAAAGGAGGCTCTAATTTCACAAGGCCACGTTTTGGCATGGGACATCGCGCGTAGAGCGGAGGCGAGCGGGAGGGGCGCAGGCCTTTGTTGCTGCTGGATCCCTAGCGCTTCCTCTCTCCCTGCACACCGGCCCAACAAGACGTCGTGCCTGGCGCTGACCTGGCTGGACCCTCCCACGACCATCCTTACACTTCCTAACTTGCTTGCGAGCCAATGCTAGCTCGCGGCGACGTCGGGCACCATGTCAGATCTCGGCTGGTGGCCCCGAAGTGCGTGCATAGCACGATCTAGGAATGTTGGGGTGCTGATCCATCACCAGGACATGGCTTGCGCTATGCCTAGTGGCTAGGCTTTTGAAGAGGGGGGGCGGTAAGCGGTACAGAGAGAGAAAGAGAGAGAGAGAGGTCTATAATACACGAAGCTCGCCTCCGAGCCTAGTCACCCGCGATGCTCGTCTGCTCAAGCCACCCTGCCCTCTCCCCGTCCGGTTCGCCGCTCGTCTGTCTTCTTGTCGTGTCTTGTACCCCGTGTTAGCCCTCGCAAGCTTTCCGTGTCCAGAGCACCTCGCCTACGGTCAAGTCGACGTGTTACTTAACCGCCAACATGAGGCTCTCATCACTCTTGGTCCTTTCCGCCGGCGCCGCCGCGTCGCCCGTTCTGCGCAAACGAGGTATGCTACTCCTTATAACCCAGTACAAGTCCGTCGGCTAATGAGACCTCAGCCGCGGTTACGACGGCCCAGCTGACGAGTCTGAAGCTCTACGCTGAGTACTCGGCGGCATCGTACTGCAACAGTGCCGTCAGCGTTGGCACAACTATCACTTGTGCGGAATCGACATGCCCAACTGTCCAGTCCCACGGCTCCAAGGTCCTTGCAACATTTGAGTAAGTCATCTATCTACAGAGTATGCCATGTCAACCAGGACAGTTCATGTGCTGACCATGGGACACAGCGGACTCGCTACGGACCAGCAAGGATACGTCACAGTCGACACCGTCACCTCTCAAATTATTGTCTCCTTCAAGGGCAGCCACTCAGTGCGCAACTGGATCACAAAGTAAGCCATGGGCCCGCCGCTGGGACACACCCAACATCCGAGCCATATCTCTAACGCCATGTGTAGCCTGGAGTTTTTGTTCACCGACTGTGACTTTGTGTCGGACTGCAAGGTTCACACTGGCTTCGCCAACGCCTGGACCGAGGTTGAGAGCGCCGTCCTAGCGGCCGTCAAGTCCGCCACCGCTGCCCACCCTACCTTCAAGGTCATTACCACTGGACACTCACTCGGGGGTGCTGTGGCCACCCTCGGCGGCGCGTACCTCCGCAAGGCCGGCTACTCGGTCGACATCTATACATTCGGCTCGCCCCGTGTCGGCAACGACGCGTTCGCCGACTTCGTGACCGCCCAGGCCGGCGCCGAGAACCGCGTCACGCACCTGAACGACTTGGTGCCGCGCCTCCCTCCTCTGGTCTTCGGCTACCGCCACACCTCGCCGGAGTACTGGCTCTCGGACGGGACGGCCACTACGACGAGCTACGGCGTGGACGACATCAAGGTCTGCACGGGCAACGCGAACACGGGTTGCAATGGCAGCAATCTGCTGTTCGACGTCACGGCCCATCTCTACTACTTCGAGGAGATCGCCGGCTGCGGCTCGGATGACTTTAGCCTAAAGCGTGCCACCGACACCGTCACCACCATGGATGACGACACCGTTAGCCGGCTTAACGACTGGGCGGAGCAAGACAGGCAATACGCGGCTGAGCTGGCCCAGAACAGCACTTTGGCATCGTGAACGGCTGGGCTAGGGGTCAATCAGGGTTGGATTTGAGTTTGGCTTCAATTTGGGTTCAGCGGGCGTCTCGGGTGAGGGAGTTGGGCAATGCATTATCGGTAGCGACGAGTCATGACCCTTGAGGACAGCGAGGCCGAGCAAGCCTTCGCCTTGTATATACGCTACACTGCCTGTCTCTATGGGTCAGAAAAAAAAGGAGCATAGTTATGGATGGATGGATGCCTAAAATACATACCAGAACCTCCACCTCGATAACTCAACCCGACGATGTACTTGCTAAACCTGGCGATTGTTCGCTTGACGGTACCTATCTATTGGCTGACCGACTTCTCAATGGCTCCGAGTGGGTCCTTGCACGGGCCGGACCCCGGGTCGGGCTTGACCCAGCGCTGGGTCCATGCAGGGCCGGGGTGAGGATTCCGGCCGGATGCCCCTCAGTTTGAGTGGGAAAGCTTAGCAAAGACCGGCATGGCGGGCTTGCTTCTAGCACTCTTACTATGTTCAATGAGTCGGGAGTAGGGGTCCAAAAATAGGGTATTTAGTCCTGTCTTCACGATTTAGTCACTAGATGTCGGGTACTATAGAGACAGCTAGGAGTCCACGGGTAACGGTATGAGAGTGACGTCAAGGCAGCATATTCCGGCAAGAGAATTCTCCAGTCTCCGTTCGTATGTGTAAACAGCGTATGAAGATATCGAGCCATTGTTCTTCGTATAAAAAGAAATCATTCCGGGCTAGAGAGGGTGAAAAAAATTAGGTATGAAGGCCTCTCCCCAGCCGAGAGTCGAACTCGGCGCACCGGATTGAGAATCCGGGATGTTAACCGATACACCACTGGGGACGTTCTATTGTGCTTGTTTGTCTTGCCTTTTCGCCTTTCCATGGGATTTCGCCACGATCATTTTGCTGGGTTTGCTTCAAGGGCTCACAAGCCTGCCTTCAGGCAACAACTCTAGTACTCATGAACTGAGAAAACACTCAATGCCGGCTACCGCGTCAACCTTCCTCGTGAGATCATATCTTGCGGGAAGGGAGGAAGCCGATGCTTCTCATGCTGGGGTTCGTGCTGGCTAGGAAAGGAAGATGAACAACGCCTACCTACCTAGGTGGCTATGAAGTGACCTGACCGAGTTTCTCGGGCCTACGAGGCTCACCGCAATATCAACCGTACGGTAGCAATAACCCTGTAGTTCCTGTACCATGCGCCACAGCACTGGGCTCATTTTCTTGTGGCCGACAAGCGAAACCGCTACCTACTATCCCCTCCTTGACAAAAAGCCTAACAAGCCTAACAAGCCTAACAAGCCTAATAAGCCTAATAAGCCTAATAAGCCTAACCGAGAGCTGTGCCATCGTCCAGGAACTTAGCGAATTCGATTCTCTTCTCCCGTGATTTCTTTGGATGGGGAATGGGCCCAAAGGAATACCATGGTGCTCTTCAAGCAGCACAACAAGCCCCGAAATTTACAGCCCGACGCTGGGCTACCACCCGTACGGCTTACCGGAACCACTTCACCTTACGTACTCGTAAGTGTGTGGCGAAAGGAACGGCCGGATGTTCCGCTTGAAGGGACACCGGATCAGCAAGGAGCGACAGTTGCTTGGCTATGGTGAAGTAGTGAAACAATCTCGCGCTGGATCTAGCAACTCTCATTGTCCTATCTGCCTCGGGGTTGCTCATCTTTGTGAAACCGTGCTACGAAAACCATCAGACAAACGTTCCACGTGCTCACCGGAGACGCCTGGTGGAAGTAACCGCTAGTATCGACTGAATGGCCATCAACACTACGATGGGCTATTGCGATCACCGATCGTTGTACAGGTACAGAATTATCCGGTGTGCTATCTGGGTCTAGACCCTCTCAGACCTAGTGGTGGCCCACGGCCTAGCTCGCGCCAATCGGTCGCTAGACACTTCCGTGCGGGAACTTGTAGTGGGATCTGTTTAGACCCCTGATCTACAAACGGGACACTTGGGGCCTCTAGGCTAAGCTGGTATAACTAATGGGCTGCTACAATACGGATTTAGCCCGGTAGGTCGTGCTCAAGGTGTACCTGGTCAAGCTCCTTCTCCTCTAAACGGCTGCCGGGTGGGATTGGCACTTGGAGTTTCGCCAGGCAGAAATAAGCAGGAAAGTCTTATCAGAGCGGGCGCCTATAGTCGGCTCTTTCATCGATCCTACGGAGAGCCCGGTGGGCATCTTTCTCCTTTCTCGGGTCTATGGATGGAAGCCGATGCCCGCCGACAGTGCCAAGCTTCATCCGCGGCCTCTGCCTGACGCTTTCGAGCCCATGTGACAGATTTGCTCCACGCTAGGGTGTTGAGGATCGAGATCGATTTCGATTGGTGAGCTTGAGCTAGTGATGCATTCGGTAGAAGCGGACCGCGCGCCAAAGTTGCACTTTTGCCTGCAGAGCCTCCTCGGCTGCCGTCGTCAAAGAAACGGTCGGATCAGAAGCTCCGCGAGCTTCGAGGCGGGCATTGTGTGGGCAAAAGAGGGCGGCATTTCATCACCGATCTCTATTTCCAGTGTGTGTGGCGGCGATCGCGCGGGGAGTAGGGAAGGTAAGAGGGCCAACGGAGAGCCATGGGAGACTGTCAACAGAGAAGGCAGCCACCACCGCCACGATGATGACATAGATGTGGGATGTCTCGTGGGATATCTTGTTGAGTCTGGGGTCGCTGGTGGGGCCGATGCCTGTACATGACGATTTCCAGGCGCAAATTGGCCGCTCTAGATTTCTTTACTCTCCACAGTCCCTGAGTGATGATGAAGCAAGGAGCTTCCTTCCACGTTGCCGCCACTTCGAGACCCTCCAAGAAGTCATGTCGTCATTGATACATCGGCGATCGGATGCAGCCAATCAAAGGGCGGGGGGCCAACGCTTGTAGCTTGCAGCACTGACAGGGATTTTAATGGGTCCCGGGAAGTTGGGCCAAGCCTTTCCATTCCGGGACCACCACATCTTCAATGGACTCAATATTCAACCGCTCGAGCGAGGCGCGTGACGGCACACAGGATGTCGTACCGCAACGGCACTTGGAAGGGAGGGCGCGGGACTGACGGGAATGCCTTGTGAGCTGCTCGCCGCGTAAGCCTGGTAACCAGCGTGTTTTGACAAGCGACTGGCGTTGCAGGCGAGCTCTCACGGTCCCCAGCTTTGGCTCCCGTTTGTGCGATTCCGAGCCCAAAGCCATTGCTATTCAGGGGAAGGCTAGACAGAACCCGTCTTCAAGTCATTAGTCTCCTTGTCTAGCAATGTGGCCCCCCTCGTGGCGGCTTCGTCAGCCTTCTTCCATTTTCGTTACGTTTGTTTGCTGTTGAGCGGCTTGTGCGTTTCATTAGACGGCCATTGACGTCATGACTTTGGTACCGGCGAGCGGGAAACGCACGCCTCCGGACCACCGCGCTAGGAGCCCCCCGTATCAGCCCGATAACCCCCCCTTTGCCATGCGCCCTGTAGGTTCGAGGTCTAAGTCAGCCTCAGCGTAGCAGCTCAAGTGCTTGCATGCAGAAAGAACAGCTTGTTCGGACGGCCCAATCACATGTGGCACTGTGTCTCCCGGACCAAACCCTCCATGACGTAACTCTCCATTCACATGATGGCGGATGGCTAGCACCTCCCCACAGGCACAGCTCCAATCTAAGGCAGCTCGCAGAAATGGAAACACCTGTGAAGCGCTTGCCCGAGAGGAGCACGCACTTACTCACATGGGGGGCAAGAGCGGCCGAAATCTGGCTATAAATCTCGCTGCTCTCCTCCCCCAAACCTCGTTTACTTCTTTCCATCATCATCAAGCAATCTTCACTCAACTACCACATCACAACAACCACACTTCAACTTTCAGACTTCCAGTCAACCCAAATCAATCACCATGGATACCGTCAAGAACGCCGCCAACTACGTCTCTGACAAGGTTCAGGGTAAGCCTTCGCCTCCCTTTCACATTCGCTGGCCATTGTGATCATCACGATCTCGAAACCATCCCTCACCCAGGCGACGTTCACTAGGTGCTAACTCGGCCTACAGGCGCTGCCAGCTCTGTCTCCAAGGAGACCAACAAGGAGGTTGCCAAGGACAGCAACGCCCCCATTGGCACTCGGTAAGCCATCCACATACTCTACATGCTGTCCTACTCATCAAAACCAACTCGCTAATTTTATTGCAGTGTCAACGCCGCCGGCGATGCTATCTCGGACAAGTTCGACGAGCACAAGCACGATGCTTCTGCCGAGCTCAACAAGCAGAAGGCCACTCACTAAAGCGTCTTGGGAAGATCCGTGGCCCACTATGGCATGAAGAACCCGCGGCATGCATGTTCGGGCAACACAGGGATGAAATAGTTCTTTTTGGTGGAAGGCGTTGTGAACACTATGAACACGGTACCTGAGATTCGGAGGAGTGCTCAACAATACCCCTAAGATCACACACCTTTCGCAGAACTAGACCAATCAAGAAGCAAATTTGGCCATAAACCCGTTTCCTTTCTCCGCCAACGTATGAGCTCTGTGATTTGTGATGATCTGATTATCCATCCACGAGATGTTGTTGAGCTTAATTGGGAAAGTAGCAGAAGCTCCGACCGCCATTATAGCTTGAGCACGGACCCCTGTTTGAAGCTTGAGCTTTCTCTCAACTCTCCCCGCATTTGACGGTTTGTACAAAAACCAGTCGTGAAAAGCACTTCGTCCCCTGTCTGTAGAGTGGATTGATCTGGAAGAGAAAAAGTGAAGACTTGGAAGGGAATGCTCAGCGATCATCGTTATTTCCACCCGTTATTCCACCCGCTTGCATATAATTGAACATGTCCACGTCGACCCTTCCGCCCGATCTGTTCGACCAGACGACGCTGGTGTCGCTCGCCTCGACTCTGGCCATTCTGTTCGTCGCCTACACAGCATCGCAGCGCGTCCTTGACCGCGCGACGCCGGGCAGCCTGCGAACGCTGTTCATCTGGCACGCATTCGACGCGCTGATCCACTTCTTCCTCGAAGGAAGCTTCCTGTACCACTGCTTCTTCTCCAGCCTCAACATTGGCCAGCTCCAGGACGCGTCCAAATACTACCCAGATCCGCACAACTATCTTGGGTATACCGACCGCATCCATGGGTCACAGGCCGCCGGGAGCAATCCCTTTGCCCAGCTGTGGATGGTGTATGCGCGTGCGGACAAGCGCTGGGGCGGTGTGGACCTGGTATGTTATCTCAGGAGCTGTCACGGAGGTGGACGAATGGCTTCAAAGCGCCGACATCGCCATGCATAAAGAAATTAGGCTGACCTGGTGGACGACGTATAGGGGGTTGTAAGTCTGGAACTGCTTACGGTGCTAGTCGTCGGCCCCCTGGCGTGCTTTGTGTGCTACGATATCGCCAAGAAGAACCCCCGGGCTAATATCACCATGATCGTGATCGCAACCGCCGAGCTGTATGGAGGTATGTCAACCAAGAATGTGCCTTCTCGACCTGCCTTTAGATAGCACTAACACCGCCCTTCAGGTTTTATGACTTTTTGCCCCGAGTGGTTAACCGAAAACATCAACCTTGACGGCAGCAACTTCATGTACCTCTGGGTCTATCTTGTCTTCTTCAACATGCTATGGGTCTTCATTCCCATTTACGCCATCTACGTTGCCTCCGCCGATATATTCAATGCCTTCGAAGTCCGGACAAAGACTCTGGCGAGCAAGAAGAAAAACTAAAGACGACACCGAGCGGATCGTGCTCTGGAGCGCATATACCACAGACTCGGTTGCAGCCGGCTGTGCTTCGTGCCCCTTGGCGCTACATCTGAGGTCATTTAGGGTATTTGGAACCGGCAGTTCCTAAGCTAAGAGCAATGCGACCTCAGGGCTATTGTTCCGTTCAACACTTCTCATGTCATGAGAGAGGATGGAAGGGCGGAAGGGTGGAAGGGTCTCTCGGATGGAATAAAACTAAATCGCCTGTCTCCCTCCAGTCCAGTGACTGGCAAGGAAGTTCGATAAACCTGCTTGGGGAGGTGGGCTTAAGATTCTTAGCATAAATCACCTTCTGTTCGTTCTCTCACCTTGGTGCTGCTCCCGAAGATCGGGATAAGATGCACATTTAGACTCATACATTGCACCATGAATTGCGGCGAGGACTGAGTCTCACATTCCTCCGGTCGACAGTACGCACGCTGGGCTGCCCACGGAGCAGCAGACATAATTTACATCGCGAAAAGTCATTCCTTACCTTTGCTTAAACGGTGTAGGAGCAGCTGAGACATGAAATCATATGGCCTAGATTGTGCGATGGCACAACCCTGAGGCTTAGGCCACGGATGCAGATACCATAATTTGTGACGCAGCTTGGCTCAGCTTCTCCTCCTAGGTCGTGTATCCATTGTAGTGTTGGCAAACAATACAAACTCTTAATAATACCATACTAAACTCGGCTCACCTCTGTGGGAAGCGGTCCTTAGAGCGCCACTTCCTGATGGTGCAAGAACGATAGGATCAGGCTCAACTCCTCTTTCTTTCTCTTACGCCTTGAACTTCCATTCGGCGTAGTTCCTCGGCCTCGAGAGACCTAACCTCAGACCGCCAACAAGCCTTACGCAACTAGTGGCGCCATGTGATGAACCGGGCGACGTTTCCATCCTCTCTTTAATGGAGGCAGTGTGAATCGGCTACTGCAAGGACAATGGCATTGTCCGCCTAGCAAAGCTCCAGCGACTGAGGCAAGAACATTGCTTCAAATCGATTGCTTCCTCAGACTAGTCCGACAGTACGCGCTCGGTGATCTGGAACTGTTGGTTATGCGAACTACAAACTAACATTGGAGTGCAGTAGCGCCTTACGGCTCCTAGGTGAACCGAACTAACTTGGCTGGTGAGCATCGCGCTAATTCATTCCCTTTTAGGCATACTAGCAGAGCCAGCGTTCTGTGCTTAGGTTGTAGTATTCACGGAACCATTAGAGCACATGGTGCCCAGTATCTGTGTTCCGATGTTTATGGAAACATCATCCGGAATGTACTTGACTATCCTGGCGACTACCAGCTCCTCAGGAGTACGCCAGTCTCAAGTCAAAGATGGCCATGCGATAAGTCGCATACCACAGGTCAGGAGCACTTCGACTACCAAGACTTGGGCTTTCGCCCAATCTCGGTGGATTACCGCGGATCACCCGGAGGTGCACACTGGACGAAACATCCGCGGCCGGGTTCTGCTATGCTTTCGCACGGAGCTCTCAACATGGCAATTGTAAGAGAGGTCGGAGAATCTGCTTTCACCATAGGACAGCAGGTATTTCAGATGACGCCCACAGTGGATGAGTGCTCGGACACTCGTGACAATATCCAAAAATGGCAACTACCTCGAAGCCGGAGAATGGGACGAACGACAGACTCGGGCCGTCCAGATGTTTTGGCTGCCCATCCGTGCTGATGGCAGGGAAAGCCCACCATAGCGATACAGTGGCCGGGGTCCTAAACAAATCGTCCGATTCTTCGAGCGTATATGGTATGAGCTTGGGTATCGGCCGGCGGATGGCTTCCCACACTGACCAGCCCAATACAGAAAGTTGGGGGAAGAGCACCGGACATTTCTCTGGAACCGCCCCGTCCGGTGGAGTGGCCCAGTGTCGGACGCATGTGGAGGCCGGCATTCGTGCCATGCTTCCGGCTGCCATCGTCTTGTGGAGCACTCTTGACCGTTGGAGGGCGCCGGCGAGGTGGTCCGCGTGGTGACGAGCACCAGCTCCCTCCCCCCCAACCAGAGACGTAAGCGTTGAAAAGAGCCAGGGTATGCCATATACAACATGGAGCCATGCAAATCGCCGAGAATAGGTGCTTGACGTGTTCGGGTCTCAGAAACACACACAAGTTCCTATAGCTAGAAACAAACTCCTAGGAGGCTAGAGTCATGATGCCAGGGGAACCTTCTTCATCGTTGAGGCTGGGTTCTTGAAGCAGGTAAGTGCTGGCCGACTTACAATGCCCAGGGGATGCGCTCTCTCGATTGGCCCAAACGCTGTGGCTATGGGGGGCACTGGCTAGTCCCTTGAGACGAGAAACTCGGCCACTGACACGGCGAGTTCTGCTATTCGACGCCAGCCTCATCACTTAGCTTGAGTCTTTGACCGGAAAGTTCCGTCATGGTCGGATTAGTACATCACAACCTACTAGCACATCATGCACAATAGCACTACACAAGTTCATAGTACCGTCAGGCGCACGCGGATCCACCAAGAAGATAGGACGTCCTGTCGTACAGAGAGCATGGTGCCTGTGGGTTCTTGCCCGACTAACTCTCGAGGCTATTCAAGCTAGACATGAGGAAAAGAAGGTTCATCTCGGCTGCCTGCGTGCCCGCGGTGCTACCGCTAAGAGTTGCTCCTGTAATCTCACTGGCTAGCAGGGATCCGTTCGTCCTACCGCACCGCCAGAGGAGCACAATACAATCCCGTCTGATTCTCCCATACTTGGGGTCGATTCTCGATCTAGTCCATCCCGTTGTGGACGTACGGGCTAAGTTAATCTATCTGAACCGACCTCTTCTCGAAGATCGACAGACCGCAAGGCCGGCAAAACACACAACGCGGCTGGGAAAGACAGCAGAAACCAAAAGGAGGAAAGGTGGTGTGGAGAGAAGTCGTGCCCTTGGGCTCCAGGGGCATGATACGGCTGGTGCTTCACCACCCTCCCCGGGCACTTGGAGACGGGGCCGACCATGGGGGGGCGGGTGCTAGGGTTAGGTTATCATAGTCGACTCCTGAGCCGCGATTGGCTGCTTACCTGTGGGCCATTCGTTTGTTTCTATGCTCACAATCGGCGCCGTTTAGGTTTTTCCTAACTCGAGCGGCGTACGGCGCCCCTGGAGCGTGCCAACGGCGGCGAGGGGAAACAGGTGTCAAACAGCAACTGCAGAGATTAGATAGATACGAGCTGGGGCTACGAAGGAGCGCCGCCCGCAAGTATCAGTCGAGATACCCAAGACATCGGCTACGGTGGCGTCGTCCGAGGAGGCGAGAAAACAGCGCCGAGGCCGCGATCCAGTCTGGCCGAGAGACCCGCGCTGCCGTGTCCGCTCGATGGCCAGCATGGATGGCATGGCCGGGCGGGGAGGCAAACTGTCATCGCTCCAAGACCCGGCTATTTCGGTCGGCATGGGTGCTGGGAACATAATAACTCTGGGGAACCGAGCCAGAGGGACGACAACAAAAAAAGGGTCGCTGAATAGGCTGAAGGGCGATCTTTCCAGCGGTGGCGGATGGTGCACGCCAGGGCGTCAGGAGGCAGGTGAGGCGAGCTCCACCGCTCCCAGCCGTTGCTACACCGCGGAGGCTTGTCACAAACGCTGTGCGTCAAAAAAGCCCCCACCCATCACAGCAGGTGCGACTGCGCAGGCTGCCGAGGGGCGAGGGACGAGGCCCCGAAGCCCTGAGGTGAGGTTTGGATTTAGCGGGAGAGCTTGGGCCATTTGCCAAGAGATGCTGAAGCCTGCCTATGCCTGCCTCGGTTTGATCCGCGCATGGGGAGATCTGTAGGCTAGTCCTATTTTGGTATGATGTCGGCTTTGGGGCTCAACTTTCTGCACGGAAGGCGGCAAGCGCAGGGGACGCCAGAGCCAATTTGGGTGCTCCGAAACCTCGACTTGTTCCATCATTGCCTCACCCCCATCGCCACAGCAATGCCTCCGGATCAAGGCTTCACTAGCTTGGCTACACTCCCAGACCGGATCGATGGGCTTCCATTGACCCTGGCGACCCCGTGCAGCGCGTGTCGTGCGGTCTGCGGCCTAGTGCTCCAGTGGTCCGCCCAGCGCGGGCGGCCGACCCTCCACTGTCAAGGTGCAAGACTCGATCGATGGCTGGGGGAGGGTGGGTGGCACCCGCCTGGCGGCCCTCCAGCATTGCAGCTAACGGGACGGGTACGATATTACCGCGTGGCTTGATGGGAACAGCCCAGGCGGCTGGTCCAGCTCTACCGGGCTGTCCAGCATCCGCCAAGCCTCCAGCCCCTGGCGCAATCAATTTACGACTTGCTATCGGGTGTGCCCTTCATTTCTCTCTACATACTGACGCCGGCGTGTGATCCAAGACCGCAGCTGAAGTCGACTCTGCGCAGCGTCGCTAGCGGAGGGAAACTTGCTGTCCCCCTCAGGACCGTCCCAAGTCTACCTCCCAGGGTTCGGTCTAGTTCAATGGGCCAGTCGCCAGCGTGTATCGCGTCTCCACAATCGTCCCATGATACTTCCTTTGTTCAAGGAACTCGAGGACTTTGATGTGTTTATCTCGTCCCCGCCTTGGAGGTCCGCAATGGGTTCGACTTGGTAGCGGGTGGCTATCAGATATCAGACCCCTGCCCAAGCACCCCTGCAACGGGTCTTTAGCTGCCCGCGTGGGGCTTGCGCCAGTTCCATTCCATGGCACCGTCAAGACAGCAAAAAAGTGCCCAAGTACAAACTTGGCCTAGAATGTCAAGTGTATGTGCGTGCGTGCGTATGTGCGTGCATGCCCCCCCGTCGGGTTGCTTCATGCGCACCACTGCCCTCTGCACGACGTTCTCGAAGGGGCCCTTGCAGGCCGGTTCGTTGCGTGCTTGCCCCGGCCGCCAAGCCCACTTCTCCCCGTTTCTACGGCCCAGTCGAGGGTCTCTCCTCTCTCCCCTCCACCTGCCCAACCGTAGGCGAGGGTGGTTCGCAGGGACTGTTTCGTCTGGTCCGTGGTTGGGTGTGCGGCCCCATACGTTCTAGTCACCCCTACCCTTCCCTTCGCTCAAACCTGCCAGGGGCTTACCATTACACTCCCGTCTTTTCTCGCTTCCCGTCCTCTCTCTCCTCCTTCATCCCACATCGGCCGTCCTATCACGATAGTGACAAGTTGATTAGATGACTTGACGACGTCGACGTCGACGCAGCCTCGGGCACGACACGGCTCATCGCCAACGCCAACCTCAACCTACGATGTCGCCCACGTACGAGATGGCTGCCGCCGGCTGGGGAGGTGTCGAGTGGTTGGAGTCGCGGGGCGATTCGATGGTGAAGAACGGATTTCTCTCGCAGGCCGCGTCTGGGACGGATGGGAATTCGACGAACCAGATGCTTATCAACCAACTTAAATTCGCTGCCGCCAAGTCGATCAGGACGTCGACGATTATACTGGCGACCTTTAATACGATTGCTGCCTTTGCCACGGCCATGGGCATTCTTTATGACGCTTACAGCAGGGAGCGGAGGAACAACAGGTCGTTCAAGTTCACGTACGTCCACGCTATATCGCCGGGCAAGCCTGAGGGGAACGGGGGCCGGGAGAGGACAGCTTCGGTGTTGGATGCTAACGCGGGAGGCAGACGCAGCGGCTTTACCTTCGTCCCTTCTACCGATGTCTTCCCTCTTATATTGTCGCTCGGCATCACAGTGCAGAGTGCGACCTTCGCTGTTGCGCAGTCGACGGGCTTGGATAGTCTCTTCGGAAACGGGTGCACGACCATCGCGCAGCTCATGCTACCTGGTAGGTCGCCTCAGACACTCGCGTGCTCGTCGCTTCGACGCCCTTTGTTAATTGTCCTCGCAGCTGCATTCATCGCGCCTTATATCCAAGTAGTGTTTGGGCTCGAGACCACATTCCGTGGTTTGCACAAGAAGAAGCCTTTCCAGCCTCGGAGGAAGTGGACCGTAACCATATGCATGACAATCGTCGGGCTCATGATCCTCGGTAACTTCCTCGTCGCCGACTTCGATCGCAGCGATGACCTCTGCTTCAGCTCGTTGTTCTACTTTCTGAGCCACTACGCTGTCGGCTGCTTTGTGGCGCTAACCATCATCACCTCCGTCCTCCTCGTCTGCGGTGTGGTCATCTTCGTAAGGCTAAGCCGCAGCATCAAGATTGAAGTCACCGAGCGGGTCGTAGCATCGAGGATGGTCTATTACATGGCGCTCGCCACCGTCTCCAATGTGAGCTTAAACCGGAACACTCCTCCTTGTTGTCCGATATAGGCCCACTAACAACCTTATCCCATAGGCTTTTGTCATTCCCTACTTCTACGCCCAGTCTTTCTTACAAGCTCCGCAAGGCGGGGTTAACGGCACCGCTCTGACTCTGTCCATGGTCGCGTCGGTTGTGTCTAATGTGTCCGGGCTGATGACGGGTGGCCTCTATCTCTTCCTCAAGTCCAATACCATTTCGACGATCGGCCCTCGCGACAAGGCCGGCGAGTACGAGAGGCAGAAGATGAAGAGCAAGATCAGGCGGTACGACACTGGCAGTGGGAGCCTCGGCAGCCAGTCCGTGCGGCGTGCAGAGCTCACGGCGACGCCTATTGGTATGGACAGCGAGATCAGCCTTATCGGCAGTGCCAAAGCGGAAGAAGCTCGGCTCGCGACAAACGGGGGAGCATCGCCACCCCCGAATCCACTGCGGTCCAACGCAGTCTTCCCTTCTGCGACTGTACCACGGCCTCCGGAGCCGGTCCAGATCGCCAATTCTATTCCAACAGCCACTAGCGGGCACATGCGCAAGCGCTCTTATTCTTTATTTCCTGGAAACGCACCGAGCATCAAGTCCTCGGTTTCTCTTCTCCCGGCTACTACTTATTCACCTAACAGCTATGCCAATCACTTCGACAACCTGAAGCCACCCCCGTCCATGGGGAATCTCATGAACCGTCACAGGCGAGATTCGTCTATGGCATCTTCCGCCACAGTCCAGATCGGCCTTCGCTTGTCCAATGTTAACGACATCATGATGATGCCACCGAGCACGATCAGCGCGAAGCCACCGCAAGTGGCGAGCAGCTCCGAGAGCGTCTACAGCCTGGAGTGCCCAGAGGAGAGGGCCAAGGCCGCCGCCTTGAAACGCCCAAGCCCTCTGGTACGGCAAGACATCACTATGTCCACCGCCTCGAGCGACGAGGAGACGGTGGTTGACGACACTCCCCGCAGGGACCCTGTGAAGGACTCCCGGATGAAGACGCTGCCGCCCGTTCCACCAGCGGAAATCCTCTCAAATGACGACGAATCCTCTGACGAGGATTCTGAGTCGGTCTACGAGGATAAGCCTGTTACCCTGAGCCCAACGGTTTACACACCACAGCCCCCACAGAGTCCATCCAAAGCCAAGCTCCCCAGCCCAAGGGGTGTCGGCTTCACGATGCTAGCCAAGTCCAACTCGACTAGCAGCACCCGGCCGAAGAGCCCCAGGAGCCCGCCAATGGCCCCGCCTCGGCGCACCACTGGAGACCCTGCTCCTAGGCCGACCGAGAACAAAGATTGGATCTAGTCCGACGGCCTTAAGCGATATATTGTTGCGGCCACGGAAGCAGAAACAATCGTTCACTGTCGGGTTGCCTTGTTTTGCTCAAGCATTGCAGTGGTGTTCTGGGTAATAGAAGCGGGCCAGGATCAACACCCTGGGTATTATTATTTTTTTCCTTTTCTCTCACGAACTTGTACGAAAACAGGGGTGTAGTTGTCTCGAAGAAGGTCCATTGTTCTCTCTGTTCCACTCCCAGAGAGTGTTTAGGCGTTGAAGGGGGCGCTGGCCCGATATGGTCACCGATACGAAGCCTGTTGTACACAACAGGGGGAGGGTTGCCTCGCCATACTTGACATTTCTGTCATTCCTATTCTTATATTCTGGTGTCGCGGTGGATTTTGTATGCATCATGACGGCGTCAAGAGCTACCCACTGTGCAGCTTCTTTTGAGTTCGCCCCTGAGCATTTCCGGAGAAGTTTCACATACATCTGGGGCAGTTTCCTTTTAGTGGTCAAAAGGGGCAAAAAGGGGCCAGAAAAGGCTTGCTCGGTCTTGATGCCCGCAGGGCCCAGTCGGAAGATCTTTGAAATGCGTAGCTTAGGTACGGTACGCTGTACCGGAGTTAAGAATGAAGATTATCGTCTTCCGGTCAAACGCTATGTCCTTGCACTACGTGATTCTGACATTCCTCCGACTAAGTAACTCACTAGTAAGCACGCGTGGGATCTGCGCCGTTGATGACGAGCTCATGCAGAGGAGCGGCTCGCATATTTGCGTCTAGACCTGGGTCGGGGGTATCTCGCCAACACCATCGCTGCACGACTTCGCCAGCACCATCTTACATTTGCTCGTTGTACACGTGTCTGCATAACATTCATGACGCCTTCTTGCCCGCCGCAGCGGTGTTCTTGGCCTCCCACTTCTCCCATCCCGCTTGGCACATGTCTTCCTCCACCAGGAGATCGCGCAGGCGGAACCACCTGGCTACCGGGATCTCAAGCGCCCAGGCTAGTAGGCCTATCTGCCGCACGATGCTCGTGGCGACAAACCACGCCACGGCACATACTGTTCCCGCCAGGCACCCAACCATGACCTGCTTTTCAGTGTGATAACCCAGGTAGATTCTGCTCCACGCAACGCCGCCCGCTAGGGCCATCGCCCCGAGGCTCGCCAGGACGCGTTCCGCCATGGACCAGGGCTGGTGTGCATACCGCTCAACGGCCGCGAAATCGATCGCACCGCTCCGCTTGGCCGCGCCGGCCACCGCTTTCTTCTTGCTCGTCCCAGGGCGATGGCGGACCACCAGGAACAGGGTCAAGGCGACGGCCCAGAAGGCAGCAAACTGGGCGTGCGAGCTGGGCATGCCGTAGCCCTTGCCCGTCAAGTGGATGCGGCGGGGGCGCTCCTCCTTAATAATTCGCTTCAGCACGAAGTTGGCGGCCTCACACGCCAGCTGGCCGGCAAACATGAGCGCCACCTCGGCTTCGCGCGTGCTCCAGATCAGGGTGACGTAGACGATGCAGAGCGCCTGGGGGACCAGGGCGAGCCAGGCGCAGAGGAAGGAGACGTGGTCGTCGGGGTCCTGCAGGGAGGCGAGACGGCCGGTTAGCTCGGTAGCTCAAAAGCGGCGCGGCTCTCGAAGGGGAAAGGAGGAGGTCGGCCGAGCTGCTCCAAGGGCACGAACATAGTAGACATGCGTCAGGGAGAGAGACGCCAGAGGGGCGGCATCGTCCGCCATGGTGGAAGGGCGGCCTGGCGCGCGAGTGGGAACGAGCTCGGAGCGAAGGCGAGATGGAGGGAGGGAGGAAGAAGTCGTCAATTTCGTGCGGGTTGGGTCGGCATGGAATTGGACAGGTGGCGAGGCAGAAGACGGAAATGGCGTGCGCGAATGCAGTAGGCAAACCCCACGAAACCCGAGGCTTGAGGAAGAAAAGGAGGCGCAGGAGGGAAAGAGGGAAAGAGCGTACAAAGTTGTGCGGCGGACGCAGCGGAAGCCTGTTTGGTCAGGCAGAGGCTATGTCCCGGCCGGTTGACGTTCGGTATGATGTGTTCAGGGCGAGGCAGTGATGATGTAGGTGCACAAGGCTTCGGCAAGGGGAGCTATGGCGGCGCCCAATCGGCTTGGGCCGGGACCTCCGTGGGTGTGTGCGCGGGTGTGTGTGTGCTATGCTATGCTGGAGCCAGGCGCCTGGGTCCGCTATTCCCAGAGCTTCTTCCCGGTGATAGGTATGACTCTTCTCCGCCGGGCGCCAACTATTTTTTTTTTTTTTTGGAGTCTAGACCCCTCTCTAATCGGCAAGCAATAGCCATACCTACTAATCGTCCTTTTGACCCCCTCCCTCCACCCTATTTTTCCTCGTCGGTTCTTCGTATCCAAAATCGCCTCTCTCGCCCTTCTGTTTGCTTCTACGCTGATCCATTCGGCCGTCTAGCACATGGCCCAACTCTCCTCTCCCGCCAAATACCGGCATCTTCGCGCGGCGAGGTAGCGCCTGGCCCCAGCCTTTGAAACCCACCCCGCTATCCACTTCAACCTCAGCCAAGACCGCCGAGCAGCTCGCCGCGATGGACTCGCCGGACCCGGAAGATCTGGATGATGATCCCAGGCACACGGAACTGAGCTCTCTGGAAGCCATCTATCCAGAGATTCAACGTGTGAA
Organism: Thozetella sp. PMI_491; assembly: GCA_021432635.1. NCBI lineage: Eukaryota > Fungi > Ascomycota > Sordariomycetes > Chaetosphaeriales > Chaetosphaeriaceae > Thozetella > Thozetella sp. PMI_491. The sequence goes on along the minus strand of MU270053.1, from coordinate 390,645 downwards.
CGAGGACGACCCGTATACCATCGCATTGGAGCTGCCCGTCAACCCTACCAAAGCTGTAGTCGTCTTCTTCCCCGCGACAGCCGATGCCGCTGCGCCCGCCGTCCGGGTCGACGCTGGGCCCAATGGCCCGGAAGCCGCGGCCGAAGGCGTTGCAAATGCTGCCCAGGTCGATTCGCACGAGCTGGCGTACCTGCCGTCCGTCCATCTCGAGATATCGCTGGGCGCCGCCTACCCGGCCGAGCAGCCCCCCACCGTCACCATATCCACCAGGCCTCCCTGGATCCCACCTGAGACGGCGAGGCGGTTAGAGGGAGATGCCGCGCGGCTGTGGGAGGACATGGGCCGAGATATCGTCGTCTTTACCTACATCGACCACATCCAGCAGTCCTCTGAGGATGTATTTGGACTGGTCGGCGAGAAGGGTGGGCTAGAGATAAACCCGAGCCACAAGATCGCCATATTGGACTACGACATTGAGGCCAAGAGGATGGCCTTCGAGAAGGAGACGTTTGACTGCGGGGTCTGTTTAGGTATGCTGTCTCTTTTTGTTTTGTCTATTTTCGCCTCGCCTCTGCTCGGTCTCTATAAGGCTTGTATCATGCTGGCTAGCACCTGGGTCTCCTGCTTGTTTTTCGGCTATATTTCTTGAAACTGCGGGCAAATCTATAGCGTAGAATGCTGCTCGAAGGTTTTCTCTCTCGCAAGAGGGAGCTTCGCTACACATCCTGACTGAGGACGAGGAGAGCACTTGCAAGCATGGCAGGTTGCTCGTGTCGTGCCGATGTCTCTGCGTGGAGCTTTACGGCTAGATGGAGCAAGATCCAGACCATCTTCTCTGTGTTCGTATGCAGCTACCCTGTGAAGACAAAACTAACTGTGGCCTAGATCCCAAGAAAGGTTCTGTGTGCCACCGTATGTTAGACTGTGGCCACGTCTTCTGCACCGAGTGCCTGCAGGACTTTTACAATAACGCAATCAAAGAGGGCGATTTGGCATCAGTCCGCTGCCTTGCTCCAAACTGTGCCAAAGAACGCGTCAAAGCTGCCGAATCTACTGGAAAGAAGCGGAAGCAGCCCAGAATGTTCTACATCTCACCGAGCGAGCTGCTGCAGATACCCCTCGAGTCGGATGTCGTGAAGCGCTACGTAGCCCTCAAGTATAAGACAGAGCTTGAGTCGGACAAAAACACCATCTACTGTCCCAGATCGTGGTGCAATGGTGCGGCACGATCCAAAAAGCACAAGAAACCCGAGGGCTTCGAGCTTGCAGAACATGTCTCGGACGACGAATCGGAGCGTGAAGAGGAGCAAGACGCTACGGGGGATGGGCAGACGACGTACAAGCCGTTCCAGCCGACCCAAGACTTGCTCGCCATCTGCGAAGACTGCGGTTTTGCCTTCTGCAGCCGGTGCTTCCAATCGTGGCACGGCGAGTTCTACAGGTGTCGCCCTCGCGACAACAAGGACCAGCTCACTGAGGAAGACAAGGCTTCACTGGAGTACATGAAGCTGCACACCACACCGTGCCCGACTTGCGCTGCACCGGTTCAGAAGACCCACGGGTGCAACCATATGATCTGCTACCGTTGCCAAAGCCACTTTTGCTATCTCTGCTCGGCATGGCTCAACCCCTCTAACCCCTACCAGCATTTTAACGAGACAACGGGGGGCAAGCGCACCAGCTGTTACCAGCGACTATGGGAGCTGGAGGGGGGTGACGGAGATGACGTCGGCATCGACTTTGCGGGAGGAGGAAGGGCTCAGCAACCTGCCGTGCGTCCTCTCGCTGCCATCCAGGGACCGCCCATTATCGAGATCGAGGAGGGCGAGGATTCTGACGGCGACGAGGAAGCTCGCGAGCCGGCCCAGGGACCCGCTGGGGCCGCAAACGACGGCCAGGTTGGCGTCGCGCGCGAAGGCCCGTTGGTCCTACGCATCGCGGGAGGCCATCGGCCCGCCGGTGCCGGCCGAGGTGGTCCTCGTGGTCGCGCAGCTCGTGATCCTGAACCTCCCCGGCGGCAGCACGCCGGACAGCAGCCCGGTGGCCGAGGACAAGCTGCCGCTCGAGGCCAGGGTCGCGGCGGCCGGGCCCGGGCCCGGGGAAGGGCCGGCCGAGCGGGAGGCGATGGCCGGCGTGGAGGAGTGGCGCGCGACGGCGCAGTTCGGAGGGTTTTTGGAGGCCCCGGAGAGCAGGAAGGCGATGGGGCTATGAATCCGGCCGAGGAAGCTTGGGTACGGCAGTTTGTTCGTCTGGCCCTCAACGACGAGGAGGACCTGCTCTTCGACCTCGGCGACGACCTGGACCCGGATTTCATCATCGAGGAAGGGGAGGACTCATCGAGTGACGAGGACGAGGACGACGACGCATGACTACCAGAGTGTTAGAACCATGCTCGGCTCGCTGTGGGCTTCCTTCACGATCCGTGAGGAATGTCGCCGAGGCGAAACTTAGAGGGCGGGGGGCGATCGATCCCCCACACTGGTGCTCCGAGTACGAAAGAGGCGGATCGGATCTATTAGCACCCAGGGATTCAATAATCAGAGCTTGTTTACAGGCTACGGATAGGTACGGATAGGTACGCGAGGGAGGCTAACAGCCGGACCACTCCATGGCCTGTGTGTAACGAGACATATATCGCGATAGATAGACGCGAGCTAGATGCAACGTAATTATGAAGACATCCCGGACAGTCTCACCGCGGGAAGGATGAAGCGAGAGGCTCGGGCACACCGTGGTCGACGCTTGCGGCTCTGGGCCGGGGCACCTTAGGATGAGGAGGAAGTCACCGCCCAAGACGGCCTTAATGGCCGCCTCGTCGACAAGGGCTCGGCGGATATGATGTGGAGCGGTTATAGGCATGGTGAGGATGTTATAGCCCGTAGTGGTGCTCCTACAAGGTGCTTTGGTAGATCCTTTGGCGGGTTTGGGAGAGCTCGATGCCCTTAGGGCCAACAATATGCCACCGTGGCCTACAACCAAAGTGCCTAGGCACATTGTACATGGTCTCGCGGCCCCTCCACAAACGCATCCGGGTAGGGGGGCCTACCGTACCGACAGACTCGCTTAACTTGAACGGTAGTATCGTATCTGCGATCATGACCGGACCCGGTCTTGATCCTTTCTCTCTGCTTGGCACGATAGGGACGGACGCCGGAGAGAGCGCGGAGATGCTGCAGGGTAGCATGCAAAAGAGCAAGCGAGGTTGCGGTTTGGCGGCTCGCGGCTGGCGAAGCCTTGGGGCGATCAACCACAGGTGGCCTCGGAAAAGGCCGTCCTCATACGCTTGGAGGACGGCTCAAGGTGGAGGGGGGAGCGAGGACCGTGATCCCGCAAGCTAAAGGCGGTCAGATCGACTCGCTCCCGTCCCCTTGCCACATACAACAGACCTGAGGTAATAGACCTGGCCGGGCGGCGTCCAGCCTGGGCCTCAGGGACTATGGGCCTAAGGGCCTACCTGTCCAACCCGGACCGGTGAACCAAGGAACAACCGCTCGGCACTTGGGCTACCGCGAGGGGTCGCACTCGCAGATATCCATTCCGTGCAGGCCCCCTGGGGGTGGTCCGGGAGGGGGAGATTTCGTCTCGCGCCACAGAAACACCTCGAGCCGACTACGGATACCCCAGCGGGGCTAGATCTTGCCCATCCCCGGCCTCTAGTCTCCCTGTCATGATGGTTGGCACTGCATGCGCTGCCAGGGCTAGTTGCTGCACCTCAGTAGCATTTCCCTGCCAGATGGCCTCCGTCAACGCGCGCGGTGCCTTTCCAATCTTGGAGCGGACAAGAAAGAGAGAGACGCAGAGAGAGCATGTGGGTGGATGAGGGAGAAACGTGCTTGCTTTTGCGACACCGTCCGGAGAACTTGGCACTAGGCAAGAAACGTCGTACACGCACGCCCCCCCAATACACCCAATACGCGGTCTCGATGGGCGCAGATGCCGTCAATGTTTGGAACCGGGGATCGACTATCGAAGGCGAGGCCTGTCACGCGTGGAGCCGAACCAGCAAAAGCAAAGAGGACAAAGAGCCGTTATCACTGCGTTGCAATCCGGACCCGGTCTCCGACTCTGGCCAGCTTTGCCCTGTGCTGTTGTCGATACCCCCATACCTACCGGGGAGTAGCATCGCGCCCGTGGCGCTCTTTGGGCTTTTGCATTTTTGCTACCGTTGTAGCGCGCCGTAGCACGGAGCAGGGCTTTTAATTCCCGACGCTTGCACCAGAAAGGCATGTTGCTGCGTCGTATTCGATCTCGGAGAGAGGGACCGGACCTTTCCCCCTCGTTCGATGGCCGGCTGCCACCTGGTCCGTCCGCCGCCCACTGTCAAAGCTAAACCCGTCTGAGGAACCAGTCCTTTCCCCAATTGTCAGATCCAGGGCCGGGGGAGTCGTCGAGCACGAGGGGACACACGGGGGGGAAGGGGGGGTAGTGCCGAGGCTTCGCGAGCTTTGAAAGGGGGGGGTGATGGATGATCAGGAAGGAAGAGGTGAGGAGAGGGGTTGGACGATTGGTCCTGGAGTCGACCCTGTGGGCACAGATTTTGGGAGTTTGTGGGGAGAGGGTGCAACGACAAAAGGGCACGTTGGCGGCGGCGACAGGCATCTTGTTGCCCCCGAGCGCCGGCCAGTGGCCTGCAGCAGCCATCAAGTGACATCCACTGTGGTACGGCCGCAACCAAAGCTTGCCTCACGAGGCTCACACAATACAACCTCCCATCTACGCGGCTGGGCAGCACAAGAGAAGAGGCATTTCGTCGCGCCGAGAGCACGAGACCGCCTCGAGCTTGTGTCCCAGACGCGACTCGCTCCACGTCGGTCAGGTTCGTGAGAATATCGGCTTTCCTGCAGGGCACTTTTTTCTGGGCTCCTAGCTGTCTAAGCCGGCCGACAGGGTAGGGCCGGCGCCTCGGTGTTCCCGCGGGCGACGTTAGATTGATTTTTCTGGCAAACGCCATTACGGCCTGCAGGAAGCGCCGTCAGGGGTGATCAGGCGAAGGATTGCACTACTCAGGCACTTGGGTTAAGCTTAAAGAACAAAGGCCGAAGGGGTTAGCCTAGGTCTTGGTTAAGAGAGTTTCTTGATTCTTCAATCAAGGACCATCGCTGTACCTGAGCGCAGACCCCAAATGGGGTCATCCTTCACAAGACAGTTCTGACAGCGCATTAAGGATGCGGCCCTAATGGGGAGGAAAATTAAAAAAAAAAAAACAGGAGGGATAGGAGGGGGGGACGTCGGTCCGGGGCGGAACCAGGAAAGGCGAGGGGCGGAATTCGGTAGGGAGACCGGACAAGGGTAGCAAGCGCGAGGCGTGGAGAATAGACTCGAAAGCGGGTTACAACGGTGGTGGTGCAAGACGTAAGGTTACTTCGACCTCCCGATTCCCCCATCTTTGCGCGGTAACAGGAGCCGACACTCGCAGCGAGGTAGATCATATGGCGACGTCACGACTCTGCGCATCGCCAGATAGGTTGGCCACCGATCTTGGCCGAGAACAGAGAAGACTTTCCTCCCCCCTCCTCTAACGGCTGGAGCGGCATCAACCGTCCCCCCGGCCTAGCGGGCTTGCTTTGTATGTCTGCCTGTCTCTCGTCAGAGATGGTTGCCTTGCGCTGAGAAGGTAAGGTTTGAATGAACCCTTGGTCGTTGTGGGAAGAAGGGCCGGGCCAAGATTCGGTGGGGGGGTTGGTCAGGCCAATTAGAAGGGGCAAGCCTAGCACCACTGATGGAGGGCTGCCCAAGCTTGCCAAGATACAAGCTCAGGAGAGCTCTAGCGCCCGGTGGGGATCATTAGATGCCGCCCGTTGAACAAGAGGGAGAGCAGACGACGGAGGGGGGATCATGAGCATGTGGCCACCAGAGACAGGGAAGGGGGGAGGGGTGCCGACAACACACCACCCCGCCACCCCTCTCCTTCTCCTCCCTTCTTCGTCCAACGGAGGTGTGGGCAGGGCATGAACGAAAGATGCAGACCATGAGCAGCGACGGCAGGACCCCGGGGGAGACACTTGACGATACCATGGCTTACCATCCCGCAAAAGGTGGAGATGGAGCTCTGCAAGGCCGCTCCATGGGGGAGCTGCTTGTAGGGACGGCCGGCTGCGGAGGGGAAGGGATGAGAAAGGAGAGAATAACGCCACGATCAGCGCAGCCGCACCTTGTTTTCCCAGCTGCTCAATTGGCTGGCGGGATTGGTTGGGAAAATAGCACCCCGTTGAATCGGCCCTTCCAGGCTAAAGGCGAGCCCTGCAGCCCAGATGCCGTCTCCCACGCAGCAATAGCGGCGGGCTGGGCCACCCTCCCCCTGTCTGGCCGGCTCCTAGTGGTTGGGGGTGGGCAGGAGGCTGTGAAGCCGAAGAGGAAACGCGTCGGCGTCCTGCAATCTGAACGCAAGTGAGACAGCGGCATGGAGGACGATGGAAGCTTTCGTCAGCCCTCTCTGCCTCCCGGCAGGTGATGCTCAGCGTCCCAGAGGGCTGGACCAGTGAGACAGTGGCATTCATGGGGACGCCTGATCGGGAACCGACCGATGCGAGGATGGGAGTGGTTCCAAAAGGATCCGAACCAAGGCCGAGGCCGGGGGGGGGGGGGGAAGGGGGAGGGACGTTAGGGCCGTTTTTTTTTTTTTTTTTTTTTTTTTTTTTTTTTTTTTTTTTTTTTTTTTTTTTTTTTTTTTTTTTTTTTTTTTTTTTTTTTTTTTTTTTTTTTTTTTTTTTTTTTTTTTTTTTCGTACGAAGAATAGGTCCTTCGCGCCCTTGAGGCGAGGCGTGCCTAGGCAACCCGATATCACACGCCCCAGACCGTTGCTGCCTCCCTAGACGAGCTGAGATCGGGTTCTTGCATCGGTGTGGCGGTACGCAGGCAGATGCTGCTCGAACCAGCACACCCTGCGCGCCGCCTGGCACATGCCCCGGAGCGAGCTGCGATTATGAACGACCAACGGCGGTCGAACTGCGGGGTAATACAAAGGAGACAGGGGAGCGCACCAGGAAACCTTTCCGTAGGGAACGCGGTTTAATAATGAGAAAATGGGAATGGTTTCCATGCCAGGGTCTTCTAGAAAGCTTCTGCCTGTATATCCCTTGGGTTCCGGCCTGCCCCTGCTGTGACCCTTCATCAACATTGTTTCTGTAGCATTTAGATTGGGTGACGCGGGGCCCTTCCCAGAGCACTGGACTTGAGGAGCGGCTGCCGATATGAGGTGTGATAGGGCTGCATTCGCCTGGCGGTGGCTGAAGGGGCAGGAGAGCTGGCGTCAATATGGGTGGTTTCTTTACTTAGAAAACAACCCAATATAATAATGTTTGGTGGTGTAGGGGTGGAACGGGGCTCTGCCATGTAAGTGATTGCGTCGTGGCTTGGTCCTTGGAACTTTGTGACCGGGAGCTGGGCCAGTCGCCGGCATTGCACCAATGGCTGTGCCCATGGTCTCTCTATTCATGGCGAGACTGCCGTGTCTCCGTGTGCTGGAGGGACGGCTCGCAAGCCCAATGGGACACCACGAGGGCTGCTTCATGCTCATTGAACGCCACCAGATGCGCGCGACTGGAGAGCGTGCTAAACAAGCATACTAGGCTAGTCTCGTTAGGGGCGCCGGGACGAGGAATGGCAGGTCGCCATCGGCGGACCCCAAAGACCATCGTGGACTGCCGAAACGTGCAGCATGAAATCACTACGATCCAGACCGTCGGGCAGGATTCATAAGCACGATGCTTCGCGGCGCGAAATATTTGGCCTCATGAAAGGCCGAGCGGTCTAGGTGCTGATCTCGGTCTCGTAACGGCCCAAACATACGTGCGATACGGCCGCCGCGCACCGGATGGATTGCGGATTGGGCGACGGCGGCGCTAGACGATAGAACCTGGACCTCGCTGCCCATAAGGATCTCTACGTCTCCGGCGCGCCGACAAAGTGCTGAAGCCCAATTCGGGTCCTCCACTAGGGCTTCCGGTGGAATGCCGCCGGTATCCTACCATAGTAAGTAGAGCCCTCCGTGTGGACCCCCATGCAGGGTCGGGGAGGAAACCAGCTTGCCCCTACGTGTTCCTCGGGCGGTGTTGGCTTATACATCTCTGAGTAAACCAGTCCAGGTCAGGGGTGGAGCCTGTTAATAGGTTTGGCGGCCGGGGCCCGAGACGGTGGCTGTCTCCCAACCACGTTGCTGGCTGCCCGGGAGAGAGTCGGCCGGCATGGGTTAGGTTTCCTTTGTTAAGCTCATGATTCGCACCGCGCCTGGAGGGAAGTCGTCGAGATGAGCAGCGCATCCTGCGGAAGGTGACACACATCATTAGTGTGCTATGTAAAGCAAGTCTTTTGGGCTGTGCGGTAGGCAGCATGCGACACTATTTTGGCCCGGTGTGGCCCTAGCCCGAAGCGGACTGAGGCGGGCGCTTAGACTCGATCGGCTCCGCACTGGACTCCGCGGGACAGCCGAGTGACGGACGGGTCTGTTCGCTGCCGCCTGTCGCCTGCCGCCTGGCCAGTGCTCGTGGGTGGTCCATCTTTGCTTCTTTTCTGCCATGCTCTGCTACGGCATCACGCCAATGCCATGCCGAAGCTTTTCGACGGCGCGCTTTCTGACAGCTCTGGCGGCTGGTCGTGTGGTGAATCTAGCCCCCACGTTTGCAGGTGGGGTGCTGGTAGACCCTAGGCGATCTCATCCAGCAACGACCCTTTTGCTGGGGGGGAAGTCGTCGCTGATCCCCCGAAACCGAAACGGACACGCTCTCATGGGCGAACTGGCAAAGAACAGGTAGTGGGTTTGCTAATTCGGGTTCGTTATGATCTGTACGGCGAAGCGGGGGAAGGATCTTCGTTCAAATCGAGTCTGCCGACCGGAGGGGTGGCTCAAAGCGGGCTAGTTTCTGCCCTGCTTCCCCTCCCCCCTGCCCCAACGCTTTTGGCTTTTGACTTTTTGCTCACACTCCTGTCCTCTCCGCGCAGTGTCCACCGCTGTTCGAGGGGTCAAGGTGGGGAACCACGGCTGGGCTCCTTGCTGGGCTTCCTTGCTAGGGAACAAGGGGACTGCATTGTCTGCAGAGACGACAGCGAACACGAGCTCACTGCGTTAATTTCTCCAGCACGAAGCAGGCAAGACCTGGCACTGGAAAGGGGTGGGGTTTCCGAGTTCCTGACCGACGCGAGAGTCGCGACTCCCCCCGTCGTGGACGAGATTGACGAGGCCGCCGCCCCTTTCGTCTTCCCCTATTTTTTTCATGGTTCGATGGCGGCCGGGAGGCGGCGGATGCATGTGTATCAATCGCCCGCTGACCTGATGGGCGAGCGAGCCCAGGTTTGAAGTCCTAGAGACTTTGGGGGCCTACAGGGCTTCTCGGTAGATGGGGCGGCCCCTGAGGTGGGTTTATCTGCCGGGATGTATCTGCAATATCCTGGCTCATCGCCCGGGTCCCCACTTTTGACGAAAGGAGAGGGGTGGGAGGGAGACAAGGGGAGTCGATCTCACAGTCCATGGATGGCTGCGGGGATGGATGCGACTGGCACGCTCAGGGTTGATTTGCACGTTGGCGAGGCGGGTACGAATGCAACTTCCAGGACTCTCGTCTGTGCTGCAGAGGTATCAGTGCTAGCGGTAGCTTGCAGAACCTGCTAGCCACGCAACCACGATAGCTCGGGGTTCTCGTGCAGTCCGTGCAGAAGTACAGGAACCTAGGGACTGCCTGAGTAGCGCACGAATAGTGACGTGACGGCATCACGTTTCCGGACGTGCAGTTGTTAGTTTTGACCAAGAGGAGGTGGCTTGGGGTTTCCGTCCAGTAGGAATCGAGACCAGAACGTGCAGGGGTAGCTCTGTGGTCCTGGCTATATTGCCCGCCACATATAGCCATGAAGAGTGGCGGGATAATTTCGGTGGAGTAGTCGTTTGTCGCCTACGCTGAGGGAGCAATTGCAATTGTGCTGCGCGGCCAGCCCATACGGGTAGAAAAGATATTCCGTATGTTTTCTTCCGTATGTTTTCTGCCCCCACGATTCCCCTTCTACGCATCGCTCCCCAGATCCGTACGATGCGCGGGGCGGGCCAGTTTGAGATATCTTTTCATGGTTGTTGTTTCGTCCGTTCCCAATATCAAGCCACAAGAGTTACAAGACCTGGTCGACTTCCCCTCTCTTCCTCTCCCTAAGCTAGGCCGTCGTACTTGGCAGCCTTCTCTCCCTGACTGGGCGAACTGGGCTAATCTCAACGCCCAGCGAGGCTAGTCATGGGAAGGGGAATGCTGCCGAAGTCCCTGGTCTAGTGCCTCAGCGCGGATTAGCAGGGATAGGCCTACCCTGTCTCATATGTACCATAGTAATCGCAAACTCGAACCTCTTGATGGAGGCGGCAAGAACCCCACCTGCCGGCGCTCCTCGATGCAGGCGTGCAGATAAGCCCGACGTGCCTTCGCAACAACTGCTGCTGAGAACCAATTTTTTCAGTTGCTATGCTCGTCGGGACCAGGTGCGGCAAGACGAGACCGGCAGATGCCCTGGTCGTGGATCCTGCCGGCACAGGATTTCGAAATGACTTGTGGCGGCCGGCGCCATTGTAGGCAGCCCGGAGCAATAGCCCAGAGGCGACCCCGGGACGTCGAGGGGTCGCTGTCTCTACCCGCGCCTTGTGGGTGAGGTCGCACGGTGGTTGCAAGGCCCAAGGCGTTTCGTGGCTCGAGCTCTGAGGCTCTCACTTCTCGAACCACACTTGCTAAACGCTCCGCAAAGCACAGGCGCGGTAGTGGGCTGTAGTGGACTGGTCAGGTCGTATTTGCCCAGACAGCCCTTGGGCAGATCTCACAAAATTCGCCGTGAGGCCCCTGACTTGCCCCGATACAATCGTGATTGTAACGTTCGGATGCATGAAGCGCTGGCCACGGTCGCAACGGAGCTGGCAGCCACCGGCAATGGCCGGGTGGGCAGGTGGGGTCCAAGCTTCCTTCCCACACCGGTAGGCTTGAGTTTCCCTCCTCCTCTCAGGGAAGGGAAAGGGTGGGGCAAAGGGAGGGGGGGGGGGGGTGAGACCGGGGGGTGCTGGGCTTGTCCTCTCTAGCCGAACAGTGCAAACGAGTTGCCAAAGTCTGGTTCAGGTGGACTGTGCAATCATGACCTAGGCCCAGCCTGGTAGACCTCGAGCCTCGAAGTTGGCAAGCGCGGCTGGCCACTCATGTTCACCACTTGCAGACCAACCGCTCGGCGGGGGGCCCAGGCAATTATCGTCTCGTGTTGCCAGAAGTTTGGTTCGCATCATCTCGCTCGCAGCGCTGTGACCCGGTTGGACGTGGAGACTGCTAGCCGGCAGGTACTTCGAGGCCGGAGCCCCCTTTTGTCGTCTTGGGAGCTATGGTCATGAAGGTCTGGTGCAGTGCGCGTGTGGACGACGATCACGACTCGTGCGCTTGACGTTGTTCTTTTTTGGGAACCCCCGGCCGTGTGCTCGTCCCGCCATCCGCTCTTGGGGTGTCATTTGTCTCCCCGTCCGAACCTCACTGGTTTCGAGCACCCGGCTGTGGGCTGCTTCGATATTACATGCGTGGACGGTGATGTGGCATCTGGCCCGTTCCCCAGCTCCCGAGTAATAACGATACATTAAACCACCTCTTCGTCTGCACGTGCTCCTGCCGAATGAGATCAGATTCTGTCACCTGTTCCGTTATCCCAGGAGGGAGGCCCGTCGACAAAGGCCCGTTGGAGAGACACGCAGGCCGGGCAGCACAGCAACGGCGGAACATTGCTGTAGCTCCATCGAGGCGCACCTGTGTGTGGGGGGATACGTGCCCTTTGGCTCTGCTCGTGTCACCTTCTTATAAGCTTCGCTCCACCAAGGCAATATCCGCGTCGACGCTGACGCAGTGCGAGCCTCAGGTCAAGGTTCGCCGACGCCTCAGGTCGCTGACTACTCAAGCACACACCTCACGGTATGATACGCGCGCATCGCCTGCAGGGAGGTCCCGGCAGCCAACTTGGATGGAGAGCGACGTCCCCAAACGCCCAAGCCTCCCCCTCCTCCTCTTGGCCCCCTCCCGGCTACCCTAGACATATGGCTTTCCCCGTAGGTGCGCGGCAACGCCCGTGGCTCACCTCCCTGGTGCACGATTCGTGCCTGCTCACCTCCGTAACACCCGTCCCCTTACTCATCTCTCGACTTCCTATTGAACCTTGACGAATGACTACATGATGACAAGCAGGAGCCCAGATGTGGCAGGCTTAACTGACAGAGGCATCACAAGACACCTCGCTTTCAACTTGCAGCTTCTCGCAGGACGCTAGCAAGATACTTGTGCTGTAGGTGCATGCCGACTGCATAGTATGCCCTGCGGTGTCACCACACCCCCGTGGCCATGCCTCTCGACGCATCGGCGGCATGTTAACTGACCTAACCAAGTAGCGAGAGGGCGTGGTACCACGCTTGCCCGGACTGGGAGGCGCGCCTGAAGAGCGCCGGCCGGATTCCCCTTGGCTGCTTGAGCAGCGGATTCCCATTCTGGAATGTCTCCCAACCGACGAGGCATTATCGTGAGATCCTTAGATCCTCCTGGTTTATATTTCTGGGGCTATCGAATTCGATCAAGGTGGACGAGCCGGGGTCTGGGCGGAGACGCGCCCTGAGTCGGGGCAACTACCGATTGCACGCCCGAAAGGTCCCCCGCCATCTGCCCTCGAACCGGCCTTAGGTCGTAGTTGGCGATCGTGCTATGCAAGGTCTGGCTGCCAATCCGTGCCTCACGCGGTGCACGCCATTCTTAGGTAGGCCAGCAAGACGCTGCCGCGCTGCCCAGCTAGCTCGGAAACGCAGGTGGGCTCAAGACTCGCACTTGCGGGGCCCATCGTCGGGATATTACGATGGTAGTTGAAGACTCCGCTATCAAGCAAACAGTGGCCTGCAGGGTGTCTGAGTTGGGACAATCAGCGATGTTCCCCGAGTGAGTTGTGGGGTGTGGGAGGAGCCAGGCTGTGTGTGCGTGCGTTCAAGCCGAGATGACTGCTTCCTGGAACTTGTGCAGTTATGCCTCGCGTTTCTACCGCGGTACGGAGCAATTCATGAGCGCATGCTGAGAAAGCACATTGTGAATAGACCGATATACATATTTACCGCTAGTGTTTTTTTTAATAACTTTTTCCCCCAATTATTTTATAGAAAGTGTTGAAGAGAGGAGTGTGTGTGTGAGAGAGCAGAAAACCAAGCATATTTTCTGCGCTCTCTTGTTTTGATGGCGGCCTGCCTGCATAGAGAAAGCCGTTTTGAGCAAGAGCCGAGGATTATTGTGCTGACTGGCTGTAAGTATCTCGGCCACAACCTTAAACTGTGCCAACTGCCGTGCCCCCCTACTACCCGGCCTCAAAAGGTGCAAAATGCCCCTTTTCCCATTCCATCCTGAACAAACGCCTTTTTACTACCCCCCCATCCGCCCCGTTGCCGTTCACGAATCGGCATCGGCCGCCATGGGCAATCTCCAACGTTCAATAACTCCCGCGGCGCACATCTGTTTGTAGTAGTTGTGGCCGGGCCCCTGACGTCGTTCGGTGATTTCGATCGTTACTGCGTAGGGGACTCTGCCAATTGTGAGGCTCGTCCGGCGCCGGGCACCGATGACTGAAGTTATATATAATACCGGCTGATATTGGTGCACCCTCTTCCGTGCGGGAGACTAAGGTACCTCCTGCCAAGCGCGAGAGACGGTGGCAGGGATCCTCTGGTCTGTTGCCCTTCTCGCCAGCCGAGCTTACTTTTAGACTGGGGACGCCACCGCCCGCCGGCTGGGGCTTGCCTGGGCCTTCCCCGAGCGCCCCTTCCCTTGTTTGGTCAATGGCAATCTCGTGAACCGACTCTGTTCCTTGACCCCCCCTGGTCTTCCCACCATCCTCTTCTGGCGCTTCGTCGGCACGTTTATCACCTTTATCCAACGGTTTTCTAGAATGGCTGTGGGTCGCCCCAGCCTTCCCTGGTCATCGGAGGATTATTGCTCTAATCAGAGGGCCCTGCTGCGAGCTCGTGTGTAGATGTACTTGGTACTTAGAGCGGAAGACATGGGTCACGACCAGGGCCTGGTGGAGGGAGAGCCCACCCTTTGCCCACTTCATGACCGCGACCCGGGATTGGATCATTCGATGCGTGGGCGAGCAGAAAAAAATGAGGAGGGGGTGTGTGGGAGAGGCGCCGAGGGGCCATGTCGGTCGTCTGCGGAAGTGGCTGGCCTCCCGGCTAGGCCGTCGCCGCCGGAAGACTCATCTACCCACAGCGCGAGGGAAACCCCCCGTGCCTCCTGGCTCTCTCCGCCAGGATGAGGTCTGGCTTTGGTCTCCCTCCTTCTGCATTACGGAGGAGGGCCCGAAATTCAGTGCTCATTCCCCGGCTGCCCCTTAGTGTCCATAGGACTGGTGCCCTCGTCGCCCTCGTCGATACACCCCCGCCTCCCCCCCTCCTCTTCCGAAATGTGCGCAGCAACGGCTGTATAAACTGGCACAAATACAGCATTGTGGCGGCGGCACCCTCCTTCTTCGTGGGCAGCGCCGCTGACATCGTATCTGCTCTCCTTGCCTGCAGTGCAGTGCCTCAGGTCAGGTCAGCTCCTGTCCCGGCACCATATCCCCAATCTCCCTGCGTGCTGCACCAGTGCGTCCTGTGTGCCTTGTCTTGTCTGCCTACCTCCCCCGTGTAGATTCCCCTCCTCCAGCCTAGAGCAAGGTCCGCGGGAGAAGCACTACTGTCACGGGCGTCTCTCCCGCTTGCACAAGCGCACCAAGTCACAGCGTGACTGGGGGCAGACATCAGGCCCCATCTCGACCTGACCAGACCCTGCACTTGCCTGCCAGATCGCCCCGTTTTCTCCTCCTTCCCTGTCTGGTTGGAGGCATGCAGCAAGACGAGCCACCGAGCAAGTCCCTGTCCGCCCCCCTCCAGAAATCTACTAGTCTCGGTTGTCCTTGGCCGTCCCCCATGTACCCTGGCCCACCCCGGGGGGACAGTGCCGAAGTCTTCCATCGACGCCCCCTCCAACACCCACCGTATCATTTTATACAAGTACACATCGCCCTGCAACCTTGCTCAGTCCTCGTCCGCTGTATCCCAACTCCATCCTCGTTTCAACTGCAAGTCAAACGCGATTCAAGGACCCGGTTACCCTTCGTCCCAGCAGCTAGAGAGACTCATACTCGGTCCCTGCTACGCTGATCTGAGGGCTTACCTGGGCGTCGTCACCTTGGTCGGAGCAAGAGTAGTCAGCCCTCTCTGCGTATTTGGAAGATTCCAGGTTTATCGCCAGTGACCTCGGTTGTTGCCGCCGCTTGCGGGAGGACGTGATCCCATGTCCACTACGACTACCTACGCGGTCACCATGGCAGAGTTGAGGGCCGAGCCTCCGCACGGAAATCTGTGGTCCAACTATGGGAGCCCGGTGCAGATGTCGGGGAGGTTCAACCCCCAGGACGCACCCGGGAGTGTTCCGCCGCCGCCACCATCGCACCTCGTCCGCCCCCGGAGCCGGGATGGAATGGACTACCCAGCACAGTACCACCACGACCGGCAGCCGCCGCCTGGAGGTGACGGCTACGATAGGTATCCGCACCCGTCGCTGATGAACAACATCCCCGGCATCAACTCTTTGAAGCGGGCCTACTCCCAGGTCGACCAGCCACCATACCAGGAGATCGTCCAGGACCTGCGGGAAGACTACAAGCCCTCCGCAGGCGTCAACCATGACCAGAAGCTGCTCTCCTTCAAGAAGATGGGAGACAAGCACACCATCGTCGACAGCAAGGGACGCATCTTCGACATGGAAATCGATGCCCAGCTTCATGGAATGTTCTTTCTCTCCGAGTTTGCCTCGGGCGCGCCGGACAACGGCTCTGGCTTGAACGCCGAGCTCACTTGCTACCGGCGAAATTTGTTCCAGATTAGCGGCAGCGTTTGCTTCCCGCAGACGCCTCTGTCCGTGCTGCTCGAGACCGGAGAGGCTACCTTGATCAAGAACATGGAGGTCAGCATATCCGCCATCGAGTCGGTGGACGGACACCCAGTGCGACTCATCGTGATCCCGTGGAAGACGCCGCCGCCGAACGCCCCGGAGCTCAACCAGACACCTGACCAGGAACCCCCGATGCTTCCGTTGATTCCGTGGTCCGAGGAGGAGTCCGCCGAGGCTCCGGGCGACCACTATGCCATCTATCCCATCGGATGGCGACGTCTCCAATTCCGAATGTGCGTATTTCCGTTTCTTTAGACTTTTTCCTGTTTCTGGGTTGCTGACTAGAGACCAGTGCGACGGCAAACAACGGAAGGAGGAAGGAGCTGCAGCAACATTTCGTCCTGCACCTGAAGCTGCATGGAACTTTGGCGAATGGAGACAAGGTGATTCTTTCGGAACTGACGACCGCACCGATCGTTGTCCGGGGTAGAAGTCCACGGAACTTCCAGGCTAGGAAGGAGATTCCTCTGCTGGGGTCCAGCGCTGGTTCAAGAGGACAGACTCTGGTCGAGACAGGCCATGGCATCGTCGCTCAGGCCATGATCCTGAACAAGCCACCTTACGATTCGCGGCCCCGGGTGCCGAGTCTGGATGTCCCACGATCCGCCTTCACATTCACTGCCCCGAAGCAGATGCCCCAGAGTCCAATGGGCATGCGGTCCAAGTAAGTTGCCCCCGAACTCCCTCGGACTGGGATGGGATGCCACAGATGAGAGAAGCTAGAAGCTGACCCGTGACCAGTTCGTACCCGACAACTTGGAATCCTTCTAGCCAGGTGCCGATGGCAGGCCAGCCCGGCTCCGCATCGGCTTACCCTTCAACCTCGATGGCTGGTGAGCCTTACCAGAAGGTGCCCATGTCAGGAACTTCCGGCTTCACAGCAGAGCCGCAGGAAATGCCGCTCCAGCAAAACCCCATGCCTCCGGTGCAGTTGGCACTCGCTCCTCCGGATGGACAGTCCGCGCCCATCCGAACGCAGTATGCGAGCTACGTCCAGGGCACAACGGCACCTCCCCAGCTTTCTCTCTCGACCACAGCGGACAACTCACTTAATGTGCCACGATATGTCGACAACAACCCGCGACCCTCCAAGAGCCCGCGTCACGCCAGCCACCAATCTGTACATAGCAACAGCTCCATCTCAAATGATACGGCATCCAACGAATATCGGTACGGCCCGTCGTCGTACGTGGGGGTTAATAGTAATTCCAGCGAACTGAGCCCTCATTCGACTCACCCACCCTCATACGCCGCCCCGTCTCAAGATTCGGGGTCGGCCCCTTCCAGCGCCACCGCTTCCGCACCACCCCCACGAGACTACTTCCCCCCTCCGCAGTCATGGCCGGCCACTGCCGGAGAACAAGGGCCATCGACCTACACGAACGGGGACAGCCGCCCGTACGCATTCCCTGACCACTACAAGACCGGTCATGCAGGTGTCAAGAACGAGCCTCACCCTCCCGCACACGCCGGCTCGGGTGTCTACTCCGGACCCTCGGCCATGAGCCACTACCAGTGGGGTGCAACGTAATGAAAGAAAGAGCCCGGGGACTAGGGCGGCATGGTACCGGGAGCCAGCCGCCGACAAGACCCTCTAGCCTTTCATGTACATTACTGGTTATGAGCGAATCGGCGCGCATGGCGTTGTACTTTATTTTTCCGGCGGTCTTCGATCCCGCACGAATTCCTCCCCACGATCGGCCTTAGATCCACTCGACATCTCGACGACGGCTCCCAAGTAAACATGACAACACGTTGATAGAGGCAGTCAGGAAGTCAGGAAGTCCGGCGCAATTTCTTAACGGGGACTCTGGCGTTGCAGCATCTCGATCGATACCACTTCATGGCTCCTCATGATGGAAACAAAACTATCTCGGGAATATGGCGGGTGGGCGGACTTGAGTGACACGGTCTTTGGGAAATCTTTATGGAAATTTGGGATAAGAAAGAGAGGGATGGACTTTTCTGAAGTGATGGCTTTTTTCGAAGTTCGCGGATACCACCAGCACGGCATTTATATACGTTTTCCGACGCAATGGTCGTTTATATTCGTCGTGACATATATTCAGGGGCGGAATTTGGGAGTCGGAGAAAACCTCGTGGGCAGAAGCTGCGCTGTGGTGTATATAGGATCCAGCTCGACCCAAGGGCACAGGACACGGCGGATGTGATGTACTTGAGAATTCTTGTCCTGCTCGAAGGAGAGATGATGGCATGCAGAGCAAACCAGTAGCTCCAGATGAAACATTATGATCGAAGTGTTCAAACCCAAGCCCATATTTCCGTGCTCCCTTCGTCTTTGGCCGCCTTGACCGTGGAGACCAAGGTCAGGTTGCCTAACATCGCCGGAGGGACAGCTGTTACTGCATGCATCGAGCAAAATGCACCCACTGGAATCCCGAGGTTATCCCATAATAGTGCGTTTTATTGTACTCTTCTAAGATTACAGTGATTAAACGTTACCATTTACCAATCTCAACCACCTCATGGAAGGAATTGTACCATACTTCAAAAGCCCTAGGAGCGTTCGGCGCTATCCTGTCTCATCCTCTTCTTTCCTTTCTTTTTATAATCTATCTATCAAACTATACGGGATTCTTCGTAGTCCGTTACGCCTCTATCACTTGACTGAAAACACCAATCTATTGCCAATGAAGCTGTCCCTCATTTGCCACTTCCTGGTATTTCCCTCGACCGCATGTGCGTGTGAGCGGGTTGCTTACACCTCCATCTCTCCCAATCGGGTTTAGTCCCGCTCGGCTTGTCTACCGTTTTTGTCTAACGGCATTTGTCGTTTCACCCCGCGGTTTTGCCGAACTATCTTCCATCGGCCGTACTTGGGTGTTTGTAAATTGCACAAAGTCCTGTTCGGAAGGTGGTCTTGCATATCGGCCCTTCGCAGACCTCACTTCCGCCAATCAATCACTATCGCATTTTTGAAGGTTTTGATAGCCCGGGGAGCAGAGCCCACGCAGCGGGCCTGCATCGCTGATATTGATCCCGCCCGGAGTAAACCCTGGCGATGTTCGAGCTTCCCAATGCCAAGAGGTCAGTGTGCAAAATTCCACGCGAAGCCTGCCACGATGCTTACTATCCATCTAGGGTGAGACGGGAAGAGCTCTTTGAGTCTGGTTCGGAGAGAGACGAGGGTCTCGAGCAGGACCACCAAAGTGATGATACAGCACGAGCAAAATTACGCGCTCAGCTCTCGAACATATTCTCCACTAGTCTAGGCTATGGAGAGGCAGCTGGGGACACAGCAGCTGGGGACAGCGAAAGTGGCGACAAGGAGAACCGGCCATCAGAGGAATATGAGTTCCGCCTCTTTTCAAGGAAAGGCACCTCTACACAGAAGGTCGTACTCCACCAAGAGGACGAGCACCTCGCCAACCCTGGCGGGCTGGTCAAAGCCCGGCCCACGTCCCACTACCTTCGAGGGGAGCTGAGCGCGGAGGCGCGAGCGAACATCGTTCAGGCTGCCCTGAGTGGCCACGACATCCTCCGAGAGGCTCAGAAGCGAGCCTGGGGACTAGAGAAGCCGTGGCGGGTGACTAGAATCTTGGCGATTCGGGGCGCGAAGCCCGGTGGAATCACGTTAAACACGGGCAATGCCCTTGATCTGGACAACAAAAGGAAACGGCCGGGCAAGAAGAGGAGGATTGCACTGAGGCAGAAGAAGAAGACCAAGAAGGAGAAAGAAGCTGATGAGCAACAGGCGAAGCAAGCCAAGGAGGAGCACCTCAAGGAGAAGAAGAAGAGACTGAACAGAGAAAAGAAGCTCAAGCGGAGGCAGAAGGAGAGAGACAAGAGGGCCACGGCAAAGGCTGACGCGGGCAAAGAGGACGAGAAAAGTAGCGATGATACCAGTCTCGCGGGCTCAAGCCCCCGCGACTGACGCGCTTGGCTAGTAGCTGAATTACAAACGCCGGAAACATTGAGCATACATCCTACTGGAAAGTCTTGGAAGATATCCCATGAGCATACAGTTTTGGGGACCCCAGAGATCGAACTACCTAGTTCAGTGTCCAACAGACGGTAGGCTACAAGGCTGAGGCGGCGAGCAGGGCTGATCCCCTGAATCGCCCGCAGCCCCCGTGGCTCCACAGAAATCTAAGCTTCTCCCAATCAAATCGCCTAGCCCCACGTTCCTTGCCGCTCGAGGCTAGAAGCTCCTATCCAACAGCTCGCCCAACCCACGATATTCAATCGCCACGAACAAGCCCGCGCGTAAAACACCCTTTCCTGGTACGTCTCTTTGTCAATAACGCGTATCATATCGCTCGTGCGTAAATAAGATGCGCTAGAGTGGCTTTTTTTACTGTCCATGAAATCACCATCTTCGGAGCATGCTTCTTGAGACTCGCGACCGCGTCGAGCTTTCTGCCCCGCCATCATGAACTCGCTCTGGCCCTCGCGGTCGTCTAGCGAAACCCCTTCTTCGGCTCCGTCTCAGGGCCAGACGCTCGAGGAAGCCGCAGGAACGGGTATCGCAGACTCGCCAGGCGATCCGCCGGACGGATCGACTTCCGTCCCGGCAGCAGGGCCCGTTCGTCCTCAGCTCCAGCGCAACACGCAGCAACCGACGCCTCCGCCCCCAGCCGTGCCTCCACCGCCGACGCAGTTTGCACCCCCTCCGCCAGGCAATACCGGTGTGGCCGGGTCGCAACCTCCCGACTCGCTCTCCCTCGCCCAACTGCGACGGATCGTAGCCGAATTCCCGCGGACCGAGCCCATTGCCTACGACTATGTCTACGAGGACACTGGCCCCATCGAAGAGGAGATCGACGAGTGGTTTACCTATAGTTTCTTCCAGTGGGTGAGGCTGAACGCGACCCAGCGGCACTATGTCTCTCTGCGAAAGCAGGTGCTAGGCGAAGGAGAGGAAGGCATGAGCGACCCTCTGGACTCTCTGGTCGCGGAGGCGTTACGGAGAATCAGCCTCGATGAAGATGGATCCCCGAAAGATGAAGCTATTGGGGCGTTGGTATATATGACATTGGGCCGATGGGTTGAGACTGCGACAGCGGCGGTGCTTCCGGGAAAGGCGGACACCAAGGTCAAATGCGTAGCCACCACAGCCCAGCTGACGGCCATGAAGCAGGCCAGTCGACTAATTGGGAAATGTGGCGGCATCCCAGTTATCTGGCAGACCATGAGGCGTGCCTTCGAGCCGTTCTGGTAAGTATCTACAATGCACTCCGCGGAGAGTGAATACATAGTGCTAACCCTGGGCAGGAAGGACGAGATCCAGCAGGCAACGACGCAGCAGCTACAGGCGCTGGTGGATGAACTTTTGAATCCCATGACGATAATGTACATCCTGATTCAGGAGACGCTTAGTGACCCGGTTGATCTCGCCTCAGTGCGAGAACAGCTCCGTGAGTACTCTTCTGTTCCCCACATCCTCGCTCTTGAAAGCTGACAGCCGTGTCCCAGTCGCGCTCGACCCAGGGTTAGTAGACTTTATGCTCCATGCAACTGTGAAGCTCAGATGGGATGAGACGGGTGCTTTGCCGCAGACTCAGGTGAGTATCGCTCCGCAGGAGGGAGAGACTCAGGAATCACCAACTGACTATCAAAGGTCTTCCTCTTGTTCTGGAAATCGCTCCTGTTGACATTCGGCGGTACGGAGGAAATCATTGCGACCAAGCACGCCACCAGGGAATCGGAGGACGGAGGCAAAGATAAGAATCTGATCATTGCATCTCCACTCGACTACCACGCATTCCGGCAAGAGGTTACCTCTAAATATCCGGCTTACATTCCGCCTCAATGCGTGGTACCGCTAGAGGCTGACCAGACGAGTATCCTCCCCCAAATGCCCAATCATCCCTCTCGAAGCAACGGGCAGAACGGTATCCTCTCGGCCCCGTCGAACCAAAGCGGCGGGGCGTCCATCCTTAACCAACCTGTGCACATTGCAACCCCAGCGCCCTCGCCCCCTCCATCGCCTGCAGTTGGCGGAAAGGGTGGTAAAAAACAGAACTACCAGACCAACCAGAACTTCCCTTTCATGTATCCCCCGCTAGATGCTAGTAGCAATAGCGCTGGTGGGAAGGGCGCCGCTGGTCTGCAGGACCTCCTTGTGGGTCGAAAGTGGGAAGGCAGCGACATCCCGGCGTCCATCCTTGAAGCTGGAAAGCTCTTTTCTGAACGAGTGCGGATGAGCCGAGCAACGAGGCAGCTCTGGGAGGAGCGAGAGAAGTTTCTCAAGTTTGAGCGTGGGTGGGACGAGGTCCACGAGGACATCATCGAGGAGCTGGATCTCTCATCCTTAACGCTCGAGGAGAGGGAGGAGCTTGGGCTTGAGAAACCGAAGTCAAAGCCCGAGTCCACTGCCTCGGCGAGTTCGGGCATCGACCTCGGGCCGCGACCAAACACAGTCGACCAGCAGACCAAATACCGTCTCGAGGCGGTGGAGAAGTTTTATGTATGTGGCCTTCTGCACTGCCCCTCGTTTGTTCACCAATCGTGCCGTGTTGCTTACAGCCTTCCAGAACGAATCCCTGCCTCACCTCCAATCTTTGGTCATTGTTCTTCTCAAGGCCGTCATTGCGATCGCCTCGAACTTAGTGGCCCCGGGCCCGAACGGGCAGCAGCACCCCGGCGTCGCTGGCCAGAATGGCTTGCGTGTGAACGGCGGCCAAGGTGCTGCGAAAGGCCTTGGCGCGCTGAACAACATGAACGGAATCGGTAAGGGGGATATCATGTCTCCCCTGGACATCGAGGCAGATGAAGGCCGTAGCCGGGAGATTGCCGCGAAGGCGGTGACGGGAATCACAGTGCTCCTTCTGAAATGGTTCAAACTCTCCCGTCAGTACCACCCCCCTTTCTACCCGCAGCTCCTCGCCAGGTAGAGGCACTGACACAAGACTCAGATATCCTGAAGTTTGAGTACTTTACACAGCTGCTGCTAGACGCCAATTACCTGCCTCTTGTCCTGAAACTTTTTGCCCTGCAGGACGTGCAGCAGGTGGTGGAGAGCAAGACTGACCGAATCGAGTCGAGCTTTTTCTACTTTTCTGGTTTCCACGCAGGGGCCACCGCCGCCCAGCCAACCCAAGGGATAGAGGAGGACGACGAGGATGAGAGCGAGGACGAAGCGGCACCACCACCCATAAAGCGTCGCCGCTCCCCACAGCAGCAGTTCCCGCAAGAAGGGGATGGTGCCAGCCAGGGCGCGCAAGGCATGACACGCCCTGAAGTGGACGAACTCGGGTATCCGGTCAACCCGCTGCCCAAGGAGCCCATCACTGAATTCTCGCGGCGCAACTTCTTCTCTCTGATTAACTACCTGCGGGTGATGCAGAAGATCTGCAAAAACAAGGCGCACAGAAACCTACTGTTGGTGCACTACAAGAGCTCCAACATTCTTCGAAAGTCGCTCAAAGTGCCGCAGCAAGAGCTACGGTTGTACACGCTCAAGCTTTTCAAGAACCAGGTCCCTTATTGTGGCCGTAAGTGGCGCCAGAGCAACATGCGGGTGATTACGGCTGTGTATCTGCACTGCAGACCGGAGCTGCGAGACGAGTGGCTTGCAGGTTGCGACGTCGAGGTGGCTGTAGACGAGAGCCTGCCGCTAGAGCAGGCGCTCCGGTCGCTGACGCACTGGTTCAACGTTCACCGGTATCCAGACAAAATGGCGGCGGAAGTGCGAGAGGCGCTGAAGGAGGAGCAGGACTTCTTCGTCCGGGAGCTCGAAAAGATGGAGCTCACCTGGGCTGACATGGACGGGGATGAGCGATCAGTCAATCTCGAATGGGAGCACGAAGGCCCTTGGGGGTAAATGCCAAAGCCCATCATCGGGGCGGTGGGCCGAGTTTGAAGAGATACAGCGGGCCTTAGATAACTTATGTCTCGCGTCTCGGCGTTTGGCTTTAAGACGGGCAGCGCTTCCTCATGTTTTATCCCGCAACGTAGAATATCTATCAGCGGAATATCAGAGATCAAAGACATCATTCTGCCGCTTTCGAAGGTGACTACTCGCGTGTCGTACATGCGACTGCTCAATCGTCAGCAACAGGGCCGCTAATGACTAGTATGGCATCGTAGAATACCATGCCCTTACCCTCCTATGCATTCAGCGCTACTCAAAGCAATCCCACGAGGAGGGGGGCGCAAGGGTCCAACAATGGTTGTGCCCGCGATCCCAGCCTCTAACTAGATTGCTTAGTTACTCACAGCCAGCCATACATGGTCTTGCTTGGCAGTTTGGATCTATGCACTACACTACCCAAGTCTTGCCAAGGTACCTTATGGAAGAAGCAAACAGAGCCACAGTGGCTAGAGAGCGTGGCTTCGCTGGAGGGTGCCTAGACCCCTGCCTCGCTACGTCATTTCTTGCCCCGCGATTGGCCCCGGGGGAAGGGGGGGGGGGGGCAAATCGGGGAGCAGTGGGTGGAGGGGTAGGCTTTGGAGGCTGGCGCATTCGTCATCCAGACCGCAGCAGCCCATCGAGAAGGCCGCTTGGGCCGTTCTCGAGACGAAAGAGCCAACCACGGCTGGCTGGCTGCGGAAGTGGCTCTTTCCCGCTCGGCGATCCTGCCTTGCTTGTTTCTGATTTCTGGTTCCTAGCCATCTGGGTCCTTGGGATCGATCGGCGAGACGTGGCGGTAGAAAACCTGGCCACAGATGGAGACACCAGGACGGTGACGGGCCTTGTCATTGGAAAGTGAAAGATCTGAACACCCTTAGCCTTCTTGGCCGCTTGTTTGCAAGAGGGTGGTGATGACAGTGAGCGCCCCTCTACCTGAGTCCTAAACAACGAGACTTCGGACGAGCGGTGATGCAACAGCTGGTCTTAGACCCAACTTTAAGCCCACTGCCTCACCGCGTTTAAGAACCGCCTATTAAGGCCTCCAGCCTCCCTCCTGCCTCCACCTCGCTCTTTCCGCTCTTTCCGTCAGTACTTCTCCCCATGGAATTTGTACTCAGAAGTGCTTCCAGTCTCAACTATTTTCCTCTTTTTCTCTGAGACACCCTCCCTAAGTGATCACCAACAACTTCATCGCGAGCCGTGACGAGGCACCGATTGTCTCGTCCCCCACATACAATCATCATTCTCAGACATCCAAATCGATACCTATCATCGATAGTTCACCTTCGCCACCATGGGAGCTAGCTCGGGCGTCGCCCTCAAATTCCTGCAGTGGTTCGTCCGCGGCGTCCAGTTCTGTTGCGCAGCACTGATCCTCGCCATCTTCTCCTACTTCCTGGCCACCCTTCACAACCATGATTTACCCGTCGACACCTGGATCCGCGCTGTTGAGGGCATCTCGGGTGTAGCTGTGGTGTACACTGGACTGGGCCTGCTGCTCCTCTGCTGCTTGGCCGGCCACCCGCTCACTTCTTTCATCGCCATTGTTCTGGATGTTGCCTTCTGCGGAGCTTTCATCTACGTGGCTGCTGCCAACAAAGGAGGAGCCGGCTCGTGCTCCGGACAGGTCGACACTCCCTTCGGAAGCGGTGATGCTGATACGGGCAAGGTGAACAGTGGAAGCGATGGGTTCACTGCGCTGCCTAGCCTGAAGACCGCGTGTAAGCTTGAGTCGGCTTGCCTAGGACTCGCAATTATTGCCATGTGAGCTCCACCCACCCTCTCACCCCTCCATAGCCTCATCGGACAGTCTATACTGACGGGATCGCTCTCTCTCTAGCTTCTTCTTCATCTTCTCCGCCCTGATCGAGGTTGCTCTAGGCCGCCACCGCCAGAGGGAGAAGCGATTCGGGCCGAGCCCCGCCAACGATTACACCTCGGGATACCCTAAGAAGCGCGGCTTCATGGGTCTCTTCGGTCGCAAGCGCGGTACCGGCCTAAGCGAAGACCCCAACGTCCTACCCGAACACACGCACCCTGAGCAGGTCCGCACTAGCTATGCGACCGAACAGACCCGCATCGGGACCGCTACCGGCGAGCCGGCAACCTACCCCAAGTACGGCGAGGCAGGATATGGGAGCCACCACGGCACCAACACCAACCACAACCAAAAGACTGGAGTAAACCTGGGTGCCGCGGACGGCGTGCCGACAACGGCCCCAGCGCATTACCCCCCTGGCAACTACCAGTATGAAGACGGAGTGTATGATGCCAGAACCTAGAAAGACTAGCTCCTACAGACGATAAGGTTCGCTTGAGCGGGCTGACAGATGTGACGACTAGATAAGATAAAAGAAAAGGGCCGGAAAGATACCAAGTGTGAGCACATAGGAAACAAGGGAATGATCGGTTCTCGTTGTAATTGGACGTGGATCCCGGGAGGAGAGGGAACCACCTGGCTTGTAAGAAATCGAGTTTTGCGCGCGATCAACATCTGCCTTCGGGTCGATGTTGTCTGGCAGAGTAATACTTAATACCCACGACGCTTACATTTCTACTTGCTGGCCCGTGCTGCAAGCCCCTTGGAGGGCAGTGCAATGTTGTCTTGATAGAATACACACCCACCAAGCTTTCGACGACTTTCTGACCACCTCAGAGACTCGGTGTCGCATCCGGGTGCGCGCCCGGGGTCATCCAATATAGCAGCTGCAAAAGCAACCGCGAAAAACGGCGAGGCTGCGGCCGAGGAAACCGGAGGCTAATAAGCTCATAAATCAGAGCCCGGCAGATCGGACGGGCCCTGTCTCGGGAAGCCGATTCCCACCGGCACTCGGCAGAAAGCTCCGCTTGGAAGTGGGTGGGACCCGAAGCTAAATGGAATTTACCCTGCCCCTGGCCCGGGTTCCCGGACACGAAGCATTGAAGTGGACGGTAGGCCCAATTACAAAATACGAATCGCGCATCCCGTACCAGGCTCGTGCAAGACCCGCGAGAAACCCACAGAAGGGCCGTTTCGTAGCACCCGGCAACCTTGTGCCGTCTCACTGAGGACCTACGATGCATGTGTGGTGCGAGAGATACTGGGAACCTACAGCTGCTGGTGAGAGCCGGGAAGCATCGTCTCGTATACTGGGCTTAGCTTGGCGGGGACTGTTGGCCTTGTGCATGCATGTTGCCTTGCTCACCAGTGGGCGATAAGCACTACTCTGTGCACTGAACGCTGTGCCTCCAGATAAGGTACCACACATTCCAGGGAAGCTCGTCACATCCTTCTTGGCCGCGTGCGCGTGCGTGTGGACATTGGCGTTCGGATACTCGCTTGTATATACTCTGTCTGTACATAGTAGGCGTGGGAGTTTGTGGGCCTTGAAGAGAGCCCCAAGGCATGCCAGGGAACCTCGAAGTTGTCTATGCTCCCGTGCGGGATGAAGGGGCCGAGCCCACCTTCAGTTCTAGGGCTGCAGCCTTGCTCATTTTGGAGGCGTACCCCTGACCTAAAGCGATAGTCGAGGGGCGGCGACGCCAAGCGCCCGCCATCGAGCGCCGCCAAATTACACATTTTGCTGGTGACACACGATACACCGAGCCAAAGTCCTTGAGCGAAATATGGAGTAATGGCAGGCGTCAAAACATCAGATGGGATGACGAGTCCCCAGCTCGTGCGGTGCATGCTTGGCGGCATTCGCCGTGCAGTAGCATCTGGCATCTGGGGGGCAGGAACGTGCCGGCTGGATAGGTAGGTACCGGCGCTGGATGCAGGGTCGTTAGGCACGAGGCTGCCGTTGTTCGCAGCTACCCGTTTGGGAGAGCAGGAATTCGGTGCCGACCAGAGTTTTTGTCGATCGGAGATGGTGCCGCAATGTCTCGCGCATTGTCTTACTGTGTAACACTCTGGAGGAAGCACAGAAGGACGCCGCAACGGCCTCGCTGGTTCTCGTTCCACGGGGAACCTGGTCTCACGCCCTCCACCGCCACGAGCAACGCACGACAAGACTGCCCAGCTTCCTCGGCGACGCTGCCGTCAGGCCACCTCAGCTCCCGCAGGCCGAGCGACTATCGACGGCGACGTGGCCGTCTTACCCGCATCGAGGCACTCGGCGATGCAGAGGAGCCTCGAAGGTCCAGTCCAGAACGCCGAGTGCTGGGTTGCAGAGCATGGCCACCGCACCGAACGCCCATGCCTGAGCGCCCAGATCAATCTAATTTTCTGCTATCTACCTTGTCCATGCAGATTCTAGCGGCCGGGGTGGTTGTGCGGCTGGACGGCTGGCTGATAAACTCGGTCGATTCGCTGGAAGGGGCCATGACTGGCCAATCCCGCCCGAAAGATTCGGCTTACTTCGCAGTGGTGGCTGCCGGGACTGGGCGGCGCCAACTCCACTTCCATGCACGCCACGCCCAAATACGAGTGACAGGGGTCCCGGGCGGTGGGGTGGGATGGTGGGAGATCGGCCAGGGGTCTCACTTGCTTTTTGGGCGCGCCAATGCGAGCCATGAACTGGCGCGGGCTTGGGATGCAGTCGACGAGAGCCCGGTCGCCTGTGAGGCGCGTCCCTAGCTAACGCCTGCCCACGGGCCAGCGAGAGTTATTATCGTCAGCTCCCAGAGGCGTCTGGGGAGGCGTCCTTTGCTTTCTCCCCTTTCCCTCTCTCTCCTTTGTCACGTCAAGGCCACTTCGCACACCTTTGTGTCGCCGTCCTCCTGTCCTCCTTTGCAGCCGGCGGTCCCCTCCGCATACGACAAGTCAGTTTGGACCTCATCCGCTTGCTAGGTCCCCTACGCTCGTTTCTGTCGTTTTCGTCCCGGTGGTACAGATCCCTATAATACATCATTAGGGTTGAATGCTACGCATTACACGGGAGTATCCACGAGACTTGGCGGACGGAAAGAAAGAAGAGACACCAAGATGAGGCCAACTCATAGCCTCTTTGTGGCCTGCCTCTCGCTAGGCGCGAAGGTATGGGCCGATCCCACCTGGCCCGCGTCGACGGACGAGATCGAGGAGATCCTCTACCAGCTCAAGGGTTTCCGCGCCCGCCTCTTCTCGGACACCATCTCGCCGTGCTCGAACGAGGCTTCTGGCCCGGGGCGGCAGAACGCTGCGGAGTGGTTGCGGGTGGGCTTCCACGATATGTCGACCGCTAACACCTTCTTCGGTACCGGCGGCCTGGATGCGTCGCTCCAGTTCGAGCTGACCAACGGCGAGAACACTGGGCCGGGGCACAACACAACCCTCCAGTTCCTCTCCAACTACCTGTCGACGCGTGCGTCCATGGCCGATCTGATCGCGGCCGGCGTCGTTGCCTCGGTGCGCTCTTGCGGCGGCCCTGTGATCCCCCTGAGGCTCGGCCGAGTGGACGCGACCACGTCCGGTAGTACAGGCGTGCCCCAGCCTGGCAATGCCGCCCAGATATTTGTCCAGCAGTTCGACCGCATGGGCTTCAGCGTAGCCGAGATGATCCAGGTTACCGCGTGCGGACACACGCTGGGAGGTGTGCACTCTACCGAGTTCCCTGAGCTTGTACCGGCGGGGTCGGGAGTCAATGGCGAGATCGCCCTCGACTCGACCGATGCTGTCTTCGACAACAAAATTGTGACGGAGTATCTCGACAACAACACCACCAACCCTCTTATCCGCGAGCCGTCGATTTCACAGAGCAAGAACTCAGACTTTAAGGTGTTCAGCGTCGATAACAATGTTACCATGCAAGCCATGGCTGATACTGCTTCGTTCAAGTCGGTCTGCCAGACGGTGCTGCAGAAGATGATTGACACTGTGCCAAAGGGTGTCACTCTCACTTCCACCCCTCTCGCCCCGTACCTGCTCAAGCCCGTCGATATGCAGCTGACCTTGAACACTGGCGGCTCAACCGTGCTCTTCACCGGCTACATTCGTCTCCGGACGACCCAGATTCCGATCGCCAATGTGGACCACATCGTCCTCACGTGGAAGGACCGCTACGGAGGCAGCACCTGCGGGTCAGTCGGCACCTGCTCGACCACCTCTACTTTCTCGGGTACCTCCACGGGCTTCGATGATAGCTTCACAGTATGTCGGCGTCTGGCACTTCACGAAGCTGAAAAGATGTTAATGTTGCGCTAGTTCTTCCCCATCTCTACCAACATTGATACCGCGACGGGTATTTCCTCTTTCACTGTCGTCCTCTACCTGAAGGATGGCACCACCCAGTCTTTTGACAACAACGGAAACGGCTATCCCATGTCAGATGCTGTCATTCTGCAGAAGCCCCAGAGCTGCCTCCTCCAAGGCACTGGCGCTCTCACCGTCACCGGTCTGGTAAGTTCTACGGTGCTCCTACCCTTTGCTCGAGTGAAAAGGAATCCTAATCGGAGTAGGTCCGCAACGATCTTGCTTCGCTGCCAGTCAACCTCAATGTTACCTACCTGGTCCCCCGCAATACCAGGAACGGAAACCCTGTTCCTGCTATCAAGACGGAGACTCTGGCTATGACGACGGGCAACTGTGTTGGACAGTATACCTTTTTCTCGGCCAGCTATGTCATCACGGGCGGGCTGAGCTACAATGCTCGCCTTGATGTTACTGCCGGGTCGTACGGCGACTACTTCCGCGTCGCCAGTTCGCTGGCTGGCACCTGCCTGTCGTATAGTGGATCTGCTACTTGCAGCAACGTGACAACCCCGACCAGCACGACTACCTCTTCCCCCGCCTCATCCACTCCGCCTGGCAGCTCCACCGTTGCCTCAAGTGCTACTCCCAGCCAGACCCTTGGAATTAAACCGCAAGTGGGCGGATACAACTTTGTCAGCTGCTGGACTGAAGGAAGCGGCACCCGCGCCCTGAGCGGTGCTGCCTTCGCTTACGACGGCATGACTCTCGAATCTTGTATGGCCAATTGCACCGGTTTTAACTACTGGGGAACCGAATATGGGCGCGAATGCTACTGCGGTAATACTCTCGCTTCAAGCAGCTCACAAGCCGCCGCCGGCGACTGCAGCATGGTTTGCTCAGGCAACCAATTCGAGTACTGCGGTGCTGGTAGCCGCCTGGAGCTCTACTCCACTACAGCTTCTGTTCCGCCGGCTCCGACTGGAACACTCGCTGTGAAGCCGACAGTCGGGAAGTGGTTCTTCCAGGGCTGTGTCACCGAGGGCACCGGAGTACGGGCTCTGAGCGGCCCGGGAACTGCCAGCGATTCTATGACGCTGGAGGTCTGCGCCAGCTTCTGTGACGGTTACAAGTACTTCGGAACTGAGTACGGGCGGGAGTGTAAGTATTGCAGTGACTTGACTTAGGTTACGGTTTTGTTTACTTGCCGGGAATTGTGCCCTTGCTGACCTTCTCTGTCTAGGCTACTGTGGAGACACGCTTGCGGCGAGCAGCACCACTGCCGCGCTCGGCGACTGCAGCATGACCTGCGCCGGCAATGCCTTCGAGTACTGCGGTGCTGGCAACCGTCTTGAGCTGTACGGCCTCGCGCCCTCAGCCTCCTCCACCACGGGAGCCGCCTCGAGCGCCCCGGCCAGCAGCACCCCGGCCAGCAGCACCCCGGCCAGTAGCGCCCCGGCTAGCAGTACGCTTGCAGTTTCGACTCCGGCAAGCTCAGCAACCACAAGTAAGACCAGCACGGTTTCTTCAAGCTCAACTCTCTCTTCCCCTAGCTCATCAGTGCGCACCTCAACATCTTCGTCTCTCAGCTCGTCGAAGACGTCTTCTATGTCCTCTACGTCCTCTCTTTCTAGCACAAAACCAACCTCCACTATTACATCTACATCTACGTCCAAATCATCTTCAACGTCCCATACCTCAAGTAGCACTTCTAGTACGAAGGCTACAACTTCATCTTCTACAACTCTCCAGAGCTCTTCTAGTACAAAGACATCTTCATCATCTAGCAGCCGATCTACGTCAACGTCTACTAACAAGCCCACAACAGCTACTTCGACCGCGGCCTCAACGTCGTCTAGCGTTCTCGCACATAAGCCTACTGTCTCACCCTACAGTCTCGTGGGATGCTGGACGGAGGGCAATGGCGTGCGTGCCTTGAGCTCCAAATCGTACGCCTCGGGCACGGACATGACACTTGAGTCGTGCGCTACCTTCTGCAGCGGATACAAGTACTTCGGTGTCGAGTACGCGCAGGAGTGCTATTGCGGCAACAGCCTGGCCTCGTCGTCTACCAACGCCTCGTTGGCCGACTGCTCGATGCCCTGCACCGGTAACCCGTTCGAGTACTGCGGCGCCGGCAACCGCCTAGAGCTCTACAGCACTGATATCACTGTACCCGCGGGCCCGTCGCAGCCTGCCACCGTGAGCGGCGGCTGGAAGTTTGTCAGCTGCTACACGGAGGGCACCGGCTCGCGCGCGCTCACGGGCGCGTCGTATGCGGACGATGCCATGACGCTGGAGTCGTGCGCAGCTTACTGCACAGGATACAAGTACTTCGGCACTGAGTATGGCCGCGAGTGCTACTGCGGCTCCACGCTCGAAGGCGCAGCGGCCCAGGCCCCCCAGACCGACTGTTCGTTCACGTGCGCGGGTAACAGCAGCGAGTACTGCGGCGCCGGCAGCAGACTGAGCTTATACACAAGCGCAGCCACAGTGAAGAAGTCGGCAAAACTTTTCTAATGCATCCGTAGTACGGGACTACATACTCTTTCGGGGGTGTATCTATGGCTTGGGGATCTTCTTTAGTATATATTTATAATTGCCTTATTACGCTAATTTACCAGTCCTCGCGGACCTGAGGACTGCACTCTAGACAGGAAAACTTGGGGCTTAGAAGCACTATGGGAGGGCCTACCGGGATGGGATGATCAGGAACCGGAGGCGAGAGGGAAGACGGCCTGATGGAAAGGGTTTAAGGAGTGACGACAAAATAGCCATGCCTACGAGAGGTTTCGAAGGCAGCCAACTTTTATCCGCTATAAATACACTAGGAGCTAATGATAATGCTTCATCCTATACTACATGACGCCTTTTATGGTGCAAGTTCAAGACGAAATCGATCTCTCATGCTAGCTTCAGCCCCGGGACTATGGTGATTACGGGGACGCAGCCTGTTGCTACGTGTTGACAAGAGTCCCTTTACCACAGACACTAGCCGAGCCCACATAGTGCCCCCAGAGCCATGAACAAGGCGCTTGTCTGTACCACATTATATGTCCCCATTCGGGCTGCCTACAAGGGGCCGGGGCGCGGGTGTAAGTGTTCTCCAAGTACCACACGAGCCAAAGGCACACTGTCTGCACAACCCATGGAGCACGAAGTGGTGCCACCAACAAATCACATTGAAGGGAAGCAGCGCAGCTCAAGCCTCCAGAGGAACCACCGCCACGGAAAAGCTTTGCTCCAGCGCACAGGGATCCCCAAACCCTCACAAACCAGGCTGTATGCAGCATTTGAAGTGGCGGTGTCACTCGGTGTTCTAGACTCCAGCACTAGCCAGTGCTGAAAGCAAGCCAGCTAGCATGGATCCAAAAGATGGGTGGGTTATGCAGAGTGTCTCCAGCCGCCTTATCTCGGCAGCTTCCCAAGATGCCTGCTCAAAGGCACAACGGCCGTCGCGGTCTCTCGCCGATGGCACTCCTAGTTCCTAGGTAGCGCGGCTCGTTCGCGTTTTCGCCGGCCCGGCCTTTATCGGCGATTGCTCGGCGAAAGCGCAGCCGGCAGTTCCCCGCGGAAAGCTGGGCTCCTCCGGGGAGGAAATCGGGATAGGTCCCGCCCCACCCCGCCCGCAGCCCAGGCTTCGGACCCACCAATAATTTAGAAGCAATCATGTCCAGTTTTCCTTGCCATAGCTTGAGGCGTCATTCGGCGACGACGACGCTCAGTTAGTTGCGGCAAAGCAATTTGCCTCTCGGAGCTCGCACGACCTCCCCAACCATCCAGCCATGGTGGGAGGGACGCGTTAAACACACGCTGCCATCTCCTCGGCAGCGTGTGCTCTTTGGGCAACCGGGGTGCGCCTGCATGATGGATGTCATACATTTCCTTCTGTACTTAACGGGTGCTATCTGACCGGCCGGTGAGAGAGTCCAACGTCAGAAACGCTCGGCCAAGTTCCGAAACGGAATTGCTCCCCCCCTTCTCTTACCCCCTGCCCCAACACAAAAGCCCATGAATGCTCCGTGAACTTCCGACGACCGCATGCCGTCGGCTGCAATGCGTCGAGGCAAAGGGGCACAGGTATAGACTACGCAGTCTGCACTATGTATGAATTCGAAGGAGTGCGGCCGCTATTCTCGATGTGCCAACTATTGTTTTGATGGCGCAGGGAAAGGGGGGGAGTGTGAGGGGAAGGGCCTGCCCACTTGATGAACTAATCAGCTGTCGCCCCTCCCGATGAACGGAGCAAGCAATCCTAGGTGTTACTTATGGATCGAGTGCGCAGGACATCCGGACGCCACGAAGCTGGGCGCGAACCAACCACACAATGAATGACTGCCTAGCCCCAAGAGAAACATGCCACCGGACGGTTGGCATCGGCCTGGGGGTCAACTTGCGTCCGCCGTTGCGGTTGACTTCATCCCGTGCCCACCTGGATTTCCAAGCTGCTGCTCCGGGGAGAAGCTGGGGTAGCGTCTCTATCGAGTGACCATTCGCGCAAAGCTTGGCGAAAATACTCTAGACAGCGCGGAGTATGGGGACTGTGGAGAAGGACTGAAACCGTGGGGAGGGAAAGGGGGAACAAGCACGACGACACCTTTCATTTAGTTACTAGTTACTGCCCGGTGATCGA
Organism: Thozetella sp. PMI_491; assembly: GCA_021432635.1. Taxonomy (NCBI): domain Eukaryota; kingdom Fungi; phylum Ascomycota; class Sordariomycetes; order Chaetosphaeriales; family Chaetosphaeriaceae; genus Thozetella; species Thozetella sp. PMI_491. The sequence goes on along the minus strand of MU270053.1, from coordinate 356,161 downwards.
CGGTGCTCCAGCTTGTCGGTAAGGTACCAGCCGGTGGGAAGAAGTCAGAACCTATCCGTCTTGTCCGCCCGCCTTTGCCCGGCGACTGTCAAACGGAAACGGAGGCATGAGTACATTCGGGATTGTTCCGCTGGGAGCTGTTATGGAGAGTCTGGAGTACACAGAGCAGTCGGTAAGCCCCACCAGCCATGCTCGCGTGACCCGATCTGGATCGTGAAGTTAGCTGCGTGCATTGCTTGCGAGGGGCTTGTGAGGGGCTTGCGGGACTATCAAGAGACAACGAGAGCCAGCCAAGGTAGCCGGCTTGCCAGCCACAGGGGTGTACGAAGCACAATAATCCATGACCAAATACAGCCCTGCCGAGTCTAGTCCATACAGAGTAATGCTACCCACCAAGCTGCCGGGGTCGGATGGGAGAAGGAGAAAAGGATCTCCAGTGCACACTGTCACAGTGCTCTGGTTACGCTTTGTTAACGACATTGGCGCGGCCCACCCACCGCCTCTCTGCTCAAGCGAAGCTTGCTTGCGTGGATTAGCACATATACAATATGGAGAAATCCCTCCTCCGCCAAAAGAGACGCAAATGGCCATGAGCCTCTCAGTATGTTGCCAGGCACAGCTTCCGTCACGATCCTTGAATCTTTAGATGGCTGCTTGGTGCGGAATAACTATCCATCCTTAGTTCCATACCAGCGAGCCTGCTGCCCGGGATTTGCCGACTTTTACTGGGTCTGACATCTTCATGCAGCGTCTTTGCAGGCGGCACGTTAGTACGCCTAACGCTTAGCCAAGCAGCGCGCCGTGTGCGGTCAACAAAAGGGGCAACAAGCAGGGGTAGAAAAAGCAGGCTGGCAAACGGGCATACGGAGGGTCCCCGGGTTTGTCGTCATCTCGTAGGCCCGGACCAAAGGGCCTGCATACTTCTTTGCGATCGTATCATGGGCTGGCCTTTGCTTTTCCGTTACCCCCTTTGGCCGCTCGCATTTTTACAGTTTTGGTTTGCCGTCGAGAGAGGACCCCGGGGTCTCCCTAAAAAGTGAGGAAATCCAATCAAGACGAGGAGGAGGAAGCAGAGGGGTGCGTGCTAGCGCGATCCATTGGTTACCAAGACGGTCAATGCTTCACGATGTCAAGGTGAGGGCTGGCACCTGACTGTAAAAGTTTCTCACCACAGACCCTGACTCGGCACCAGGGCTAGGCAGTTAGCTCGTAGCGGCGGCGGGCCTCGTTACAGCGGAGAGGCCTTCGGCGCAACACGAATGATTGGCCGCTCCACAGCATCCGCAGGGCAAGATCCTGCTCGACGGCGAGGGGGAGGGGCGGAGGGGCGGAGTTCAGACACTAGACTGTGGAGGTGGGCATTTGGGACGGTGTCTTGGGTGTCTCGCCCGCTCGCCCCAGTTAGAAATCGGCAACTTCTCGCTCCTCACTGGGCCACAGACACTCTGGAGAGTTGACGGCGCAGATGACCATGTGGAGATAGGGCTGCGGTCCTCCTCTACTTTTGGCTCCTGGGGGTGGAGGAGGGCGCATGGGGCGGACGAGGCGCTACGAATCGAGAAGTGAAGCCATGACCAGGCCCCCCGTCCCCCCGGTCCGCCCCCGGCTCATAAAACACAATTGTTCCCCATCGATGTCGTGGGATGGCCGCGTGCTCGCATGGGGGAGAGCCTGCCCCCCCTCCTGCCCTGGGGCGGCCAAAGGCACAAAGTTGGCACTTTGTTGCGTCTTCCTTCCAGTTCCGCCCGAGGACGGCTTGCTGAAAAGAGCTGAGCCAAGCGCACCGGCTGGGAATGTGCGCTCGAAACAAATGCCATGTCTCTCTCCCGGTGCCGGATGCGGAGTCGGGATGGACGACACAGAGCACCTTGTTTTTTGGGTGGTTTTTTTTTTCCTTGCCCCCTTTTGTTGGAGAATCGCTGCTGAGGGATGTGGGGTTGAAGGCGGACAGCTGCCCTCAGATGCATCTTCCCGCTCGTCAGTGTTGGGGGAAGAACAGAGAAAATATTGGAAGCCGATCCGGCGGTGGTTAGAGTAGATCACGATTGGAGATTGGCCCGCTGCGGGTTGTGCATTTTTAGCGCATTCCCAGGATCCAGAATGCCACCCCCGGGATGTGAGGGTGTGCTAGAGGTACGTATCGTGCAAGTCCACACCTTTGGGAGTGGGCTCGTCAGGCTTGGTGTCTCGAGGGCCGCCAAGGTGAAATTATATTAGTCGCGGTTCCCCCCCCCCTCCCCACAAAGTACCGTAGCTCCGTTTCTACTTCTTCGTCCCCTCTCTCAAACCCTTGGATACCTGTTCGTTCGTCCGCCTGGATGTTTTCCTCAGTCGACTGGTCTGCCTTGTCGAGTGGTGACTCTTTGCACGAGGTTGAGGGGCATTGGCATCCAGCCACACAGTTGCCTCTTACATCGACGACTCGCCTCGGCTGCCGCTTCCAGCTACGCCGAAACCATCGCCTCGCCGGCCCCGAAGAACTCTAAAATCTCGCCCCTTTCCGGCGCCCTGAGCCCTGGATCTCTTGCTGGCGACACCGCAGCTCCCTTTTCTCCAGTTTGGTTCCCATCTTGGCTGCCTCATTGCCCTCTCGCAACCTCGCCACCCAGGGAATCGTCAGGCATGGCCTCCAGTGACGGCGAATCCCGTTCCGCTTCTCCGGTGCCCTTGGCGCCGGGCGGCTCCCCCACCCTCCCGGACACCACGCTACCGGCGGCATCTGCAGCGGCAGATGGCTCGTCCTCTAAGAAGCGGACAGCGTCGACTTCTGAGCCAGGCGGCGCGCCCAAGGTCACCAAGAGGCGTGCCGCGCGCGCCTGTGTATCTTGCAGGGCCCGGAAGGTGCGCTGCGACGTGGTCGAAGGAGCTCCGTGTGGCAACTGCAGGTGGGACAATGTCACCTGCGTCGTCCAAGAGAGCCGCCGGCGAAAGTAAGTCTCACAGCGAGCGCTCGCAAAAGCCTCGATTCTCTTCAATTGCGTCATGATCACAAGCAAGGGCAAAAAACTACAATTTTTGGAGTCTTTTCGTGGCCTCTACCCCCTTTGTACCGGAAACGTGGAGCGCTGACAGGGGCCCCTGTCGGGCACCGCATCTAGGAAGAACATCTTCGCAACCCCAGCCATCGCGGGGCAGGACACCGCACCCGCATTTGCCGAGGCACTGAGCAGCGCGGCCAGCACGACCCCCAACCCGGTCGCAATCTCGAGTGCTGAGCCTCGGAAAGCGTCCATCAATAGCATCGACGCCGCTCCCACCGACCCTGCACTCGTGAGCTCCGAGGATGGTCACGTTCCCCATCTGATCTGTAAGCATGCGCCTGGCCCCACCAGCACCAGCTCCCTCGTCTTTCACATGCCAAAGCCCAAGAAGTGCCTGATGGTCGCACAAGCAAGCTTTCTGACCACGAGATCTCTTCTTTTTTGCCATTGACAGATCAGCGCACTGCTGGGTACCAAGCCGATGCTGCGGCCCTGCTCGCCAAGCTGGGCGACGCGAATGATCGTCTTCCCTGGTCGAACGCGGCGTTCAGCCAGGCCGCCCGGACGGGGCTGCTCGGGGACCTCCATTCCATCGGGGCCGACCTTCGCACAGCCCAGTTCCTGAGCTCGCTCGAGGAGCCCGATGGCTTCTCACAGCTGCCCCTGTTTATCAAGCCCCTGCCGTTCAAGATCGTGGCCGAGGATGTGAAGTATCTGCATGCCAAGGGAGCCCTCAGCCTCCCCACCCTCGAGCTCCAGAATGCCCTGCTCAAGGCGTACGTCGAATACGTTCACCCCTACATGCCCCTGCTGGAACTGCACGATTTTCTCAGCACCGTCCACCACACCGATGGCTTGGCCGGTCAGATCAGTCTGTTCCTCTACCAGGCCGTGATGTTTGCCGCCACTGCATTCGTAGACCTCAAGCACCTGAGGGATGCTGGTTTTGCGACTAGGAAGGCTGCACGAAAAACCTTCTTCCAGCGGACGAGGGTAAGTCACTCCGGGCCGATCTGGTTCCCACAGCCCTGCTGATTCGCAGTGTAGCTCCTATACGACTTTGACTATGAGTCCGACCGCCTCGTCCTCGTGCAGGGCCTGCTGCTCATGACGTACTGGTACGAGACTCCGGATGACCAGAAGGATACCTGGCATTGGATGGGAGTCGCGATTTCTCTGGCCCACACGATTGGGCTCCATCGCAACCCAGCCAACACCAACATGGTCCCGCGGAAGCAGAAGCTTTGGAAGCGCATTTGGTGGTCCTGCTTCATGCGGGACCGCCTCATCGCACTAGGGATGCGCCGCCCGACGAGAATAAAGGACGAAGATTACGATGTACCTATGCTGGAGGAGGGTGATTTCGAGATCGAGGCGCTACCCGAGGAGAACCAGCTGCTCAGCACCGACTGCAAGACGATTCGCGACATTGCTATCCAGAAAGAGCTTGCAGTACTTTGTATCGAGAAGGCAAGGCTATGCATCTGCATCAGCCACATGCTCAAGGTGCAGTACTCGGTCCTGAACCGGGACAACATCCGCCCCGAGAACACGACGAGCAGCACCATGATGCTGTTTCCCAACAAGACGCTGGACAATGTAGAGAGCGTCCGCATGGTGGACTTGGAGTTGATGACGTGGTTCGCGAGCCTCCCGCAGTCGTGCCAATACCGGCCCCTGGTACCACAGGACGTAAAGGACGGGCGTTCGACGCTTGCCGTGCAACGCAACCTGCTACATATGGTCTACCAGACCACCATCTCGGCTCTCCACCGGCCCCAGTTCCTGCCTGCCTCGCCGCTGCACACTCCCACCGCCTCGAGACAAGTCCAAGAAATGTCTCGCGTCCGGGTTCGCGACGCTGCTAACCACATCACGCAGATGGCGGCAGAATTGCATCATCTGCGGCTTGAGAGATACCTGCCCACCACCGGTGTCACCGTCATCTTGCCTGCTATGATCATCCACCTACTAGACATGAAGAATCCCGTGCCCGAGGCGCGTGCCAAGGCAACAAGAGGCTTCAGACAGTGTATGCGCGTGATGGAGAAGCTGCGCGAGATTTACGCCGCAGCCGACTTTGCCACGGGGTTCTTGGACGCCGCCTTGCGGAAAGTCGCCATCGATATGGAGTCGATTGCTGCGCAGCAGCAGGCACAGCCGGGCAGATCGCTCAACGGAGTCCTGGCTCCAGGCCTCAACCTGGGCGTTCCGGCGGAAGCCCCTGTGGCACTCGAGAAGCTCTCGACGCCACCACCAGAGAACGCACCATACTTGAACAAGACCGAAGTCAAGTTGTACCACCAGAACCGAACGTACATGCCCAAGGACAGCAATGGGAACCCTGCAGTCATTCGCGGGCCTACGCCTCCGCAGACTGATCGAGAGACAGACTCGGTAAGCATCACGACGCCGTCGGCCACTGGGTCCCTCGAAGAATCCCCGGCAGACTTGGCGGGGCAGGACGAGTTTGACTGGAATGCCATCTCGGGCCCGAATCTTGACTTCGACCAATGGCTTCAGTTCCCGGCTGAGGGAGTTAACAACTCGGATGAGTCGTTCATGGGCATGTTCGGCAGCGGCGTGGAGCAGCAAGAGAGCTCTGCAGCGCAAGGATCGGGAATGGAGTGGATAGAAACCTCGTCGCAGCATACGAAGGAGGCGTCCTCCATCGGAGCTACTGCGTAACTTGCTGATATTTGACGACTATACTTGAGAAAGCGGCTTACGCCACGCACGGATGGCGGTGACGGAGTTCATGGCGCAAAGTCGGCTTTTGGCTTTGGCAACAGGATGGGAACCTATGAATGGAGCCCCAGGGGGAGGGTCATGCACATATACCACGGGCATATATTTTTCCCCCTTTTTTTATTTCCCTTCTTCCCTAGAGGTCTAAACACTTCAACTAGAGGCCGGAAAAGCTCAAATTGACTTGGTGGTTCAATCATGGCTGTTCCATTCGTGCTTTGAAATAGGAAAGAGCCCCTTCCGGGAAGTCATGTTGAGCATCTTTTCATCGAGTGTCTTTTGTACAAGATGAACTCACAGTCGAGGGTCGCTTCGACTCGAGTTGAAGGCCATTTTGGGGGAACAAATCCTCTTTAAGCTGGTCGTTCTGTGGTGGCTCGGCCAGTTGGAGCGGTAGGATTCAAAATGGCTTAGTGGCGAATTTAGCACGGTGTTTGAACGAACCAAACTTTGCACTTGAGCGGGTCCAGCGCAGGCACGAGCCAAGACGGCCCACGGACGTGACCTGTTAGTGCTGCTGGCAGGGACCAGGTCGTGCGAACAGACTTGGCGCGCGCGTGTGTCCCCAGGGCTGTGACATCGGAGGAGGTTCGCGTCGTCAACACGTCCCATCTCAGGGCGTCTTCAAGAACAGAATTCCTACAGGGAGGTAGCCGGCTACATGTAGCGCTACGCAACCTGGAGTGCTCGGGTTTCCTGCTTCAATGGGGAAGGGGATGACGAGAAGAAGACAAATAGGGGTAGAAGGGGAGCTAGACTCAAAACCATGGCAATAAGCTGGATTTGACGATCAAGGGGCTATGGATGATGATGGCGTTAATGATGAGGTGCCTAGTGCCTGGTCCTCGTCAAACGAGTTCCCTTGCTTCCCGGTTGACCTGGGCTTTGGATTCAAATTCTCCAAAGAAGGGGTTCCTACCCCTAACCCAGTCGCCTGGCCCCACTCCGGTCCCTGCCATCGAGGCTCCCAAAATGCGGACCTTATTTCTTGTATTTGGTTCTCGCACAAGTAGTCGCCAAATAGCGATATGACGCAATTCCAGCCTGTGTCAAGAATTCTACCATGCCTTTGAAAGCACGCTGTTCAGCGTAGTCGTTGCTAGCAATTAACACGAGACTGGTCTCGTGGGAGCTTACACACGAGGTCTCCCTATGAAAGGAGCAGGTGATTCGAGGATGAAAATAGGTCTTGTATAAAGTCCAGCGGTTAGAAAAAAGTGGACAGAAATGGGGGTTGGCCTCTCAGCAACCAATGCAAGTCATCGTCATGGCTGTTGGCGTGTGCGGCGAGATTATCACCGCTCCCTACGTTCCCGCGCTCTCAAGTATACATCACTAGAATGTACCACAACGGTCCCTTGTCTCGTATCCTCGGAGAATATTCCCATATTCAGCTTCAAGATTAGCGTTCATAGATGTGGCTGAGGTCCGATACCTTATTCATGGAGTGCAATGCCAACTTGAACCATGTCCTCTAGACCAATAGGAAGATTGAGATAAGTGAGACACGAAATGGTCAAATAACCACGAAAAAATACGCAGCGCAATTGGTAGACGGGGTTTCAGGTGGAATGGCCCCTGTTACTTATTCCCCAGGGAAGGAGAATGCACTTTCCAAGGGGAATACGTGCCAGTGATTGATCTGTTTAGTGAGTGAGGACAGCTCAGTCATGTTAATGCAGAGAACGAGATCTAGATAGTGAGTAGAGAACTCGACCAAATATTTTCAGAGTAGACCAGAGAGAATGAGAAGAGGCGGCAGATCTCTAGTGTAAGTCTTTTACCCCAGCTCGATAACTGTAAGGTGAACGAAAGATTATTGTATGATAGCCGCTGTACTTTATGAAAAGGTTTGAATTCTAACCTGATCGAAGCTATTAGAATAGGAAATAACCGTTCCATCTATTGGATAGGGCAATGGAATCCCGAAAACACGGACGAACCTCCCGGCGCTACATCATCCACCTCTTTGATTTGGTCGGCTCCTCAGTAAGGTCAGATGTTAGTCGTACAGTTTCACAATTCAATTTGGGCTTCTCGACTCCCATCTTCTCAAGGCCCTTGATCAGGTCGTCAAACTTTTCACCTGTAACAAACTTGTTGTCCTTGTCCACGCCCCTGGTCACGCCCAAGCGCGTGTCGTGTGACTCGAAAGGGTTCGATTCGGTCGCACCTTCGTCTTTCATTGCAAACTGGGTGCCGTAGAGTCGGGTTCCCTTGTTGGTCTTGCAGAACGTTGGAAAATACACGACAGCGCTCTGGTCTTTGAACTCCAACCCGTAATACAGTCGCTCCCCTTTTTTCTTAGGTTTCCCATCATCTTTGCTTAGCAATTTGATAAAACTAGAAAAAGGGGCACTTAGGGTTAGCGAGACAAAATGAAGCGTGACATGGATACGAGATGGAAGTTAATCGGGGCCAAAGTTGGAGGTGAAGCCAAAGTTGGAAGAGAGGACAACGATTGAAGTGCAGCTGGGGATATAAGTATTGGGGGGTATGGCTGGGGAGCGCGCTAGGCGAGACATACGCCGCTTTCTCATCCATCGGTATCATTGTCGCATTCCAAAATGTTACCGCGGCAGCATACCCCTGGTGTCCGTCGGGCCTGTAAGCCATTACCCGCTGGTGGATATCCACGTCGAAGAGACCAGTCGTGAGATTACCACTCCCGATTGGCGCACTCGCGTCGTAATGCTGCTTCTCAGGGACAAGGTATATGTATTCGTCTTTGCCGGACGCGAGGACAGAACCCTTGTCTTCAGCCATGATAACGCGGTACCCAAATTGCTTGGGTGGGGTTGTGATGTTAGCTGCAACATTATCGATGTGAGGTTTGTCCCTGCTAACATCATGCTTTGCAGTATACTTCGCATCTCGGATAATGTCATTTTCGCTTCTAGGACTTTTGGATTCCTCTTTCTCCGGGATACTAATTGAATTAGTCAAGCCTCTAGAGAATGCTGTCCAGTAAAGCAGCAACGTACTTTATGCAGGCGATTTCCTGCTCGTAGATAGTGTCGTCGCGGATTTCATGAGCGGTCGCGCCGAAGATACTAACAAAGATTTGGTTGCTAACCCCTAAATTAAGCTGTACCGCGTTGGGGCATTTTTCATGTGCTAAGCCTGTTTTCGTGGCTTTGGCGAAGATACCTGGCTGGTTGACTAGTCCAACTGTCAGTTTTGCTCTGCCGTTCAGAATATCGACGCCGACTTCGAGGGCGATAGGCAGGCCCACCACAGCGCGGAACCCAGCGTCACCCTCGAACTAAATATCGTTGAATGGAATATGATTAGCACCCTTGAGCTCATCCGGTAACAGTAAGGGGAATACGACGTTGGACGAACCTTGGCCACTTTGGTGAAATTTGTTTCGAGGCCTACTATGCCGCTCTTACGGCTGTCTTTTGCGTCGATGGTCGCACTTCCTTTGGAAATACGCAAACTACCGCCCAGCGCAATTGAAGCATTCCCGTGGACACCAATATCAAGCGCAATACCGAGGGTGAGCTGGGGGCCAAGCGTGATGATTCCAGGGATAGCAAGAGGGCTCAATGGCAAGGATTTAAGTTGCTTGGAGGGGCCTACGGGGGAGTCAGCTTCGCCCTCTATCTTCAAGCCAAAGATAGCATCGATGGTAAAATCCTCGTTGTTTTGCAAAGATATTTTGCCCTCTGTAACTCCGTCCTTAATGGTGAAGGCCAGGCGTCCCTCGATGGAGAAGTCGACATTGACACCGCACTTGAGGCATAGGAGGCTCAATTTGCCTCTGGTCTCGAGAATCGTGTAACCATCTTCGTATCCAGCGATGTGCTTCTCAGGCGGTGGCGGATCCTTGGGCAACAGCTCAAAACCAAACTTGATGTCTTGTTCATAGGTATGTTCGAAGGGAACGCCGAAAAGGACGAGAACAGCTTTGGCACTGATAACAGCGATAGTGACGATGACCTTGGCAATCCCAATAACAACACCTAAAATCGCGCTACCGAGCTTTCCAACGGCCTCAACGAAAAAAAAGTTAGCGTTACAAAGTGTATTAGTTGAGGGGGTACTAGCGCAACTCACCGTCGTGATGGTGGCAATAATGTCCGAAAAAAATGAAAAGATTCCTAGACCGCTTTCGTCTGAAGACAATCCCCGATGTTGAAGATTACTATTTCCTTTATCGTTGTTGTTACCCGTAAAAATCTTCGAATCGCCGAGTATCTCGTCTAACTTCTCGTTTCTCTCAGGGGCAGGATCTCCGCCGAGGTAATTCTCTAAACCACCCCCCGTAAAAAGACTGGTCTGCGCGCTGTTCTCTGGTTTTCCACTGGAATCTACCGCACTGGGTCTCAGGTGATTTTTGTCAGGCTCTTTGTCGTCCTGCCCTCTCGAAACTATGCGATTCGAGTTGCCAAGGCGGCCCTGGTCTTCCCCCGCGTACGCGGCGAAAGGTTTCGTTAGGCGCACGTGGCCTTTGACGGGGACTCTCGTTCTATGCTTGGGGTGTATAAATGTTCCCCAAGAAATCTCACCGGATTCAATGGTCTCATGTTGCTCGATAGGCGCTGCAGCCACCGTTGCGCACCCAGTTGCCATATCGAACCGAGGGTTTGTGGCATGGAAGTACGAGCGCTGTCCGGAGTACTCATCGCCGCAGTTGATGTGGAAAGTGGAAATATAAAACTCGGGAAGATCCCAGGCCTTTGTGACATGTTTAAATGCCCGACGCGGGAAGCACACGGTAATCGTGCCATCGTCTGGGCACTCGACTGACCACGGGTGTGTTGACTGGTCAAGGACCACTGCGGCCAGCTTGAAGTTGGCCTTCAGAGTCCCGTGCTTGGCGCCATGAAAAGCGGCTTGGGGCTGTCAGTAGGTCATTCGCCAGGACTCGGCACTCGGGTTGGCTTACGTCGGTGGCCCTCTTGGGAATAGTACAGCTCCTTTCGCGGTTCGGGGGTCAAGTGCACAAGGTCTGTTGGAACGTGGTCGTGTGCATGGCCAGGGAGCAATGTGATGCCATCGCCGACGAAGGAAGGGTGGAACTGAAGGAGGCCCTCAGTGGCGAGGTGGAGCCCCTCGATACCCACGACGCCGGATACTAGAGCCCACAGGACCACGCCCAGAGCCGACCTAAACACCATAATTGCGAAAGGGGGGAGAGCTTGATGAGCTTAGTGGCTGGCTCTAGAGTCGGAGGCGATGCCTCTATAAGTAGTTAGACACCGCGTAGAGAGAGGAAGCTGGCGGCATGTCTCTTGGCCGGACAGGTTCGCATCGTGTTGGTTTGGTTGCGGTCGTCAGTACTCTTTACCGCAAGACACAATATTGGAACTGGTTTCAATTGGGAAAAGGCGTGACGGGATAACACGGCAATCTCTGCGATATATTGACGCAGTTTCTTTATCGACCCTCGTTCCAAAATTGCAGATCTAAATAAAATTGCCTTGCAACAAACAGCAGCGAAACTGCACCGAGGCCACGCGTTGCCATAGAGTTGCTTCAGGTAATTATTGGTCACGAAACACGCAGTCGTGAAGCCGGCCATGATATGCATGGTCTCGACCTTCCGGGGCAGTGTTGCATCTCACAGCAGAGCTAACGGCCGACCATGATCAATATCTCCAGCAGAGCCGAGTAACAGTTATCGCCCACGTAGTACAGTCTCCTGTTCGAAGATTCGTTCATTTTCTATGAGAATTTATCCGTAACGCACACTGTTTTTACTCCGTAACGCATACTTGACTCCACAATTGCCACTAGTACGCGCTAAATGCATTTTAGCATCAAAATAGCCGATTCCACACAGTAAAAACTGACTCTTCTATGCAAACGCGTTCCACTGACATCTGGTCCATCAAAACAACAACAACAACAACAACAACACCATACTAAACGAAGCAAATTGAGCTCTAAATATCAAAATACTCTAAAAAAGAAATAGAAATAGATAAATATATGGGGGTTTAATACTAATGAATCCAATCAGGGCCCTTGTACTGTGATATGTAAGCTCTCTCGAGAGTGTTCTTAAGACCCCTGGTCATACGTATCTAGAGTATGAAGCGGAGCGCCACACTCCCATCTAGACCAGTCTCGCCGGCTACTTGCCGAGATTCTACTACATGAGGCTATTCCCAGTCCTGCCGTCGCCACGGTACTTTTTGCTTCGCTAGATGGCCGGATGTCAGTGGAACGCGTTTGTATAGAAAAGTCAGTTTTACTGTGTGGAATCGGCTATTTTGATGCTAAAATGGACCGGATGCACTTAGTGCGTATTAGTGGCAATTGTGGAGTCAAGTATGCGTTACGGCTGATTATGTAGCATTCGCCAGACTTAGCATACATATACAAGGGTATGAGTACGGAACGAACTGTGTCATGTTGGCCACTGTTGTTACAACACTGGGGGTTCTAAGGGGGGTAACGGGTTAGTAGTCCGGTGCGAAGGGGTTCTTTCTAGGGGTAAGAGAGGGCGGAATGCGTGGAGCAACAATTGACGGGCGAAAGGGTTCTCAGTGTAAGAATGAATCTTAGAACGTAGATTAATCGCTGAAGAGCAATGCTAACTTATTCTATCTAGCTAGAGACAGTGGTTTTATATACTAGGTTGCTCTTCATAGCTCACTTGGATCTCCGGGCGCTTCAGGAGCTCCGCCCTTATTGGTTGTCGGCTGTAAGACTTCGTGGTCTTGGGGTCTGGTGTAGGTCGGTTGGCCTTGTAGCCTGAGGCTTCAAGCTGTGGGTTCTGCCAGGGCTGTCCGCCCTGGACGGCGCTAGGCCGGGTCTGGCTGAGGCGTTGGCCATAACAAGTATTTCCCTGTCAGGTTTCTTCGCTGGCGATGCGATGCATAAAGGATAATGCATGGCTCATAATAAAATCAGATCTCTGGGCGAATCAATTCTCTGGCCCGAGATCTCCATCCTTTTTTACCCGCGTTTCCTTTCGTGCTCTGCCCCCTTCCGCTTCTTTGGCGCCTCGTTTGGATGAAACAGATCCATCAGGCGCATTCCCCTCCTTGCCTACTATATCTCTTTTTTAAATCGCTTGTCTTTTCTTTCGGCCGTACTGCATCGCCGGTATCACCTACTCCCTATTCCGCTCGAACCATCGACTTGTTTCTTTTTTTCTTACCCGACCAACGAACCACCTTCGTCAGCCTCACCATGCTCTGCGTCCGTGCCTAACCGATTCCTCCATGATGCGCCTACGGTCTCACGACAAAGAGCTTGGTCGCCGCCTTGTCCAACAATGTCTTTCCTGGTTGGCGCTTTGAGAGACATAGCCAGCCGTGCAGCTTCTGGGAACTACTAGACAGACCTACGAAGCTTCCCTCCCCCATTCCGGCCCCTTCGCACGATGCTATCGGCCCCAAGCGTCTGCTAAGTAGGAATCTGTCGACTCGGGATCTCTACGCTCTAGAGCTTTCTTTGGCAGGGACGAGTGCGACACGGCGGGGCGAGACATTGCATTGGGGCGCCAGAGACGGAAGGAAGCAACTGGAGAGATACGATCCCGGAGAGCAGAGACTGCCGTTGATCAGGCGTCCTTCCTTTTAACTTCAACTGCGACGCACGTCGAATCGGCCCACATTGCTCTTTTTGATGGAACTCATAACGAAAGGCTTCTCTACCCGTTAACTAACGACCACAGACCGCAACAATGTCAACAATCATGGATCCACCCTCTCTCCAGCCCACCAAGCACCTCGCGCCCCGAGGACGTCAGCTGCGCTCGACCTCCGCCTCTCCCACCCGCCAACGAACGACAGACGACCTCCTGGCCCGCCTCTCGCCCAGCACCGCCGTCGCGGTCTTCCAGAACCCATCCGGCGCGTTGAAGGAGTGCATGGACGCTACGACCCCCGCCGAGCAGTCGTTTGCCTTGCGGACGGCCCTGGCATCTCAGAAGATTCACGAATGGCTGGAGGAGCTTTCAGCATGGCCTTGGCCTGCGGGGGGCGCCCCGGCGGCCTTCGAGTTGCCGGGGACACGGAGGAGGAGACTCTCACGATCGGAGGGCTCTCTACCTGCCACGGCAGACCCGTCCTCTACCATGCAGAAGAAGTACATGGGGTCCTTCCTGGCGTCGGATGTCACTCGGTACCTAGAACGTATTGACGAGATATCACACGAGATGGAGCAGCTCGACTTGGAAGAGATCAAGTCCCACGTCCTGTACAACCACATCATGCCACTCTCTCGGCCGGGCACCCCTATGTCGGATACGGCCCGTGTCGTGGCTTCGTCCCTGTCATATAACATGATGGACGACTTGACAGCACTCATCACAGCAACTATTTTGCAGGCCCTGCCAAACCTCTCTAGGTTAAACAGGCTCATGAATGCGTGGGGTATACGGCTGACGGTGCTGAAAAGGACGACCCCTTTCGTTTCTGCACTGGAGGATGCCGAGATTTCTCTGCGGTCCGCCCGAGAGGCTCTCGACCCCGGCCAGCAGGATAGCGCGGGGTCGCAGTCTTCAAACGGTGTGGCGCCACAGGTAGACTTGTCCACACTATCTCGACAGGATTTTGAGGTTCTGAAATCCATTTTGGACGTCAAGGTGTCAAGAGCAGGCCGACACTTAGATTCCATGCTTGACGCCCTGGAGGGTGCCCAGGATACCTTGCCCGAGCACTGGATTGACCGGATGGACTCCCTCGAGCAGCAATATGGTGACTGGGTCGCTCTTGCTGAACGCAAAGCCCGGGAAGCCGAGTGGACTGCAATGGGGCGGGCCGAAACAGAATGCCAAGACGTCGCCACTTTTGATGGACCAGAAGATCTGTCAGATCCACCGAAGGAGCAGCCCCCAGTTCCGGTTCTTGAACCTTCGCCAATCATCGAGGTGGAAGATACAGATATCATAGGCGAGCTCGGCGAAACAGAGGACGACACACCTGAACCGGATCTCCCCCCTTTGCCGCGCCCCAGAAGCGGGAGTGACGCCTCGACAACTTCAACCATACTCCATGGCTCTGAGGTCGGCATCATCACTTTCTCTAGCGACCTGCCCGACCACGGCACCCCCGAACGCCCCCGTCATCGGGATACCGAGAGAGAAGCCACACCGAGCGAGGAGATGAGTCCGGTCAGCTCACCGCCAACGTTCCGATCTAGTACTAGATCGGTATCCGTGAGCTTCAATGATATGCCCACGGTGACGGAACTACCAGACGACGAATCGCCTCCCAAAACACCAATTGGGAGTCCGGATAAGATTAGTACTTCCGCTGCGGACGACCAACTCCAGCAGCAGATCAGCCAAATTCTCGAAAGTGTGCCGGCTAAGATCCGGCTCACGTCTGGGCCACCGTCGATCAACCTGAACCCGCCAGACTTCAAGATGCCTACGTCGACGTACACGAGGTCCTCCACCGCAGATCGCTTCCCGCGCAGCCACTCCAGCCTGTCCACGACATCATCACGTGCCGGGACTCCCTCGTTCCTTCTGGCTCCGGCGTTCGGTCGAACCTCGCGGCAACGGAACCGAGGAAGCCACGGGGAGGTCAAGATCTATCACCTCTCGAGGTCCAACGGGGAGGCCCCCATCAAACTCCTGATCCGGTGCGTTGGCGAGAATGGCGAGCGCGTCATGGTCCGAGTTGGTGGAGGCTGGGCAGATCTGGGAGAGTACCTGAAGGAATATGCAAGCCATCACGGTCGCCGATCAGGCGGGGAAGGGAAGGTCGAGGTGACGGGCCTTCCCCGCGTCTCGATGAGGAGAGGCTCATCCAGTCCGCCAAGCCGCCCGACCTCTGCCCTCGAGTCCCCGGTCACGCCGCTCCAAGTCCGCAAGACTAGGAGGAACACAGGGGAGGACTTGGGCGCCAAACTGCCGAAGACGCCTCTGACGGCTGTAGCCAACAACGCAAACGAGACGCCCTCTTCCGGAACCTCGACACGGTCAAGGTCTAGCTCCCGTCTTAGCTGGACAGAGGATGATAGCTCCTTGGGCATGGCCGGGCCTCGGGCTAAGCACATCGAGATGAGCGATGAGAGTAAAGCATGGGTGGAGAGTGTCAAGGAGAAGGTACGCATTGCCAGTGGCGAACGGAAGCCACCAGAACAGCCCCCTGGGGCCGGCTTCGGCGAGATTGGCAAGGTTGGAGGAACCCGGCGGCTCTTCAAGAAACAAACTTGAACAGTGGCCGCCGCTAGCGTGGGAATAGGACGACGAATTCACGACATACGGTCTCGGCACATTATGCATTGCATGGTCGAACAAGAAGAAAGAACAAAGGCCATCGCCCTATCCTTTTAACTGGACTTTCGTAATTTCTCTACGATCATTGGAGCCATTTTTATTATTATGTTTAAGGAGAGGAGAGGGAGCATCAAATACCCCAGTTTCACTAAGACCGTCTTTGGCTTGCTCAACTAGATACACTTCCATAGGGAATATAACCCCACCCAACACCAAAGGATATGGTGATAGGTCCTATGCGCGTAATCACATGACAGGCACTTTCTCATAGCTTTTCCCGGCCGCGGAATAACTACATATCTTGCCCGACCTACGTAGCTAACGAGCTCCCCTTCCCGTTTTGGTGGTCTGTACGAGTCTGCCGGCAGGAAGCGAGGTCAGCAACAGCACTAGCCACAGATACCTGGCCATGCTGGCGAGGGCGTGTGGCGACACAGCCACAAGCGGAAACAGGGGCGTCCAAACGGCACTAGGTGAGGCCCCTGCTCCTGCCGCACAGGCCACTCGCACCGGGAGGCCAATTGCACACTTTCCAACATTTTGTCGAGCCTGACGCAAGTTCTAGAGCTCTGTTTCTGTTTTTCTCCCCCCCTTCTATCTTCTCGCCCCAGCGCCTCACGTTTGGACTCGTTGTCCTGGATGATGGCCAGTGCCTAGCGGTGTAGTTGACAAGCTCTCAGTCGCTCCTTGAAGTCTTTGCCGGTTTTCCTTGCTCGTCTTCCCCGACGCTGGCCTCGTGAATCGTCTGAGGGAGTTTGAGCTCCACTAAAAGGGTCCCTCAGCTCGCTTCTTGCGAGCTCTCGCGAGCTCCAAGTCTCCCGTGCCTCAAATCCTTGTGGGGATCGCCCCCAACACCACGAACCTGCCGTCAAGATGCCGAGTGAGTTGCCTCCCCGTAAATGCCCTTGACGCATTTCTTTTCGTTCCCTGCCGCCCTCATCGGGCATTGGCGCAACAGTCAACAAAGGTTTCTATAGCTGTCGACCTTGGACGCCTTAAGTCGCCTCGCCCTGCCGCAGGAACCCTCTAGAGCTTCCATAGCGAGCCAACATAGCAGCGCATCTAGCCCACATAGTCCGAGTCTTCCCCCGTCCCACCTCTGGAAAGAACATTCGACGCAGAACTGCTGCCGTCCGTAGCCAGCGACAACACGCGGCGTTGCCCCTGAACACTCCCCACCTCCCGAGGCTTCAGGTCTGGTCCTGCGGCCGCAAGGCGGTCGCGTGAGCCCACGACCGCGACCTACCACCAGCGCCAACGTTGTGCAAACCTTCCATCATCCGCACCTTCTCTTCTTTACCTCCTATCCAGTCTTCCCGGATTCGTCTTCTCTATAGCTTGGCCATCCACAGCGGCGCTAACAGGCAAAAATGGTAGCCCTCGAGGATGACAACTGGCTCAATGACCAGACAGTGTAAGTTTCCCTGCCTCTAATCTCCTCATTTTGCTGCGCGGTGCTGACCCAGTGCGATACAGGAACCACGCCGTCTCGGAGATTGAGGACTGCGCGATCGCCGTCGATGCGACCTACTACCTTCAGCTGTTCCTCGACAACTCGCCCTACCACGAACCCCTCCTCTCCGCCCTTGGTGGCTTGACCGGAATCCAGACTCATATCGAGGCAGACTTGGACCAATGGAAGGCCCACCGGATCATACCGCTTTTTGTCTTCGACGGGCAGGTTGTCGCCGGGCAGGATGAGATTACCGTCATGCGCGGACGCCGGGCCAACGAGAAGACTGATCAAGCCTGGGAGCTCTACTTCAACGGCCGGGCCGAGGAAGCTGTTTCGGCCTTTGGTTCAAACTCAAGTATGTTTGTGTCGAAAAAGCAGTCGGCGAGCTCGCCATATTGACCAGCTGCAGGCTCCTTCCAACCTCAGGCTCTATACCCTATGCTCCAGGACATTCTCAAACGGAGAGAGTTGCACTTTCTCACCCCCCCATACAACGCCTCTGCGCAGGTGTGTCTCTTGTGCGCCTAGACAAAGCGGTACATTGCTAACGCGACTTGCAGCTAGCCTACTTCGATATGATTGACTCGGAGCAGGTCGGCGGCATAATGGGGGCTCAGGAGCTGTTCCTCTACCCCATCAAGGATAGCATCATCCGATCGATCGACTGGGATACCAAAGTTGTCACAGCCATCTCGAAGAAGCACCTCTTGAAGGCTCTGAATGTGAGCGAGCTGCTCTTCGTGGATGCCTTCCTCCTCTCGGGGACTTCTTTCCTCTCCCCTTTCCCTCCGCTCCAGGATCCTTCCATCATCAAGGCGCAGCCATTTAGCATTGCGGATGCCGTCAACATTCTGAGAACTTCGGAGAAGTCAGTTGCTGTAGCCTGCACTTCGTTCAATGATATCCTCAAGGCTCATGATCCAAACTGGCTGGACAAGTACCGTAAGGCGCGGATGGTAGTCGACCACTTCATTTACATTGCCGAGAGCGGCGAGGTAAAGGTGAACGACTACGAACGCCTGACGAGCGACAACCATGAGTATCTTGGGCTCCAGCTTCCTTCTGAGCTGTACCACTACCTCAACACTGGTCTCATCGGGCCGCGTGTATTGAGCTGGATAACACACGGCCAGCACCACATCCTGCCCACTCTAGATGGCGTCGCATCGGATGAGTACAAGAAACTGATCACCCGCCAATTGACCGGCACGAAGGAGGCTTCACTAGGTCTTATGATCCCAAGGCTGAATCGGGGCATCGGCTTCAAGAAGATCTCTATGAAGCTGTGGTACGACCGTAGCTATACCTACTCGCTATGGGACAGGGAGGCGAAGGCGGGTTCTGCGCCCAAGGCTGGAAATTGGACGATTGATGCCTCCTTGCTCACGAAGCAGAACTCTGGCTTCAGTGCCGGCAGCATTTCTTCGGAGCTGCTCGCTCTCCAGAACCCCAAGACTGCCGAGTCAACCCTGACCGACGGCAAGGGCAAACCACCCCGCTTGGAGACCGCTGACCAGATAATCACGGTCTGCCTTTGGCGGTTCTTCCATATCCGGGGCTATGTGGACGACAAGCATGTTCTTACGCCTTGGGGGGCTGCTTTGGTTGCTGCGATTGCTGCCTTGGAGCCAACCATCAAGAAGTATCCTGGCATCCCTAACCTCGTCGAGACGATGGTGATAGCATTTGAGCTCCTCCGATTCGATATCCTCAATGCTCGGAATAGGCACGAGGAACTACGCGGTCTACCCATGAACGGCAGCGACGGGGATCAGGACAGCCTGCTTCTCATCAGCCGGATCGCATCGCTTCTCAAGCTGCGCCACGAGGCAAATGGCTACACGGGGCCTCTGAGCAAGAACTTGCTCGCCTTCCGTTCTCTCGCGTCCGAAACCAGGGCTGCCAACCGAGACCTCATCGAGTCGCTCCTTGCGTCCATGTATATGCATGCCCAGGTCCGCCGTGACAAGCATGATAACTGGGCAGTCAGCCACAAGTGAGTTTCATGGGTCACACTTTTTGAGGTTTATTTGTGGCTAATCCTGGCGCAGGCTCCCCTTCCTCTACGATCCCGACGTCGCTCTAGGCATCGCTGTCAAGACCTTCTTGGACGACGTTAGTCCCTCGGACAGTGCCGAGCTCAAGGCGCAGAAGAAGGAGCAGTTCCCTGGTACCTACCTCCCGTACGCGACTAACTTCTCGGAGGACCTGGAAATTTTTTATGCCTTCTTCGACGCATTGTCTGTGGGCATTAAGGCGGTCGCCAAGGACGACTTGTCAGCGGCAGATCGTGCTGTGTGGGAGAGCGCCGCCAAATTCATTGAGGTCCGGAAGTAAAGGCGGGCCGCAGGTGCCATGCAACAGGAAGCATGCCTGTCGTGGTCGCGGGACTCTAAAGGGGCAGGGGACTACAGCACCTGGGCCGGTTCTCCCCTGATGCCTGCGAGCCAGCCCACCTAAATCGTGATCCGGGTTGAGAGAGAGGCTTTCTACTTGCTTGTACCTAGCTATCTACTAACCTCCTGCCAAGGTCCACCAAGATGCATGTAGATAGTGTCACACGAAAATGTGTTTAACGGTAGGCGAGCAGGCAGATAAAATCAGTTTTATGGGTTTCCTCACATCTTCTAGCTCCCGGTGCGAGAGAAGTAGCTAGTTGATGTCCTCACGAGGCTTTGTGGCTCTGTTCAGAAGGTGGCGTGGAGCGCGACCCCCAAGGTCTATCATAGTTTAGGGCGACTGTCTGGGGGCGTCACTTGGATGTTAAAATGCGGCTTAGAGCATAGCATAACCTGCATGTTTGTAGCCTAGTGCGAGGCACTGAGGCCAGCCAGGCTTGAAGGCTTGAGAGCCACTCAACGGACCTTTCGGCTCGTTGCTGACCCCTTTCGCTCGCTACTAGCCTTACAAGCTCTCTATATAGTTTTGTATGGCCTAGTATAGCAAATATGATGAGTCGATGACCTTTTAATCCCCACGAAACAAACAAACGAACAAACAGGAGCTACATTGTATCATGAGCTTCTTGTTCAGCTACTTCGGCTACTGGTGTATACTGGGGTGCTTGATTGGCATGCCTGTCCGATCCCTTGTCGTGGATGCTTTGTTCCACTAATGAAGATTAGAGGCTCCTTTTGGATAGAGTAGGCCATACTACCGATATCTTTCCTGCTTGATAGATTTTTGCTATTTGTCTGGAGGTGGTCCGGACGGGTATCTCAACGTATGGTGGTTCCTAGGAGCCATGGAGTAAAGAATGGGAGGGGTATCGCGCGAATGGCGAGGAGCGAGTGGCTGTGATATTCATATGAGCAAGCGGCGCTTGATGGGTGCCGGTCCAGGCTCTCCGTCCGAGTCGGCCTCCCTCTTGGCCGCATTGCCGCTCATCATCTGCAGCTTTTGGATAAGATGCCTGGAAACCTAGATTAGATGTTTGTGCAACCCGGTTGAGCAAGGCCACTGTGAGAGCAGACCCAAAGCGCTCTGCCGAGTATCCGCATTGAGATGTCGGCCTTGTGGGAGAGGAGGGCTGGGGGGGGGGGGGGGGTATGCATACTCGATAGGATTGTGGCCACGGGTGCCTTCCTCCATGGCCAGGTTGAGGCGCTGGGCCTGCATTTCATGCTCCTTAAAGTGCGCTTCGATTAGTTGCTTCCCTTCGTCGTCGTCCGCCCGGCGAACGATGTAGTTGCAGTCCTCCTCGTCGCAAAGCCAGGCCCCATCGGGTCCGGACGGAGATATGGTAGGGAGCTTCTCGGCGTGCACAACAAGTCGAACCGAGTCGTTCGGGCCAGGTGTGACCAAGCCTGTGTTGCCTTCCTCTTCAGAGTCCTCCATATCGCTGCCATCGGTCTCGCCATATTCCAGAGAGGCTCTAGTCGCTGAGCCGGTACGTTGTCTATGACTCGTGGGTGACGCTTCTTCTTCCATGTCCGCATCAAGCGCGAGCCGCTTCCTAGGCCGTAGAGCCGACATCTTGCCCGCTGTGCGATTGCCAAGCGGGCGCTTGCCTTGCCGGACTTCTCTCGCTGATTCGGTGTCCTCCGTTTGAGCACGCGACGAGACGGCGTTGGAAGCTGCCGCGGCTGAGGATCTATCCTTTTTTTCGCGTAGCAAAACGTTGTGCTCGAAAGAATCGATGGTATTTTGATCTAGGTCATCTGGTTTTTGCTTCGAGACTACTTTCAACCAGCGGTAAAAAGGGGTTGACGCCCAATGGGGCCCCAGATGCTCTAGAAGGCCTTTGGAAAAGTACTTTGCCATCTCGATAGGCCGTTCGTAGCTCACCTTGCATTTGAAATACATTTTGTGGCGGATCGTTCTTTCGTCAACCTTGTTTGCGTCCCTGCAGTCGGCTAGAATGTCGTCCAAAACATCGATGAATGCAAAGAGGACGGGTGTCGTGCCGTCGGTTATCTGCCGAGGTGGCATCGATGCGCGACGCCTGCTGTGTTCCTTGATATTGCTTGCCCTCCTGCCTCTTTGCCGTAGTGGTGCATCAGCCATGGACACGTCGTCTAGGTCGCTGCTGGGTCTGCCACGGGTGGCTCGGCTCCTTGGCTGCTCCGCCTCGGACCCTTCTATCTCTCTGGGCGTTGAAACTCTTCGCGGCTGAGACGCCGCGCGAGCAGCTGCATCGGCGAGGGTCTGCTGGACGTCCTAATGGAAACATGTTAGCTTGAGAGAGTCATGCCGCGAATTCGAAGGAGTTCCGTACAGGGTGTCGCTCAAGCATCCACTGATAAAAAGTGTTGCCTTTCCAGCTGTATTCTGTCTCCTTATGGAAGTGCGAGATAAAGAACTGGGCCCAGCGGTCACAGCGCAGCACGACCTCATCGTAGAAGACGCCATCCCCGACGGCTTGCGCATACTGGGTGGCGGTCAGTGGTGTGGGCAGCGAGAAAGAGCCGGGTGTGGAATACCTGGAGGAAGATGTCGTCAATAGTTAACGGGGGTGGCGGCTTGCCCTTTTTACCCTTGCGCTTACTCCGAGCGGCATCGACTAGGCCATCGTACGACTCGGAGGCGCCCATGATCTCGTAGTAGAGAGTGATGGCCTCCAGGATCTCGGCATACACAACTCTATACTTCGGCGCGGGTCGGATTTCGTACCACCCGGCGGCGCCCGAGACCCAGAAGGAGACAGGACCATATCCTATAGCATATCGGTTCGAGCGCGCAATTTCGACATAAGCAGCTCTTGTGTTCGCCCTGACGACTGCAAAAAGGGTCCAATAACGTCAGCAAACAGGTGCAGCGTCGCTCCGTAGTTTAGGAAAGACGCACGTAGAGGCTCCTGGTCCTTGTCGTCGATCTCGAGCTGGCCGCGAATCACGAATGGCCCTTCGGTGTCGACCAGCAGCGGGTTGCCGAGCGTGGTGCCATCCATGCGGTATACGACGGCATCATTCAAGACAAACGTAGGCCAGTCGTGCTCGGGTTTGCCGGCGGGGACCGGCTTGAGCACCGAGCTTTCTCTCTTGGGGCGGAGTGTGGTCTCGTCGACCGTCTGGACTGTCGAGTTCGAGAGCCTCCGCCGTCGGCCAGCCATGCTGCTAAAGTGCGCGCGGCCGCCCGGGGAGATGAGTTCGGGTTCGAGGGTGCTCGGTGGCCGATGTGTGGGACGGCCGGTGATCGTTGCTTTCCTCTGTATGGGCTGGGTTGCTGGGTTGGGGAAAAAAGGGGGGGGAGTGGGCTGGCAAGGCCGGCTAGAGCGGAGGAGGCTCTTTACGCGGTCGATCGTAAAGTGAGCACGCGCAACGCAACGCGCTCCGAGCAAAGGTGTAGGCTGGCAGGCTGCCAGGGAAGAGACCAGCCAGTGGGTGGTGGTGGTGGGGTGAAGTGGGGAAGAAACCAGAGCTGCTTAAGGCTTGGCTTCAAGGGAGGACGGCATGTAGTGGTACTACCCTTCAGGGGTTTGCTCGGCGACTTCCAGGCGCGACCCCGCAGAAAGCCCAGTACAGCTACCTTGGGACTCCTAAATGCGTCGCAGCTGATAAGCAACAGACCAACAGTCTGCCCCCTAAAATTTTTTTTGAATCGCTATGCAGCCAAAAGACCAAATTTAGCTGTACTTCCAGACGGAGAACTTGGGCCGGCAACCAGAACTCTTCTCCTTGCTCCCTCATTTCCCCCGTCTTCTCCACGGCGCCGACTGCTCACTCCCCTCCGGGCTTTCAGCAGCTTCGCGCCGAGTCATCCGTGCCAATCTCCAGGAGAGCGAGCCTTCCGCCCGTACTCGGCTCCCTAGCAGCGTGGTCGCATCCCTCTCCCTTCCCGTCCAGCCGCCCTCCTCCAGTTTTGCTCAGCCTCGCCTTGGGCGCGACGAGCTAGGGGAAAAAAAAATCTGGATGCGCCCCGCCAAGCTCTTCAAATACGTCAGAATGGCCAAAGGCGACGTCCTAGAAGGCGTTTTCGGCAAGTCAATCGTTCACGGGCGCCACTCTAGGGCGGCCAGAAAGGAGGTGATCATGGCTAACATGGGGTTCTAACGCCAGCTATCAATAAGCCCCTTGGCATGAGCTCTGCTCAAGTAATCCGAGACTGCCAGTCGCACTTTCAGCATTCCGCAACCTTCAAACCACTTCTCGAACAAGACAGGGCGAATAGGGCCAATGAGTCGTGGAGTGAGAAGAGGCGGCGGAGCAAGGCGAAGCAGGGCATTAGGGTGAAGATGGGCCACGGTGGTACCCTCGACCCCCTCGCCACTGGCGTCTTGATTCTTGGGGTCGGCAAGGGAACAAAGGCCCTTCCTCGCTTCCTCGGGTGCACCAAGACATACGAGACAGTCGTGCTGTTTGGTGCCAGCACCGACACGTACGACCGCGTGGGCCGCCTCATCAAGAAGGGGCCATACGGCGAGATTACAAGACCTGCGGTTGAGAAGGCCATGGAGTCCTTCCGGGGTAAATACAGGCAGATGCCGCCGCTCTACTCGGCGCTGAAGATGGAGGGCAAGCCGCTCTACGAGTACGCCCGGGAGGGCAAGCCGATCCCCAGGGAGATCGAGACCCGGGAGGTCGACGTGAGCGAGCTAGAGCTTGTTGAGTGGTATGATCCAGGCACGCACGACCACCGCTGGCCGACGGATGAAGCAGATTTGACGGAGAAGAACTTGGTCGACTCGGTCTGGCGGGTCGCCAAGCGGCAAGCAGCGTCGGACGAGGAGCCAAGGGTGTTCACTCCAGAGCAGGAGGAGCAAGAGTCCCAGGCGTTGGCACAGTACCAGACCACCAAGAGGGCAGCAGAGGAGAGCTTCGACAGCCTCGTGCACGAGGACCTCAAGTCGCCTAAGAGGAGGAAGGTCGAGGAGATCGAGCAGGCAGAGGAACCCATGATGTCCGGCGCCCTGGGGAAGCTACCCCGGAAGTTTAAAGGCAAAGGCTCCGATCTGATCCCCACGCCCCCGGCCCCCAACACCCCTCCTCCTTGGGAGGGAAAGGGCCCGCCCGCAGCGAAGATCCGAATGACAGTCACGTCGGGCTTCTACGTTCGCAGCTTCTGCCATGACCTGGGGGAGAAGCTCGGTTCCGGAGCCATGATGGCGGAACTCTGCCGGACACGCCAGGGCCAGTTCAGTCTGGACGGCGAGCGGTGTATGGAGTACGACGATCTAGACAAGGGGGAGGATGTCTGGGGGCCTCAAATCGACAGCATGCTAGGCGCATGGTCGAAGGAAAACGGAGGCAGCACCCATCGTCCTAATCCACCCGCGAGGGTGCAGTCGTCTCCCGGCACACAACAGCCCGAGGGGACCGAAGAGAAACCTGATTCGAAGACATCCCAGGGCGATTCAGCGCAGGCCGAGGCAAGCTTAGTAGGGGCGTAAATGGCCGTGACGTAGGAAGTCCAAGGGATGGTATCATCCCTGGCAATCATACAGGGCAGATCTTCGAATCTGCAAGAGGGTCCCCTATAGTGCTAGCAATACTAGGGGTCCCCGCCCGGCCGACCGACCAACCACCAGTCTAGGTTATGGAGGGCATTAGACTTTGGCGCAAGCGGTACTAGCTGCGCACCAGATGCGCGCCAGAGAAATGAATAGACTTGATTAGAGGGCAGAAAGAAGTTTGATATTGGCATCTCATCGCGATGCAGATGTTGTTCAACTCTCATTAGATAGGGTAGGCAGGTAACTGAGATAGACCTCGATATGCCCGAACCAAGAACCTTGACTCCTTCCAGATGCGTTTTGTCTCCATGCTCCCCCTATTGCAGAAACCACCTAGATGCTTGGTTCTCTGTGCCGCCCGATGCCCCGATATATGCAGTCGTAAAGCCCCCCAAAAACCATCAAGGATGATAAAGCGATCATTTTCTCATCGTCCAAGGCTTCATTTCACCGGAGGCCTTCCCCTTTCCTTTGAATGCATTCTGCCTCATCGTCTGCCCTCCCCCCACCCTTGGTGCCTCTCTCTAAACCATGGTATATGAATCATTCCGTCGAAGAAGTACTCTCGGGCTCGGGCTCCTGAATTGTGGGTGGTGGGAGCGCCTCGCTCGTCGGCGCGGCGCGAGACGTGTTCCCGCCGTCGGTCTGGCCAAGAAGGTCCCTTACACGCTCGATCCGCCCCATCGCGCTCTCCAGCGTGTCCAGGCGCTTGCGCTTATCAAAATCCCTCTTCTCCAGCACCTCGACGCGCTCTGCGAGCTTAGCGCGCGCGCGCCGCTCCGTCGCCACCATCTCGTTGGCCTGCTCAAACAGCGACACGCTCAGCTCCTCGACCTCGCGGCTCGTGTCGCTGAGCTTGCCCTCGGCCGCTAGCCGCAGCGATTGCTCGTACGACAGCGCCTCCATCAAGTCATCGGTGCTGGGTGTGGGCGACAGCGGCATGGCGGGCGAGAAGAGCCCGGTAGCGCTGGGACTCAGCAGCGCGCCGTTGAGCGAGTTGTGTGCCGTGTTCGGGGGCGACCGCCACGTCGGCTTGAGGCTCGGCGCAGACTTGCGCGGCGACAGAAGCTGTGAGAGCCGGTTGGCGCCCACGTTGAGGAAGGATGACCGCGCGGGCGACGGGGCAGGCTGGGGCGGCGTCACGGGCGGCGCGGGTTGAGATTTGGGGCGGTCCTCGGAGGACGCCTTGAGCGCGCTGCGCAGCTTGGCGAGCTCATCTTCGTAGTCGGCCCAGCGGTCGACGGCAGCTGTCGCTTTCTGGTTCAGGAGCCGGACCTGGGCCTGGAGATCGGCAATCTGCTTCTGGGCGTCGGCCAGCGCGGCCTGCGTCTCCTCGAAGGCAAGGAGGCCGAGATCCGAGCCGCAGCTGGGGCAGCACGGTGCCGTCGACATTTTGGTCGGCATCGTGGAGGTGTCGAGCGTCGCCATGGTTATTGTCGCTGTTGCGGACATGGTGTCGTGTCACGGTTCGGACGGGGTCCGGCCGGTCGGCTGTTGGGTGGCGTTGCCCGTTTTTAAGAGGGAGAAAGAAGGGGGCCGCGGAGGGATCCCTGATTGTCGCACCAAACGGGCGAGAAAGTCTGCCAGTGCCGACGCGCGGTCGTCCGCACTTTCGTCAGCAGATGTCTGTGGGTGTGCAGAATTGCCAATTCGGTGAGGATTGTGTAGTCTAGAGATCTAGATAGCGTGCAGGTCTAGAGATGTGCTTCTTCAGGTCTGGGAGGTTGGTTGGGTGGCGTGGCAGTGCTTCCTTTTATTCTAGGGCTGCGTCGGGCGTGAAGCATGTGTCTCCCTTACCGGCCACCAAAAAAAACAAGCGGCTCAGCACCCCAGCGGGTTCCCACACACGAGGGTGGCGTGTACATGGGGGGGGGCGGCCAGGGCCAATGGCGTAAATTTAGCGTCCCGCCCCCCTCTGATGCCCACTCTCGGGGCCTGACGTTATGCGCTAGTGCCGAACGGCATGGGGCTGGGGAAGCCAAGCCATGGCGCTGGCGCCGGGACTACGTAACTACCTTACCATAACTACCATAGTAATCCGAGTCTCCGGGATTTCACTAGGCGTTACTCTTCACTGGCTGGGCTTTCGTGGGAATAATTAACCTTGGGTCTTTGCGGGATTCCTCGGCTGGTCTCTGGCGCTTCTCAGAGGCGCCAACGCCCTTCGCGTGCATTTTGTAGCCATTGGACCGAGTCTGGTGCCCAACCCGGCTCCGTTCCATGACGACGACGTTATGCGGTAGCCACCAGCAGGGACAATGCGTCCTCGTTTCAGATGCTTTGTGACAGGGCGCGAAGAGAGACCCCGTTTCTGGCCTGCGGGCCTTGGACACTGCAGGCCAAGCCCCATGCCAGGCTTGATTTGTGGTGACATTTGCGCATGTAGCACCAATCCAGAAATAACCTATTCTAGACTGCGTAGAAATTGAGGATCTCCTTCCCGCACTCAGATAGCGCGTCTCTCGGGCAGGGGTCTTACCTTAGCTACCTTCAACCCGAGAGCTGCTGTACAGTATTTTGCGCCGCCCTTGCGGCTAGCAGACGGCCACACAAACGTCCCCCTATTGCTGCCTGGGGCACTCCGTATGTCTTTGCCTGAGGAGACCAAAAGAAAGTGCAACTGCCTTCTATTTTCGTCAAGCCGGATTCCGGGTGTGTGTATTCGGATGCGACAGTATCTGACGCCTTTGGTGGTCGCCCAAGCGGAATAGGCACCTTACTTCACCTGCCAGGGATCCTTAGGCAGGCAAATCTTGGCGCTGCTCGCTCGCCATTCGTTGATACCGAAAGGGTATCGAAGTAGTCCAAATTGGCAAGTACTTACCTAGACAAGCTTAATTGGATGCCTTCCGAGGCAACCACGCTCGAATGTATATCCAGTATAGGAATCGCTTGGTGCAACATAACCCCTTGCTTCTACAGTCGGATTTTGTCTTATATCTACCTCATCAAGACTGCGCTTTGGAGTCGCAGCCGGAAGAACGCCAAGCTATCCCAATCTCATCTCGTCGTCCACCACCTGCATTCGAAATATTCCCCCTACCCAACGATGGCTGCTCCCGACCAGGTCCGCTATTCGACAGGCAAGAACGACATCGGGGCTGCCAAGAATTTCAACTGGGAACACCCGATCCCGGACAACAAGTTCTGGCGCGATGTCCACTTCACCACGGGCCGGAACTTCCTGCAGAGCTTCCCGCCCGAGGAAGTTGAGGCTCTGCCCATCGACCCGGACAGCGCCGAGAGCCTGCAGAGTAAGCTCAGGCTCTTACTCCGCCTTCTCGACGAGAAGTTGGCCAAGGAGGATGCCGCTGCGGCACCTCAGACGTACTTCGATGTCGCCTTCCCGGGCTGGGACAAGCTGATGCTGGCCAAGTTCGACATCCAGGACAAGTTGGACGACCCCGAGGCCGAGACCACGCTGCGTACTATGATCGACCTGCAAAAGGACAAGGGAAATCTGTCACATTTTCACACGCTCACGATGACCCTCATCAAGAAAGGAGAGTATGCCGAGGCGGAACAGACGGAGCTTCCAGTGCGGGATTGGCTAGATGGGAAGCTAGGGAAGCACTCGCCGCAGTCTATTGGGGCGAGGAGGATGATTGCCGAAGCCGTCTGGAGGCAGGGCCCGGCACGGCGAGCCGAGGCAGAGAAACTGTTTGCCGAGTTGCGGGAGATCATCGACGGCTCTGGGGAAGGGCCGTTCGGAGTGTATCAGGAGGAGCACCGGGAGGATCTCGAGAAGTTGCTCGCAAAACTTCAACAGGAATAGCAGCATTACCATTCACCATAGCCGAAAATAAACAAGCCGGGATTCATTTCGGTAGAAAACAATCAAATCCACATAACTCAAATGCTACTCGAGGAAACAGAGTAGACTTCGATATGACTCGCTTCATAGGTCTGAAAGGAGGGGGGTTAAAGGAACAGGAGGGGGACTACTTTTTTTTTCAAGAAAAAAAAAACGCTGGTAGCCGTGTGGATTGAACAGAGGGCTTGACTTACAAATGCTAGTGCTGGTGACAGTGGCTCGACTGCTAGCTATTGAAGAAGTTAGTATCAACCACCTGCTTATAGCTGTCAGGTTTTAGTCCAATATGGTCGCCCATGGGTAGTGGTCGTATCTTGGTGCAGCATCCGCATCGTCACAGGAACGGTAGGTCCAGGACACTGTGAAGTTGTTAGTCAACATTCTCACAGCTATTCGACGTACGCGCCACCAGGCTACCAGCGTCTTCTTGGTTGTTGAAAGCAGAGCCCGAACCAAAATTAATAAATGTGCCCACAGGAATCTGCCCAAGGGTGACGACTAAGCGGATCGTGGGCCAGGGGCGGTGGTGTGTGCAGAGGCTGGACCGTCGACGACACTGTTGTGCTTGGCCCTGCCCCCTGATTTTTAACTGGGCAAAGGGACTTCTTTGTAATAGGTGCGCTGCGACCGAGACTCATGGCCGGATGTCAAAGGATTTGTATTCGTCAACTAATAAACATGTTCTCGCTCCGCTGTCTTACAAAACAGGACCAAGGAGAGGTAGATGTACAGCACAAGAGTGGCTGCTAGGTATGGCATCTCCAGAGTCAAGGTATATAGACAGATCCATTTCCATCCCAGTCCATGCCGCTCCAAAACGCCAGGGTCGTTACTTCATATGAGAGTCTCTTAGTATTCGTATCGTAAGTTCTTCTTGGGTCCGTTCAGTACCCGGTTGATGATCTTGGCGCCGATGATGGACTCGACCGTCTTGAGGGTGCTCTTCTTGTCCGGGTTCTTCTCTAGCATCCGGTTGATGCCGGCCGCGGCCAGCGCAACGGTGGCGACGCGAGTGCCTTTGGCGCCCATCCAAGAGCCGGGCTCCTTGCGGAGTCGGAATGCCTCGAAGGCCGCCGCCTTGGCCCCCACCTCGGCCGGCCGCTTCCATTTGCTTTTTCCGGACTCGTCGGCCGAGTACTCGTCATACGAGTACTCGCTGTACGCCGGACTAGGGCTGCGGCGGCGGCGGCTGACGCTGCGGTAGCTTCGCCGCCGTAGACGCTTGTCCCGCACCGGCGAGGTACTGTACTCGCGGCGCTCGTAGTAGTAGCCCTCCCGCGTCGGGTAGTACACCTGGGTGGTGTCGACCGAGTGTGTCCGGCGCCGGGACCGGTTCCGGGAGTAGTGATAATCGGATGAGCCGGACCGGTCAGAAGCAGGCGCGGCTACGGGGTACTCCTGACGGACGACGACGGCGCGGGAGTTTTCTACCTGGTAGCTTGGGTCGTCGTAGGTAGGATCCCGCTGGACGGTGCGCTGGACAGAACGCTGGACAGAGCGCTGGACCGAGCGACGCCGCGAGCGCCGCGAGTAGTGCGAGTCGACGGATCCCTCAGACGGCGAGTATTCCCTATAGCTCTTGGCTCGGGTGCGAGACCTGCCCCGGCCGTAGTCGTCGTACTCGTAATCCCGCATAGCTTCTGTAAAGATGGCACTGGGAGGCGTGTTTCGCCAACGGAGCGTGGCCTAGATGGGTGGCAAAATGGTGTGACAAGATGAGGGAGGGGCCCTAGGGGAGAGCTTGAATGAGCTTTGGGAGGGGAACGGGGGCTTCAGACTTCAGATAGACACTAGAGAGCTCAGCCTGGCCCCCCCCCCGGCAAGGTCAGTCAACCGTCAAGACAGCCTTGCTAATAAGTCTCCCTGGCACGCTGGATGGCTTGGCTAGGAGGGTGGGTGGTAGGTGGGTGGTAGGTGGGTGGGCTGGTTTCGGCTCGAGCCAACCACACCCTGGCCTAGGTGTGCGTCATTACCCCGTCCATCGCTAAAAACTTGGAGGATGAACCCTGTGATCGTCCTGATCTCCTCCATTGGGCCAAGTTTCAGAATCTGGAGGGTGCCAGGACGCTCCCAGCTGCCGCTACGTCGGTCAGCACGGCAGCTAACGTCATTCTGCAGCTGTTAGTGGCTACCCACCAAACCAAAGTGTACATTGCCCTGCAGCCACGGCGACCGGGCAAAAATGCTATTCACAACGAGCCCTCCCCCGTCGCTTCCTCGGCAACCAACACACCCAATGGCGGAGCCGAGCCGGTACTGTATGCCTTTCGCAGGCCTCCTCCCTCCGCCTTCTCACACCCATTCCGCCTTGGAGTGGAGCTCCCTTGGCACGTGGAGCGATAGCATAGGACGCTGCCAAGAAGCATTAAATAGCGTAGGGAATACACTTAAGACCGAGCCTCCGGCTCGAGGTACCGGTCGATCCACCCCTGCCCGTGTCCTAGTCGAAATGCAACTCGGCGCGGTGGACCGGCTGGGATAGAGATAGAGAACGAAAGAGGAAACAAGGACATTTCCTGGCGCTGGCCATCGAGGCTATACTTCGGTAATAACGGGAACTACGCAACAACCACATCTCCGGTTTGCCAGACGTTGACACCACAACAGCTGCCGGTTACCCTCCTGGATATGACTCGCAGCTATGACCCGCAGCCTTGTCAAGCAAAACAACGTTTCTTAATGTCTTATGTGATCTGGTCTGGTTCGCTACACTGCTAGTTCAGGGTGAAGAATGGTCTCTGAAGGAGGTGGACACCCCGTGATTTTCATTCAGTATGTGTCCCTCCCTGGTATATTTGTAACCTCTCAGGCGTCATCGCCATGGTGAGGTTGAGTGGCAGCTAGACATTTCCAGTCGGCCTCTCCAGTGCCGATGGTGCAAGAATGGCCTGGCAGTCGAGCTGTCATGCCTGTTCTCTAGGCAAGGCGGAGGCGGGCGGTGTGCGGTGTGCGGCTCGAGCTGCGGGTCTGGCCATTGCCATAATCATCGGCCAGAAAATCGGGTAATTCTGGCTCACAGCGGCCGTTCAACTCGGCTTGGCTACCTTCCTCAGCTCGCTGACGCCCGTCTCCGGATCCTTGTACTCTTTCCAGCTCACTGGGTACATGCTATTGCCGGCCTCGCTGTTCGCCATAATGACACCTAGCTCGTTGCGCGCCGTGGAGAGGTAGTAGTTGGCCTGGTCTCCGAGCGAGATCTAGTTTGCACCGTTAGCTCGACCGCGACCTGCATGCCCGACGCAGGGCGCTGGGCTAAGGAGCAACCCGGGGCGGGGGGGGGGGGGGAAGAGACGCACCACTTCGGCGCGCACAATGTCGCCGGGACGGAAGCTCTCGTAAATCTTGACCTTGTCCTTCTCGGTGGCCCGCACGTCCTGCGTCCGAATGAGACCCTGCCACTCGGCGTCGAGCACCGTATCGCCGCAGACGAGGATGGCCACGACGGCCTGGCGCGGGGTGATGCGGAGCACGCGGCACAGGACCACGTTGCCGACCTCGGGAAGCACCTCGCGCTTCTCGGACACGCCCGACCGGGAGACGGAGATTGTCGGCAGCTCGGCCGGCGCGGACGAGGTGATCTTGTTGAGGCGTTTCGCGGGGCCGGGGGCCTTGGCAGGCTGGCTGACGTGCACCACGCCCAGCAGCGACGAGTAGAGGTTAGCCTCGTGGATGTGCGTCCCGGGGCCTGGCTTGTACTTGGACGCCGGCCCCAGGAGCTGGCCGGGTATCACGGCGGATGCGGCGAGGGAAGCCATCGGGCGTGCGGCGTCTTGTCGTTGTGCGAAAGAGGGGGCGGGGAAGCGACAACTGGAATCGAAAGCTCCAAGGCTTTTTTCGTTCGGAGGCGGGCAGAAATTTCGCGGGCCAGCTTGGCGGGACAGCTCAGCTCTCGGCAATGCAGCGTCGGGCCCGGATTACTGCCCCGGAGTGGGGGGAAACAACAAGACCCTGCAGGGATCCTAGCTCTCGCGCCCCCACCGCCTACCGCCTTGGGCGAAAACAAAAAAAATCGAATCATAGGCCCCTTCGGCCCCCGTCCTTTCCGGCCTATGGCGTGCATATAGTGGTGCGCCGCGTCTGTCCCTTCTAGATAATTTTTTAGCTGCATCCCCTTATCCACCCCGTTGGCGCCGAACGTCTCTGCCCTCGGGAAAAGACCATTCTCTCCTTCGATCACCCGTCTCGAATCCCCGGCATTGGCTCCTGTCTTTCCTCCCGCTCGGCCCTTTGCCTTGAACCATCAGTCGCGCAATGGCTCCCAACTCATCTTCGTCCACCGGCGTCGGCGGCTGGCTCCGATTCTTCGCCATCCTGCTGGGCGTCCTTTCGCCTGTTTTCTATGTCCTCGATAAGAATCTCGAGTCCTTCTATGTCTTTGAGAAGGATCACCTGCATGATCTAGCCAAGCGCGGGATCCAAGCGCATGGCAACGACACCAGGGCCATCGTCAAGTACATCGTCGATGAGCTCGCCGTGCGGCCCCAAACCAAGGCCTACATCAACCTGGATGAGGAGTGGATCTTCAACAACGCCGGCGGCGCCATGGGCGGCATGTACATCATTCACGCCAGTAAGTCTTGTTCCTCCCGAGCTCGTCTCCTCGATCACCGCGACTAACCCAGTACCCTTGCGCAGGCGTGACTGAGTATCTGATCATCTTCGGTGGGTGACCTGATATATGCCAAAACACGACTACGCGATGCCCCTGTCCCGTCGCTAACTCGCACACCTAGGAACCGCCGTGGGCACAGAGGGCCACACCGGCCGTCACACCGCCGACGACTACTTTCATATCCTCAGTGGCACCCAGCTCGCTTACGTCCCCGGCGAGTACGAGCCCGAGGTCTACCCGGCCGGCAGCATGCACCACCTGCGCCGCGGAACCGTCAAGCAGTACAAGATGCCCGAGTCTTGCTTCGCCCTGGAGTACGCCCGTGGCTGGATCCCCCCCATGCTGTTCTTTGGCTTCGCCGACGGTCTCTCTAGCACCCTTGACCTCCCCACCCTCTGGAGGACGACCTGGGTCACCGGCTACCAGATGATCGCGAACCTGCTCCAAGCCAAGTTCTAGGCTATATGTCGCATTGAGTGCTAAGCTGTCGCGGAGACTGTGTTTCCTGCACCCTTAACAGCTGGCCTCCCGCTGTAGCAGTCTGCATGTACGGTATGTGTTTATAGCGTGGGCATATCTGTGGTTGTGTCTATTCGACCGGTGTGAAGCCACCTTGCTCAGGTCATTAATGTAGTAATATAATCCGTACCAACTCGCCATTGGCCCATTTCTCGCCCGCAATATCCAACGCCCCAACGCAGTACTTTCCATTAGCTACAGCTCGTAGCAAGTGATTGTTAACAGAGATGGCCGTTGTGCTTTTGATGCCGCTTGATTTCGCTTGGGCTTGGTAGATTGGCTTGGCAGATTGGCTTGGTAGATTGGCTAGCAAAGTAGGTATTGGTATCCACTGTTTGATTCACTATCACTATAAGGTGGTCTCGACTTTACACCTACACCGCGCAGCATTGCTCTGAGAGTCAACTCTTCGCTGCGGTTTCTGCTAGAAAGCTACACTGCGAGGGCGGCTCCACGAAGCTCGAACTAGAAACTTGGTCTCGGTGGAAGCCATTGAGCCATTAGTCTGGCAGGAAACCCCCCCTCGTCGTAGAGTATCACGCAACACTCTGCCACCTTTGCATTATTGTCTTGAGTTCACCCATCGAAGAGGCCCGAGTCATGACACAGATCTACGAGACTGTGCC
Source organism: Thozetella sp. PMI_491 (assembly GCA_021432635.1). Classification (NCBI taxonomy): domain Eukaryota; kingdom Fungi; phylum Ascomycota; class Sordariomycetes; order Chaetosphaeriales; family Chaetosphaeriaceae; genus Thozetella; species Thozetella sp. PMI_491. The sequence continues at coordinate 321,322 of MU270053.1, read as the reverse complement.
ATCTTTTGTTTCGTCTCTAGCTCTTCCCTGGAAAATGAGTGGCCGCCGTGCTTGAGACAGAAACTTATTGAGGGGAGACCCTTACACCGCAAGAATCGGACGGGCAAAGGCGACGCTTTTATCCGTAGGGCCGTCGAAATCGGGCGAGGTGGGATATGAAAGCTCTAGGTTAGCGACAAGATTCTCTCGGGTTGTGTAAATGTCGCCCTGCAAGTGCGTGGTATTGGGGTGTACAACTTGATTGCCGTGAATCGTCACGACGGCCGACTTCGAGACAGTCGCCCGGCCGCATAGCAGCAGCACGTACTTTATACCAGAGGCACAGCCCTCCTCAGCTCTGCAAGGCTAATATTCCAAGGTCATTCTTGTTTTTATTTCTTTGACTACCAGATGTGCAGTGGTATAACCTGCGTTGTTTTCGGGATTCAAATACCACCCGCCGCTCGAACGCCGAAGCAAATATAGTTGTGACCGCCGACGTCTGCTCCATTCGTGACCCCTTTTTTACTCTCCCTGATTTTCGCCACACTCCGAGCTATGCTGTTTTGACGGCAACCTCCCAATGCAAGTCATGAACCTAAGGAACGCGAATTAAATCCCGGGGCTGCGCTCCCGCGTCCGTCTCACGCAAGCCAGCCTTCGTCCTCCCGCTTGAGTCCCCTCATTATCAGCCCATCGCCTTCCTCGTCTTCCTCCTCCTCGCCATCGTCCTCCTCGGCCTGGTCGTGGTGGTTGTTTCCAACGGGGCCCTCGACGTCGTCGAGCATCCAGGTCAGGCCGTTTGCCTGCTCTTCGAGGGGGAAAATCTCTTGAGCGTACTCCCTGATTGACCGGGGGCCCTCCCACAGCTCTAGCGCCACCGTGGGGCAGCTGGCCTCCAGCGCGCGGTCGCCAAAGTAGGGGGGCTGCTTCTTGGGGTCGTCATTCTCGGGATCAAAGAGTTTCTCCAGGGCCTCCAGCTGGATCCTGTAGCCCTCGGGAATCTTGACCTTGACCTCGATTGGCCCGCGCACGTAGTGCACAGGCCTGCCGACGCCTCGCGAAAATTCCTTGCAGGCCTCCTTGGGGGTGAGCATCTCGTACGCCAATGCGATGCGCTTGCCGTTCCCCCACTTGCCTACCCCATCCTTGAAAATCTGCAGGATCGCCGGGCCGACATCGTGCTCAGCGTCTAGCCAGGGAAGCTTGGCATGCGGGTGGAACGGGGCTTGCCAGATCCAGGATCCGTCGGGCTGCAGCTCGGTGCAGAACAAGGGGTAGGGGAGGGAGGTAAAATTGTTGTTGTAGATGCCGGTGTAGACAAAGGTTGCGGGAAGACCAATCTTTTTTACGTAATCCTCGACCCGGTGCTTGGAGGCCCATAGGGGAAGCGACGGCCAGCTCTTGTCGTATGCATGGTGGTCGGGCATAGACGAGTAGATATAATGCTGGATGCCGGCCTTCTTGGCGGCGTCGGCGAGGGCCTGGCCGATTGCGATCTCGTCGCCATAGAAGGTGGTGTTGATGAAGGCCAATTGTGCACCTCGGAACAATTCCGAGATCAGCGCATGGTTCACGCCGATGCCGGAGATGGGTCCGTTCTTAGTCACGTCGATGTTGGCTTTCTCGGCCGGGCGGTCCTTAGTGTACAGTTCGCCCTCCAGCACCGTCACGTTCGGGTTGCTGGCCACCTCGGTCGCGATGACGCCCTCGAGATTTCGCAGCTGAGCGCGCACATGGTAGCCTACGGCGGTGGCCACCCGGATCAGAGAGGCAGCTTGCCGGCCCGCGGCGTTGATAACGGCGATGGTCTTGTCCGGCGTCGGCATTGACCGTTTTGAAGGACGGAATGTCAACGAATTGTTCCTCGAGACTAGGGTGGACGCTTCCGAGTACGAAGATCTGGAGTGCTTGTGCCTTCGCTCGGCTTCGAGGAGGGTATTTGGGACCTTAATATCCCTCGGAGCTGGCCGGATGGCTAGGTCCGCGTGTACTTCGCTCGGCATCGAGTGAGACGACAGGCAGGCAGGCGCAATCCAAGCTGCAAGAGGCTTCAGAGTCGCACTGAGATTTGCGCTTCTCGTTTCGTCTGCTTCGCAAGGGAGCGAGGAGCCGGGGGGGCGGGGAGTGGAAGGGGCGCGTTGGTGCCTGATATTTAGGCACTGGTGTGCCGAGTGGAAAGGTGCCCGGACAGGCAGGAGACTGTCGGCTGGCGCGAGATAAGTAGCTAAGAAAAGGGGCACGGTCTTCTGGGGGTCGGTGCTGGTGCTGGGCGGGCTGGCCTATAGAAGGGCTTCCAGATGGCGCAAATTATAAATTAAGACGAGGCCTTCCAAGATAGCGCACGCCGTCCGCAGGTTTGGGAGGGGGGGGGGATAAATGCCAGTGAGCCCTGAGCAAAGGGGAACCCTAACTCGGCGTACCGCGGGAGGCGGACGGGCAGCACAGGATCGCAAGGCGGCGTACGGGCCTGCTAGGCGAGCTGGCGGGTTCGGATAGCTGTTTTGACCTTTATCAGTTAGTGGGGCGACGTGTAGATTGCGGGGCAAGGTGCATGACAGGGGGCTAGATAAAGAATCCTGGAGGGAAGACCTGGGGAAGGCGCCGCGAAAGAGTCCGGGGAGACCAGGGACGATGTCAGGGCAGAGAGGGGGAGGGGTGAAAGGGGGACGACAAGACGACCGACCCCCCTTTCGAGAAGAAAAACTGAGAGCTGCTAGGCAGGCTGGGCGGGATGGGACACGAGATGGGCAAGAGAGAAAAAAAAAATTAAGTTCCGATAAGCAACGTACCGTGATATGAAACCCGGCTGCGATTGGAGCCAGGGGATGGTTTGAGCAACCCGAGTGAATCAGAGGCAGGATGGCTGTTTGGAGAACCAGAAAAACAATCAGCATGCACCCGGTTGCATCATATGCAGCGTATCGCGCAGGAACTTTCTGGCATGCAATGGCCTCGGGGAACAGGGAGCTGTGCATACCTCCTGCAAACAAAGATCGCCAGACCCGGTGCGGGTGTGTGCGCGTACGCTATCTGGCCAATCGGGAGCCGCTCGGGGTGGTCGTGGTATCGGGATTTGGTCGACTGGCGTGCGCCGCAGGGATGGGTGGCTGGCCAGGCAGGGCGAAGAGGAGCCCTGTTGGTTATCGTCTCGATTCCTGGTCGCTGGTCCGAAGAAAGCTGTAGGAAATGTGAGGAAGGAGGGGAGCTCGATCTCTTTCAGGGCCAGATCCGGATCCCTTCCGAAAGCCGTCCTAAAAGAAAATAAAAAAAACTTTCCAAAAAAGGAGCCGTCGGTTCCGCCCTAATGGTTTCTAAGAGATGCGCCGGGAACCCCAGGGTGTGTGCCTGCTGAGGGCTCGCGCGCAGCTAAATAAGCCCAGCTTTCTGTTTCCGGGCAGGCCACTGGGACACCTCGACGGGCAGACTCAACGGCGTTTCGCTAAGCTGGCTGGCTGGGAAGGGAGGGAAGTCCTTGCAGTGCGTTCTGTGGCGGTCCCGGTTGTGGGGCGGGCGTCTGAGGCGGGCGGGCGGCGATTCGGAACGGAAAGCTGGTTCGCAAGCCTGAGCACCCCTAGCTAGCATGCAGGTTTGCCAGCTGCTCGCTGCAGAAATGACTCGACACGTTCCTTCTCTCTCACAATCTCTGCGTCCGACAGCTTTGCTACCCGACCCAAGGGCCTCGCCTCGGTGGCCACGCGCTTTCTGCGATTCTTTAGCGCGGGAGGAGAAGAAAAATATTCACTCCCCCCGCCTTCTGTTGTTTCGCGTGCCTTGTTCGGAGGCTCGCCCCTAAAAAAAAACCGTACCGTATACACGGGCGACCGCTTTGGGACTGTAAGTGATGGTCGGTCCTGAGGGTACGGGGCGATCTAGCTGGGAATGGCCCAACCACGGGTCCGCGCGATAGGATCAGAGCGAACACCAAAGCTTCTCTTTTCTTTCCTCTGGGCGCGAGGCGAGGCAGGGCGACGGGTGTGTCTATTTTTTTCTTCTTCCTAGATCGTTCCGAGGGAGGGAGGAAATGGCGGGGAGAGACCAGAGAGACTAGGCCAAAAGGCTACGCCGTCCTAAACGGCGAGAGGTCTTGTTCTTTATAAACGGGCAGGACCTAGCGTGCTTCCTCCACTCCATGTGGTTCCTATTAGGAGAGCGCAACCAGGGGGGCATGGGCACGAGTGGACAAGCCGACAGGAGTCAGGGGCCTTGCCGGGTGGCCGTTCTACTTGGAGGGGAGATGGGGAGGGGGCCGTTTGTACCTACCTCTCTGATGATGGGTGTGCGTCCCCCTACCGCGCTGCCCGGTTAAGATCGGGCCTGGCTCCTAGCTCCTGGGGCTTCGCCCAGAAGCGAACAGGACGGTGAGGACGCGCCCGGGCGGATGGCATCATTTGTTATTGGTATCTTTGAAGCCCCTCTTCGGCCGCGGGGTGTGTGTGTGTGTACTGGGCTCCGGCATGGTCTCCATTGTAAGTGGATGACGCCGGCCCTGGGTGAGATGACGATGAAGGCCATCGGGCCAACGTGCTGGCGTCTGTGGCCATTCTAGTCCGCCCTGAATCGCTTGGTTGCAGCGACTTCGGGGTTGGGATTAGGTAAAAGTTTGCGATTCTTTTGGCCACGGCCGCCAGCATGGAATCTCTTTCGATGGGTCCAATATCTACTGCCCCGAGCACACAACATCCACCCCTCTTTGGCTGTACCACTAGTGCGTGCTCAAAGAAGGATGCATCCATCCGGGGGGACCAGTTTTTTTTTTTCTCTGCCCCCTTTGCCTTCTCGTCACCGCCGGCCGGCGGCTTTGTTGAACATGCCATCCGGGCGCCTGGTTACATGCCCCCCTCCCTCTCTAACGGCTAACTAGGCGGTGGGCCTGTTCTTCGATCTCCCTCCTAATTTCGGGCCATGGAGGGACGAAAGATGCTGCTCTGAGCAACGGCAGCCTTCACCTGGCAATAAAACGTCTCTCGTTCCACCTGACGCAAGCGGCTCTGGGGCCGGCCATGCAAGCGACCCTTTCCAGCAAACGCGCAAATAGGCCCATCCACGTTTATGCCGGTGTTGTCCTGCTACTTACCTGGGCATCACTAACAAGCAGGCGCACTATCACCCGTGCAAAGTCTGGGCCCCGAACCTTGTGCGGATCCCAGGTCGTGGCCCTAGACCCACGATGCCCTGCTCGTTAGTCTGGCCGGTGGAGACCATCGTGACGGCACCGTTGGTTGTCGTGATCTCTCTCTTTGAGGAAGGCAAGAGACAGGAGCCACAGTCTCCACGAGGCCCAGAAAGGTCCTAGGGTTTCGCACCCGACGAGTTCCGCCCTCTGACAAGCTGGATACCACGAGATACGCCTCGGACATGAGACACTAACACCTTTCGACTACTGCAGGGCTCGAAGCAGGAACGAGTGCTGGTGATGGACACGTTCATAGGGACTGCGTCGAAACCGTTCCCGCTCCTCTCTCGAGATTTGGCGGCCGCCTGGCTTGCCCAAGCCGGGCAGCCGATATGCCCGAAACTGCGCCTCGGTAGGGTGGAGGAGCTCTCTCGCATCGTGCACCTCGATGGCGGCGTCACTCTCGGCCTGAGAAGCCGTCGCCGTTACCTTCCCGATCGAGGGCGGGGAAGAGGCCAAGGTCCCATAGAAAGATTACTTCCAGAACCACCTGACCTGTGTGCGCGACCGGCATGGGCTGGTTCTTCAAGACTATCCCAAGACGGTCGCGATCCAGAAGCCCCTAAGGCTCAGCACCGTCGACCCAGGTCCATGGTAGACCCACTTTGGCTTGCCAGGGGCCCCTTCCTCCCGCAAGCGATCGCGGCGATTGGGCAGGCCACGGCTATTTGGGGCAGCCTTCTGGCGGTGTCAAAGATAACAGCCGGCTCCGCTCGGGGAGCGCCGCCCGGCATTTCACAATGTACCTTCGGAAATTCGCCCCAGGGTCTCTAGCACGCCGTCGTTTTTTGGGGCGGTTTTTTTCCTTCTCCTCGAGCCGATGATGGAACCTGGCGTTTGCTTTGTGCAGACCTGAGCTTTCAATTACGTACAAATCGACTCGCTAACACGCATTTGGATTGGACTTGGGCGGCTTTCAATGCCGTCATGGGCCATTTGTGCTGCTTCTTGTGGTGCCCCTCACTCTCAGTGAAGAGGACATCTCCGCGGAGCTCTCTCGAGGAGCGGGCGGCTCCCTGCCCACCCAGACCCACAGATCCCGGCTTGCGGCTCCGGCACCTCAAAGGGGCTGCTTGGGCGCTACAGAGCACCACGCATACCACACAATGGCCATTACGGGTCGCCATCCGAGATAGCGGAAGACAGCCCACTCCCCCTCCGCGTTTCCATATCCATTCGGACGAGGTAGGGGAGCTGCAGTACCTGACGCGTTCCCCGCCTCCACTGTATCTGCTCCCATGGCAGGCGGGGAAGCTAACGATGCGTCGCGGGGAAAGGGGGAAGGGGGGGGGGGGGGGGGGGCAAGGGAAGAGGTAAGGCGCTCTTTTGCCCCAAGAGGATTCGATTTACGCGGGTATGCCGTGTTGCCTGCCCTCCCGAAAAAGAAAAAAAAGAAACCAACCAACCAACCCGCCATTGGCCTGCGTCCCGGCATCCGCAGCATGGGAAAGTCCAAACGCCGTGTGACACCAAAGATGCCTGTCTCGTACAGCCAGGATGGCCCCCTACACCGATGCCCACCTCCTCAAAGTGGGCAGATGGCGCGGCATGGTGCTTCTCTCAAATCCTGCTTGGCTGAGTCGATCAGCGGCCCTGAAATTACGACAGCACATCTTCCAACCTGGCTCTTGCGCAACGCTATCTTATCGCCCTTTGCGCTCGCCCGCGGCAGTGGGAATGCCCCTCCGCCGCTCGGCCTGCCATGGTGCCTCATCAAACTCGTCCATCTAAGTCCCTAGCTGCGTTACGAATGCCCTGCTGCCTAGCACAGAGTACATGACGTGCTAAGTGGTCGTCGCGTCTGCTTGCGATGAATCGTCCAGGCCCCAGAACCCAGGGGCTGCCGCCGCGGTATAGCCCAGTTCTTCCATTAAGGGAGTTTTGGGCCGTGCGAACCACTCGGCGATTGCATCCGGTGCGCCAAGGGTTGGTTCGTTGACAGTCACGGCCTGCTCGAAAGTATTCTAAAATTACCGCTTCGTCAGTTTCTACTATCTGGTTGAAATCACCCGCCAGGTGCCGCTTACCCAGTCCATCAGAGTAGGTGTCATCTCTAGGTCCAACCAAGCCGTCTCTGTTGGCCCTGGGTTGGGCATCAGACCATTCTTTGAGAAGGGAGTCTGTGAAACCTCTGGCAACTCAAAACCGGAGCGCTCTGATTCACCTGGATCTGTAGTTAGCGGCAAAGTCACGAAACCCAAGTTGGCGCTGGGATGGAAACAAACCAGTTATAGAAAGCCCTGAGATCGGCACCGGCAGGATGCTGCTCCTAGCATCGAATGCTGGACTCAGCCCAAATCGGGTCAGTCCGTTCTCCTGCCGGCTTGCCCCCGGCTCCTGCTGTAGGCTCTGGAACTGGCCGTTCGCGTCGGGCAACTTGCTCAACATCGTCTGGATGGTATTCGATGCCTTCTTCGCGGCCGGGTAGTCCCCTGCCACTGTGTCCCAGATTCTATGAGACCGCTGAAGAGTGTTGCGAAGCTCCTCCTTGTTCGGGAGCGGTGTTCCTTGCTCCATCCAGTCATAGTTTCCACTGACCTCGGAATATGCTGGGCTCTGGATAACCAGATACACCACCATGGCGGCAAGGAGGAAATCGTGGACTGCTATGGAGGTGACAAACCACCCGTTTTGCCGAAGGACGCCTCCTGGCTGTGTCGCCTCGTATATGACTTCCTGGTAATGCAGCAGCGCGAGCGCAGCCTCCAGGCAGACCCGACGTGAGTGTGCGTGTTCCTTTTTCGGTACTGCTTCGATGAGGTAGCGGCGATGGAGAACACATCGGCTCTTCTGATAGAGAGCCGCCAGGCCGAATCGCTGGTTGATCTGGGTTGGCGGGTCAATAATACTCTCATTTAGAGGCTTGATCTTCATGAACGACGGAACCGTCCTCCACTTCTCTTCAAGCAGGCTATCGAGTTTCATGACATCGGCGTAGCTGGGTAACGACAGCGAGTGCGCCTGCCGGGCGACGAGGCCAAATACCCTGCAGATCGTACTCTTCCATATCGGGTAGGTAAGGTGGGTGTAGACACTGTCGGGGCGGGCCGGCGGCAGCTCCTTACAGTTTTCTTCCAAGTCGTCGTCGAACAGGTTTCGAGGAAGGCCAGTGTCGCTCTCGATGCCGTGTATCATGCTCGGCAAGCCCAAATGGAACGACACTATGAGGTCGATCTGGACCGCGAGATTCCACATCCGCCGCCTCATCTCGCCTTCAAAGGGAGCAATATTGGGAAGCTTGCTCGGGTCACGATGCAACCCCATCTTGAGCATAATACGGAGGCAGACCGAAATCACGACATAACACTGCATCTGGGAGTTTCGATTGACCAGGAACTCGCCTTCGACGTAAAGGAGGAGCGGCGCCAGCGTGGCAGGCTTGGGGTGTGTGTACCGCGCCTGGACCAGAGCCCAAGCCGCGGCACCCCGGTACCTCCGGAATAACTCCATGGGCGGAAGGTCCGAGTCTTCGGCAAGCTCATGTGGCGCCTGGAAGGCTGAGAAGAAGGTGCCGAGAGCAACGATCAGGAGCAGAAGCGCGATCCACTCCAGCGACGTGCCATCGGGATTCTGGTAGAACTCGCCGTACTGTGATGTCTGTTAGCGAGGCAGGATTACTCTTGCGCTGGCTCTTCGAGGGCAGCTCACCTCTCGGAGGAATGTTGGCCGGTGTATGATGTCTTGAGCAGCATCTAGTCAGCAAGCGGAAAGCGAACAGTCGAGCGATGGCAGGAAGCTTTACGCTGAGAGGGGCTATTTGCGTTGAAGTAGCGGTGGATGAGACGATCTACCACCTGCTTTGGAGGAAGGATGCTCACGAGCTCCCGCCTGCTACTTGGCCGAAAAGCCCCCGAGTTCAGAGCAAACAGCTCGGGGGCTAAGCTCTCGGGTTCAGGGCTTTCTTCAATCTCGTCTTCTTCCTCGAAGTAGCCCTTGAGGTCCTCGATCTGAAGCAGAGTCAGTGGCAAGCTGTTAAATCAGGGCTTCGCCTCCAATCCGTGAAAGTCATGCGTCACATTGCAAAAGGGAGCGGAGGAAAGGGCCACGTGGAGTAGTCCCGGAAAACTAACATCATCCAGCATGGCCATGAAGTGCGTCGCGCCAACGTAGGTCGCGGATTCCTTCCCGAATACGACCTGGCCGCGGCCCTGGGCGAAGTCGCCGACTTCCGAACTTGGCTTCTCAGATGCCTCCGTCTCCATCATGTCTCGGACCATGCCTTCGAGGCGCTTCAGCCGGGCCGACATGCTCTTGGTCGGCCGGCTCTTCTCTGGCCGCGGTGCGTAGACACACCCCTCGACGCGGCCCTTCTTGGTGCACTGGCTGCACGGAGTCTTTCGGTCACACTTGAGTTTGGAGAAGCGGCACGGCGCGCAGGAGAGGAGCACCCGTGTACGCTTGGCCGTGGCGACAGCTGCCGCAGGCCCGGGCGGCGTCGGGTCTAAACGCTGTCCATCCTCGGGACTGGTGCCGTTTCCGGAGGGAGACGTATCATTATCGGTGCTCCGATCCTCAGCGGTGGCCGAGATGGTCGGCATGTTGGAGAGACCAGGCAGCTTAGATGCTGCGATGGGGCCAGCTTGCAGCCGAACAAAAGTCGCCGTGCCGGAGGCGTGCGGAACCCCACTAGAAATCCCGACCGGGTTAACGCAAAAAGCTAGCGAATGTAAATTCGGAATGCCACGGTGCGGTCAGACAGCGGTGGCTCTTTCCTGCGACTGGAATTCCAGTGTCGAATGTAGAGGTGCTCCCTTTTACTTCTATACAAGCCGTGAAGTGATTGAGTAGCGAAGGATGATGAATGAAGTGGTGCCTTCGGGGATGTGCTCTAAACTCCTAGCCAATCAGCGCTGACTTTAGAAGCCTCCATGGAGCCTCACACAAACCTATAGCGGAGAGGCTGAAACAACGAGCCTAGGCGGTTGATGCACGGGGCATATTTTTTTACTACAACAGCGGTCCAGCATGATAGGAGAGGCCGTGCCAACGTTGGTTTAATTTACTTCATACTCGGCTTGTGGTATATTTTTTTGTGGTTCTATCATCTGAACCGTCCATCCGACCACCAGCATATGCATATATATATATAGATAGGGGGTATCAAGCGCCTATTTTGTGCTCTCCGTACCGAGTTGCACTGCCTCCCTCGGAGACTCAAGCTGCTGCTAGGCTAGGGGGGTAAACCCAAGGCCTATTCTTTGCGTCTCCTGCGGAACCGAAGACTTCAGGTCTCCTCTATACCGATCTAGGAGGTCCCGCAAGCCTCATAAGTACATGCGATCTCGACTGGTCTATACCTTGGTCGGAATGGTACGCGACCATCTGCCAGAGCTGTTCTCATATAGAAAGCGTCGTGGGGGGGTCAAGTAGATGGAGCACCTGGTAACCTCTCGATGACATACTTGCCACGCGCTACGCTCATTATGGGGACGCCCTTTCGGCCCACGTTAGTACTCAGCTCAAGGTTTTGGAACTGTGTCTATACTCACCGGCACTTTGCGGATTCTCTTCTTCAGGTCCTTATCGTTGGTCTAGGCCATTGTCAGCGAGACAATCTCATATTTGAAGGGGTTAGACGACTCACTGCCACGATGTAGATGCGGTGCTTTTGGATGCGGTCAACGATGCACTGTAGTTCAAGTAAGTCTTCATAGCCAGCAAGAGCGCCAAAAGGGTACGCACGTCATCGGCATATGTGCCTTGATGATCACACGTGATCCTAGCAAATCTCTCGTCTCTGGCCTGCATGAGGGCAACTTTGTACTTAGGACCTAGTTTTTCCAGCTCACTACATACTCCCGGTCAGAACGTGCGTCTTAGCGATCGAAGGTAGGAGCTTTCACTTACGCCATCACACAAGACGTGATGATAGGATTGACAGAAGCGTAGAGGCAGTCCATTGCTGATTCGAGTACGGGAAGCTTCATCCTCACTGTGTGAGAGAAGAAGTTGGTGTCTCTGCAGCCATAGTTTAGCAAGCCGTGCCGGCGTATCTCGCGGGACCCTGGTGCTCTCACTGCGAGGGAGGTCAGAATCAAGATCTAGACTGGGCAGCAGGTTGCATGCAACTTACCATCAAGACTTGATAAGGGGGTACGAGATTCTGGTTATGGGCGAAGAACATGCCGGACGGGGCCTGAGGGCTGTAGGCGAGAAAATGAGAGTCAGCTAGGGATCGATGGCGGCATACGAGCCGTGGGGAAGTGCTAGGACATGAGGCTCACATCTCTCGAACAATTTCGCCGGATGCCGACTCCTTCTTCGTCTTGTTCAGCAGCTCTTGCTTGGCCTTGTTTTTTTCGAGACGGACGTCCCGTTGGCCTATGAGCCGCTTAACCTGTGCAAACTTTCTCGTCCGTTTGGCGACACCCATATTGGAATTTGATGAGCAGTGGCAGCCCGGCCGCTAGATACGAATAAAGGCGATCCTGGTCTTTCCTCAGGACGAACTCGAAATATTGCGTTGCGCAGCTCTCGAAAACGTGCTTGACAGCGGCTGAGCCTCTTCCACCAGACCGTAGGTATGAATGAATTTGTTGCCAAGACCCGGCTCGAAGGGTCGAAAAATTGCTGTCTGTGGGGCACGTCTCCATTGCCGATCTTCTGCGGTATTGGCTAAAATCGGACAGAAGATCTTGCGTTCCAGGTTAATGAGATATAAGTTACATGGTCCGTACACTCCGCAAGCATCTGCACAGTGGGTCGCGTATTTTTACCAAACGGGTCGACGTCATCCGCCCGTCGCCCACGGAGGCGGTAGAGGCAGTGGGCTCGTAATTACTACAGAGTAATAGTAAGCAAACGCGCTTGGCGAGAACACGAGGCCGCTCAAAAAAGTAACCCAGCTAGAGAAATTGCTGGCTATCTGGGGCTCGTGGCCCTGTGTTCCTCTGATACGAGAGTGAGGACCGAATCGATCTCTGGGGGCATCTCTTGCCGCATCGAAATACTCTGCTCCTTCATCGATAGTTGGGCAATCCCCCTCCTCCAAAGTCGGTCCTTTCCCCCCCTTTCACCGGCACTGGAAGAGAGGGAAGGGGAGCTAAAAAGAAGAAGGGGTTGGGTGGGAAGGGGAAGGGGAAGTGGCTCGGACCAATATTACGAGGCAAATCTTACATGCATCCTGCGATGCGCACGCAGGGGACCTGCGCCTGTCCAGCACCAGCCAGTTCAGGTTTGCGGGCCTTGGGACGGCGCGACCGGGGGCGTTTGGGCGCCCTGGGCGAACACGAGGATCATCCCTCCCCTTTTTGCGTGCCTCTCTACCTTCTCCTCTTCCCCCCCTTCAGGCCAATTTACCACACCCGCCGAGCAGTGGTGAACCCTCTTCAATCACCGCCTCACCGGCATCGTGCCATTCAGTCTTTCCTCTCTCATTTCTCTTCCTCCGGCTCGCGCCCGTATCGCGTTCTCTCGTTTCTTTGTGTCGAGTGTCGAGTCCTTCGCTTTTCTTGCATAACCCCATTTTTTCCCTCGCTCAGACGCACGTCGACGCAACTAACCGCCTCCACCGCCCACCTCTCGCGAGATCCATCACAGCAATCGACGGCGCCTGGATAGTCCACCATTAGCCCCGTTGCTCCCTGCGAAAACCTGCGTACAATAAAACACCCGGCCGGGCGTGCCAGCGCCGAATCAATCAATTAATTTCTAACCCTCGCATTCGCTGTCTCTCGCTTCCTACATCGTCAAACCGTCCGTCCATCGAAACACGGTCGCGATGGGGTCGTCACAACTCTCGCTGAAAAGGGCGCTGCTCGCATCGACCTTCCTGTCCCTCTCCTTAATGTCATCCGTCGCGATGGCCCAGAACAACCAAGATCCTCAGTCGGCTGCTAGCACCGACAACACCCCGACTGCAGGCACCTCAACGAAAGCGGGCACGACGACGTCCAAGAGCACCTCGACTCCAACTTCGCCCTCTACCTCATCCACCTCTACTGCGAAGGTAACCATGCCCGGCCTCTCCAGCACCACCCCCGGCACCACGAACACTGCCTTAAATACGGGCATGCCCACATTGTCCAAGACGGCCAACCTGGCAGTTCCTACTTACCCGGCTCCGTCAGTCCCCCCGACGAACGACGCGCCCTTCATGAACCGGTCGACTCTACCGGATGGCACCGTCTTCATTGCCGTGGGTGCGATCCTTGGGACATTCGGTCTCGCCATTCTCGTCTGGCGCGGTATCGTGGCCTGTCTTCTCCACCGCTCCGTTGAACGTGCCACCGCTGCCCAGCATGCTGCCAACGACAAGGCCGCCTTTCCTGCACCACCTCCTCCATTCTACAAGTACACTGACCGTGACTCGTCTCCTTCCCTTGCCGTCGGATCGACGTCCGGCCGGGGACAACGACGAACTACCCGTGGCCCTATTCCTTCGGCAACTCCCAGCCAGACGAACTTGTTCTTCTCGCCTACGGCGCCTGGTGGGATGGCTGCTGGCGCCAACCGGGATTCTCGCTACCTGCCCTCCGGCTTTTACGCCTCCGCTTCTCCTGTACCACCTCACGGCCACGGACCGTCAATCAGTCTTTCGAACCTGCGGCCGAGCTCAAGGGGCCACACCACCGGCATGGGCCCCAGCCCGCCCGACTCACCCGGGGCCCGCGCGACCCCAGTTTCCCGCAACTTCAGCACAAGCTCAATCAACTTGAACCGCCCCCCAAGCGGCCGCGCCCCAAGTGCGTACCTGGACGACCTCTTGGACGAGCAAGGCGGCCAGTTCCCCCCGGGCCAATTCCCGCCTCCGAACCCTCACCACCACCACCACCACCCCACCCACAGCCAATCCAGCCTGGGACGTTTCTCTTAAGATACCCCTTAATCTCGTGAGGATTTCGGCATGGGTGTTGGCGTGTTCGCATGAAGTCCTTTATTTGGTGTTGGATGGGAAATTGCCTTTGGGCCCGAAATGGCGATTGTCAAAACAGCGGCGGTTGAGTAATAAGTTGAAGTATGTCGGTCGCCACCAGGCGGCCACTCATGCATCGAGGGTAGGAAAGGGGACGAAGCCCATCGGCTGTACAACGTGTGGTATCCTTTTGGCATTAGAGAGGAGTCTGGGATGGGAATCACGGTCCGGGTAGGTCTCCGCGTTTCGCGGTGTTTTGGCTCACTATACTATTGTGTATTCCGTACATAGTTCTTTTCCAGTCTAGTCACAACAATAACCCTTGTTCAACTAATACTCGACCTCCCTATCTTGCCAAGCAATATGATGTTTTTCTCCCAAACTTTCATCATGAACACCTTCGGGTGGCTCTGTAGTGCCCAGATAGATCAGCGGGGTGGTCCAGAGATCACCTTGCTTTGGTTCTTGTTTGACGTGCGCCAAGGGTAATCCGCCACTCCTTCATTCGCAAGTGTTTCTAGGAGTCGCGGAACTGCGTCGCTAGCAAGTGAGCGCTCGATGCTGCAGGTGTCCTGATCGAATCCCTGGCTTCACGTCACCTCTGGTCTACGTTGTTTCTCCCCAGTGCACCTTTGGCTAATAGCCACTCAGCCCTGTCGAACTTAGCTACGGCTACGACACTCGCCCCAGAGAGCCGTATTAAAACATGCACAACGTCGCTTGCGGGCGGTGGAACGTGGGACTGCGACCTGACAGGCCTGGCCGCAACACCGGTAGCGTCTCTCACCCCTCTTGTCCCGCCCTCTCGGTCCCTCCGTTCCATGCCTCGGACGTCTCCAGTACCTAATCTGGTGTCTCGCGCTGTGTGGTCCGGCTACGTGCATCCATCTACCCTCGAGGGCGCCGCGAGAAACCCCTTCTCTGTCCAACCGTACACAGCTCGTGGCTAGCCCGCGCTCTGCCCTCCGCTCGCCTTGTTGCACAGCATGAAGGCCTTCCTCCCACCGACTGCCGGTTCGGTAGTGCCTCTTCGTTCTTTCCCCCCTCCCGCTGCGACGATCGGTACATGCCGCGTCCTTGTTTCACGGCAGTTGGTCTCCGTGCCGAGCTACCCGCACACGGCGAGCTTTGTATTTACCCACCCCCTTATTTGTTGCATGGCCTGCACCGCGAACGCCTCCCTGGTTGCCGGTCAACAAACAGGATGGATTTGCTTCGCCTGTTAGTTGCAGGCGCCTTTGGCCCCCAGATGGCTAGAGCAGGGAGCGGGCATCACGACCTATACCGAAGGCGGGCATGTTACTGAAACGAGGGCCAGGGGTTAGCACAGGAATGCTTGGACTGTGTTTACCATTGATGTGCTTATTGGTCATACCGTCCAACCAGTCTGACAAGTTCCTCGAACAACAGATGTGGCCCTTGCAAAGCCACCATCGCTTACGCTTACTTTTCTACTCCTATCTCTCACAGTCATCAACATCGAAGAGACCGCAAAGGGATGGTCATCCCAAGCCGGAAAACGCCGGGCTTCCGAGTCCTGATATCACAAGATGTACTAAACAAACGCTCGCATAGATGCCATGTTCTCAGCTCGGCGACTCTCGGCGTCACAGCTCCTCCTTTTTCACCTCGCTGCTTTCCGGTGCATCGCCGCGCTCGTCTTCGCCGTCGCTCCCTGCCGTCGCTCCGGCGTCCAAAAGACCCATATCTCTCTTTGCATTCGCGATGTCCTCGACACGAATGCCGCTACGATCGCACATCCCCCTAAAGATGCCGCCTTCTATGTTCCAGAGGTCGATGGGCGCCGCCATCTCGGCAATGGATCCCTTGTCCATCACGCAGATGCGGTCGTACCCAATAATAGTCCGCAGTCGGTGAGCAATGCACAGCAGCGTCTTGCCTCGGAAGCCAGTCGCGATGGTCGCCTGAATCTTATCGTCGGTATCCATGTCGACGGATGACGTAGCCTCGTCACACACGATAATCTGGCTGCCCCTGACAAGCGCGCGCGCAAGCGCCATGAGCTGGCGCTGGCCGAGACTGAAATTAAGGCCGTCTTCCTCGACGACGGTGTCGAGGTGGATGCGCGACGGGTCGCTGGTGTTGTTGGCAGGGCTGCCGGAGGTGTTTCCCGCATCTGGAGCCGCGTCAGCGGGCACCAAGTCTGCCTGGCGCAGTGCGGACCAAAGTTCGAGATCGGTGTGCTCGCTGAAAGGATCCAGGTTGCTCCGGACCGTACCGCGGAACAGCGTAGGGTCCTGAGGGATGATCGCGAGCCGGGATCGCAAGTCGTGGAGGCCAACGGTGGAGATATCAAGGCCGTCGATCGTAATGTGGCCTCCCGAAATCTCCACAAGACGGAAGAGTGTCGACATGATAGAGCTCTTGCCCGCTCCGGTCCGGCCCACGATTCCAATTCTCTCACCACCGCGCACGTGCATGTTGAGCCCCTGAAGAACCAAGGGCAGACCAGCGCGGTAGCGCATCTCTACGTTATCAAAGATAATCTCACCCTTCTCAGGCCAGCTGCTGCGGACCTCGATAGTCTTGAGAGGGGCTTCCTCCTCGAGCTGGGTTCCGTAGTAAAGCAGACGCTCCACGGCGTTCATGCCGTTCTCGACCTCGGCCAGCTGTCGGACCGTGAACTGGATCATCTGGACAATGGCCAGGATGTAGGACAGCACCAACCCGCCGATGGAGGGGTTCACCGAGAAACGAGCAGTAACAACCAGGATTCCGGTGGTGAAGACGAGGGCGTTGCCAATCATGTCCAGGCGTACCGAGAGCCATCTCTGGTTGGAATACGTTAGGTAGTACGCCGAGTCCATATCATCGATCGACTTGGTCATCTCCCGGACGAACCGATCCTTGAGGCCGTAGGCTCGGATAGATGCAACACCGGACAAACCCTCACCAAACTTGGCGAAGAGAGACGACCGGAGAATCGACTCGAAACGCTTGACCTCTCGTGCCGAGGAGCGGTAATAGCTCGTCGCGAAGAGGAACAGGACGAACAGCGGCACTAGAGCAATGGCGAAATACGGGAAGAAGGCGATGATCAGAATGAAGACGGAGATGATGGAGCCGACGCTGAAGAAGTACATGCGCATCGCATCTGACAGGTTGTTGTCCATGACGTCCACGTCGCGGCTGAAACGGTTCGTGATTCGGCCGAGAGGGGTGGTATCGAAAAAGGACATGGGAGCGCGCAAGACGCGCGTTATGGCTTGCCTCAACATGCCCTTACTGGCGTTCGTGCCGCAGATCGACAGCGACACCATGAAGGAGAACATGAGTCCAGCCTGTGTGGCACCGAGACCGGCGTAAATGCCAATATACTGACCGGTGTGTAGGTTGAACTTGTTGGACGTCCAGTACGACAACCACAGACTGGTCGTGATGTTGGAGCCTTGAGAGAGAATCAGGAGGCCAACGACCAAAGGCAAATTCAGAATGGTACCCGAAGCTCTCACGTAGGCCCCATACACGGACCAAGGTACACTCGAAACCGCGCGCTCCTCGGACTGCATGAGGCCCTTGCCCTTCTTCTTCGTCTTCGCTTTGCCTTCGGTAGCTGCTTCCACCTGGGTGCCGGCTAGGGCACCGTCCTTCTTCTCTTCTACAGCCGTCGATTCCATGAGCTGTTGGAATTCAACTGAGTTCTTCATGAGGTTGTCGAAGGTGTCGACGGCCTGGATCCTGCCGCCTTCCATCCAGATGATGCGGTCACACCTGTTCAACACCCACAGCTGGTGGGTCGCGAGGATGCGGCATTTGTCCTTCAGCAGGCCTAGGATTGCGTTATCGAAGATGTGACGGCCGACATGGGCATCCACAGCGCTAAGCGGGTCGTCCATCAGTACAATGTCGGCATCGAAGTAGATGGCTCGCGCAATGTTGAGACGCTGCTTCTGTCCGCCCGAGATCGTAATGCCCCTCTCGCCAATCTCTGTCAGATCGCCGTTCGGAAGCATATGCAGATCCGGCTGCAGCGCACACCTGTCCCAATATGTTAGCAAAACGACGTAGCATATGGAAGTGGGCGACCTACGCCTCAATAACCTCCTTGTACCAATCTTCGTCCATCTCCTTTCCGAAAAGGATATTGTCCTTGACCGTTGTATTTTGGATCCAGGCATACTGTGGGCAGAAAGCTCGGGAAGCACCGAGGACAACCTCTCCGTTTGTCTTGCGCATGTCGCCGGCCAGGGCCGCAAGGAGGGAGCTTTTGCCGCTCCCGACGCTGCCGATCACAGCCACGAGTTCATTCCGGCCGACCTCAAAGTTCAAGCCCTGCAGCTTGAACGGCTCGCGCTCTTCGACCAACGTGCTCGCATCTTCGCCGGAAGTGCGGCCTTGAGGCGCCGCCGACTTCTTGTCTGACTTGCCCCCCTTTTTGCTCTTCTTGTCGCCCTCAACGGTCTCTTGCGTAGGTGTCCGCTCCCACGTGAAGCCAGCCTCATGCATCTCGACGGCACTAGGGCAGGCTGGATCGAAGACGGCCTCCTCCTCGCGCTCCTCAGCAAGCAAGAACTCCTGGACACGTCCAATAGACGACCATGCGTCCGTAATTTGGCCAATTACCAGAGGAAGCAGATTTAAAGGCATGCGGAGGCCGTTGAAGAGGGCGAGAGACGAGAAGACTTGGGCCGGAGCGAGGCCATGGTTGGTGAGAGAGTACGTGATGAAGGACAGCATGGAGGCAAAGATAGGAAGCGACAGGCTGATGGCCATGATGCCGTTCCGGATGGCCAGCAAGACTTGGATCGCCTTGATCTCACGGTCGCGGTACTCGCCGAGCCGAGCCAAGAAAGCGCTCTCCCAGCCGAAGAACTTGACGAAACGGACAGACTGCAGAATCTCCTGGGTCAAGCTAACCCGTTGGTCGGTGGTCCTGTTGATGGACTTGCGACGGACGAAGAGACTCTTGATAGCCCTGGTGAGCAGGGGCATGCCGATGACGAGCAGCGCAAAGCCGGCGAGGGCGCTATAGGTAAGGTTGATCAGGAGCATGACGAGCGTGATGATGCACGAAAGTGGTGCCGTCCAGACAATATGGAAGAGGCCAGCTGCCTGGTCGACACGGTAGGTATCGACGCTCATCAAGTTGACGATCCTACCGTTTCCCCAGCCGATGCCGTCCCCGGAAATGCCCGGCGGCCCGGGCATATCGGCTTTGCCCTTCTTCCCCTTTTTGCCTTGCGCGGACGGCTCCGCCTCGGTCTGCGCTGCATCAGTGATCTCGGCGCCGCCGGCCCTCGCGCGGCCGGAAATGACCATGGACTTTTCGTAGATCAAGCTGATCAGCGAAGCCCTCGTCATGCCGCCGATGAGCATGCCGCGGTAGATGAAGTGGTTAGTGCCCAAACTCTGCATGATCTGCATGATGGTCACTCCGAAGACCAGGCCGAGCCCCGCGCCAATATGTGGCGGAGGGAGCCCTTGGCTGCTCGCGATGTACGCATCGGTCGCGAACTGGATGAGGTACCGCAGGGTGAACGGGGACATGACCTGGAGGATGGCGGAGCTGAGCTGGCACATACCGCCGAACCAGAACTCGAAGAAGAAAGTCTCGTGCATGGCCCAGAGCAACGGGTACTTATCGCCGTTGGCCACTCGTCGCTTGAACGACTCCCTCATCTTGGCCGTCAGTGGCTCGACAGCGCGCTTGGGGCTGATATCGTAGATATCGTTGAGCTCAAGTGGCCGTTTGTATCCCGTCTAATCGCCAAGTTAGCGCGGCTGCGGCGTTTCGTGGTTCTGCGAGGCTCAGCGGGTGGCTTACATGCATCAGGGTCCCCATCCAAGAGAAGAACAGAGCACTAAAGAAGCCGGCTGTTGCCTCGGGACACGGGCTCCTCTGCTCGGGCACAGGGGGCATCTTGCCCCAGCGCAATGGGTTGGGTGTCTTGTACCATGGTTTTTGCTCGTGCAGCTGCCGGCTGGTAGCTGATGTCACAACACTGGCCTCGGTGGCAGCACTCCTGGCGCGGCTCAGCTCGGCTGCCTTTTCCCTGTCGTCCGGATCAGACGAGCCAACATCGTCGTCAGCGCTGGTCAGGTTGGCGGTGGCTATCTCCTTCTCCTCTTCAACGGGCTCGTCTTGGCCTTGGTGGCTGTAAGTGGCGGCGATGGGGTCACCCAAGTCTGCCTCTTTGTCATGGCCTACCCCTGTCATGGCGATAGGGTGGTTGGGCTAGGCCACACAACGAGTGTTCTTTGTGTGAATGAGTGAGTGAGTGGGTGGGTGGGTGAGTGGAGGTGCGTGTGTGTACAGAGGGGTGGGCGACTGAAAGAAGACACACGACGGCTCCCACGGAGGAGGGAGCAAGTCACGGCCGGGAGGCGGAGTGGGCCTTTAAAGGAGGCAGGCCGGAGCGGTCGGACTTAACAATACGGGCGGCCTGGCTTATGGCAGTAGTGGTGGGCTGCTACTGCTCTGCACCGTCGCAAGGAGGGGCCCACGGCTACGGGAGACGGGTGCCGTTTACGGCGTCGGCGACGCAAAGGAGAGGGGGGGGGGGTTAGGGCAGCTTGTTATCTGTTGGGCCCACGAATTGATGTTTAGCACCAGTGGGGGATCTGCAGGCTGGGGAGCTCTCGTGGGATGCCCACTTCGGATCTGGTCGACTTGGCAAGCAGTCAAACTTGAGCTAGGTAGGGGGGTAGGGGTATGGGGTATTATTGTGGCCTGGGCATAAAAACGAGCGGGCGGGACGGGAAGGATCTGGGTCTTGAACAAGTACAAGAGGACGGGAGTCAACGATACGCAAGCGCATTGGCTGGGGATGGATGCAAGAAGAGGTCCCAGGGAGGAAGGGGGAAGGGGGTTACAGAGCACAGAGAGAGAACCAGAGGGAGAGAGGGGAGAAGGAGAAGGAGAGGAAAAAAAAAAACAAGGTCCGTAGAGGTTGAAACCAGGAAAAAAAAAAAAAGACGAGTTGAACTCCGAAGCGCCTGTTGACCTTGGAGGAACCTGTTCGCCGCACGCCCAAATGCCAGGCCCCGCCTGTGTGTGCTCTACGGAGTACGGAACCACCTACCTTGTCTATTGCTACCTGCCCACTCTCTTCCCCCCCCCCCCTGTGTACCTTCTAGATCCGACCAGAGCGGGCTCGGACAGCATCCAGAAACAGCTAGCTAGCTGCTAGAGAGCCGCGCACGGAACGGGATCGGTCGCCATCAGCCCCGCGTAGCCCAGAACATCGGCAACCGGTACCCTAAAGCGCCGATGGCTGGCGTCTTTTTGGTCTGATCGGTCCGCTGCTCTCTGTACTTTTTTTTGCTCTCGTGACGACATGGATCTTTGAATGACAGGAGGCCAGCCGACTCGGCTCGCGCGGAATCGACTACATGCGTACATATCTATCTGTACTTTGTTCTTCTTCGGTCCCCGGCAGGGAGAGAAAGAGGGGATGGGGGGGCGCCCACCGTACGGGCCCGTTCGTGGTGTAGTAGTGGTGCTAGTGTTATCAAGCACTTGGCTGGCATTCGTGAATTGTCCATCATTGTCCATTTGGCCCATCTGCCCCCATCTGGCCCATCTGTGTACCTGGTGTCGTTGCATGAGGCTCAAAGCACGGCCTGCAAACCGCCTCGAATCGGAGCTCGACCCCAATTGCTTGCATCATCAGCACTCTATGCTGGCCTGTGGCATTGGCCCGGCCTGGAGCGAAGCGATTCTCGAGATTGACGCAGCTCTACCGGGCCCGCGTCCTGGGATTCTCGACTATGCAAGGCCGTATAAACTTTTTGTGCAAATCCGAGTTCCCGTTCCCGTTCCCGTTCCCGGTGTCGTGTTGCGGCAGAGACTCGCTCCAACTCGCTCCAGGGGCGAGACTTCAGATGGACGAGGCCTCTCGCGAACTGGCGCCCGGGGTGCAGCCGCGATACGACGACACAGGCCTAGCCCCGAACCAGCGGGCACTGCTCCGACTGGGTGGTCTGCGCCCCAGGCCCCCCCTTCGCGCACTTGGTACCATTTTCGGGGGGTGTTTTGTAAGCCATTCATGTCCCTTTTTTGTTTGTTTTCGTCCCTTCCTTTTTGTTTCTCCTTCGAGGCAGGCCATCGGCAGTCTGTAGCTGTCTGTAGCTATCTGCAGCCCCGACCGTGCGCGCGTGCCGGCCGACGTAGCTACTATCAATTCCCGTCAATTCCTGCATGGAGCGCAACCCGGGCTTGCCATTGCATATGCTCCCATTGGACACTGGCCCACGAGGCAATTACGCCCCAGCAAGTGCTACGTAGGTGCGGTACGTACAGTGTGGTGCGTCGGCCTGGGCCGATTACGAGTGTTAGTCATATGTATTGTCCAAGCAAGGTAGGCTCCATGTGCGGAGTCTCAGAGACGGCCTAGAGGCTACCGGCTACCGACCAATTTTTTTTTTCTCTCTCCCTTTTGCCTCTCTCGCTTCCCTTGCCCCCCTTCCCACTTTTTTTTTCTTTTGTTGTGTGTGCCTCTGCGCTACACTGGCACAGCAGGAGCACCTTGGCGTCCAGGTTGTCCACAAGTTCCCGGAAAAAACGGCACGGCAAGCTGTGGATCTCGTAGCATGGCGGAGGTGGCGCCCGGGGCCACACGCCAAGACCTGAACTTTGTTCCCCCCCAGGCGCGTGCGGCAGCCCTCGGCAGCCCTCCATTTAGCAAATGTGTGTGCAGCACACCGGTGGTCGAATAGGGTACGGTGCTGTTGGGCGTGACGAACAAGCGGTCAAGCGAGGACGGCGCGGGAACGCAGTCTGGTTGGACGTGCACCGCTCGCGGATCAAGAGATTGCTTGTACGTCAGCAACTAAAGGCCCAACGCCCATCACCAATTAGCGATATGCCGTCCCGTCGTGTCCTGGTCACTCTGATCGGGCTTCCCACAGGGCTGCTGAGCCCGGCACCTCCCCCAGCTACTGGCAGTGACCGGTGCCCGCCGCCAATGGACGCCCGTGATTGAAGTGCCGGCCCGCCGTTACATGTATCGCTGCAGTCTCGCAGGCGGGGGCGTGGGCCGAATACCCCATACCTCGATCCGGGGTCACGCTTTTCTACAGTACAATCCACCCCGTACCTTTTTCTCTTTTTTTTTTTTTTTTTTTTTTTTGCTATAGTGGCGCTGTTCTCGAGGGCGAGATTGGTTAGAAAGTCTGAGTGGAAGTCGGAAGGGGGGAGGGACCGACGGCGCCGTATGCTAAAACACCGCAAGGAGTGACAGGGCCGTTTCTGAGTCACTTGACTGGTCGTTCCGGGTCGTGGCCAGCAGAATCGCACAAAGGATCTTGGATCCGATAACGCCCAGCGCCGCCGGCGTAAGCATGCCCGTTAGTGTCTTATTTTGTGACGCGCAGCGCGGAGGTTGGGCCTGGGCCCGAGCCGAAACCCGGTGGCTCGGTACCGGATCGGCTCAGGGTGGTGCTAAACGATATCGGCCCAACATTAGTTAGTAGTACAGAGTCCAGGGCAAGGTACAGTACAGGTACGGCACGGGTACTCGCCTCGTCGCCTAATCTGGTCCCTCTCCGCCAAACAAAGAGTCACTCGCCAAACATGTATTATACCTCCCTCAACAATTAATTCAGCCCAGCGCCTGTCGCTCTCGACACACCAGCGCTGCCGACGCATGCTTCGGCAGTTCAGGCCTCAGCGAGAGCGGGGAGAAGGGGGGCGGGGGCGGCTGAGAACGAGTCGCTGCCGACTTGATTTGCCCCCGTCGTCTCCCGTCATCTACGGGCAATGCTAGGCAGTGACAGGCAATGACGAAGGGGTGATGGTCCATGCCGGCTTGCCGTCGAACGGCCACATCATTTCCCAACAAAGCAAGCGAATGGAACTCTCTCCACTGGCTACATATGGGGTAACAGCCGAAAATCAATATCGATTTCTTGTGCCACTTGTACGGGTTGTCGTTTTCGAGTTGCCCGGTTGCCGGATCTCGCCAACGGCAATGCCTAGATGGCGACTTGGTCGTCTGCAACCCCACGCAAGGCCGCGATATCCAGAGATGTGTCGGCAAATGCGGGTGTAGGAACTGCTTGATGCGTTGGCCAGCTGAGCGTAGACGGGCAGGTGTTGAGGAGACAGTCACTTTCACAATACTGCTATTGCAGTCCGTCCTGAGCCTTTAGCCAACTTGGCTTTGGTCACGGACGAGTTGAGGGATGCCTTCCTGGTCGTAAATGTAGTAGCGGTGGGATCTCGAGCCGTCCAAGCTCTCAAGGTCCATACGAATAACTAAGGTTTGGCGGCGGGAGACCTGCCGTAGTCTACCATGCTGTCGGATGAATCAAACCTACGTTAAGACACTAGTATTCCTAGACTTGGTTGGCTTTGTCCCTCCCATAAGGGCTACAGGAGATGTACGCGATATCAGAAAGGAAAAGAAGCCCTCTTCTAGAATAATATTTCCAATGACACAGTTAGACTTGGCCACACGTGCCCTACCCCCCCGAGCCCCTGAGAGAAGTAAACAACATATCCCAAATCGAAGAACACCGCCTCGCACTAGTGACCTCCAGCCTGGAGATAGCAGCCACCATCTTGGCGTTCCTAGTCACGGCTTTATACCCACATGACCTTCTTATGATCTAGTAAGGCTCAGTGTTAGACCGTACTCCACTGCTCCGCCATGTTTGCGAAGTCCCGCAAAGCCGCCTTAGGAACCCTTCGCCAGCCTGCCCCGTCCAAGGGGTGGGCAGGTTAGCTTCGCCTGGAAGAACGCCGCCCGGCCTTTCCTATAATCGATGGCGGCATGGCGCGGGTCGACAGGATAGTCCGCCTCGACATGGCGTTTCAAGTGAACGGGATCGGAGCGACTATTCAGATGCTTGATGAGACCGTGGTCCCCGGCCAGTGTTGTTTCCATCTCCTTGACTGACGCGTCCGGGATGGTCTTGGCAACCATTGTGCTGCTCATTCTCTTGCCCATCAGGGCGGCGAGGGGGTCGAGGATACCTACGAAATGACCTATTAGCCCTCACTCCGGTGATACCAATCCCTTTTCATGAGTGTTCTTACCAACTTTGACATTTGCTTGAACCCGCTCATATCCTGCAGGGAGTGGTAGAGGAATTAGCGGCGGTAGGTCCGAAAGGAAAGACGGCCTCCTGTTAGCATCAATCACGACCTTCCACGCGGCCATGGCGCCCATAAGGATCGGATCAAGGATCGTTTCCGGCGTCAAGTCCAAGGCCATGCCGCCATACGCCCCCGTACCTCCGGCGCCATTCCCTGTCCCGTCGTCGACCAGTCCTGCCCCGTCGTCGGCTTCGTCCCACGTGTAAACACCACCTATCGTTTCGATCCATTGCTGAGCAATTGTCAGGAAGTCGGCCACGGCAACGTCTTGGTGGCGTGTCCTCTGGAACAGTGCGCGGCCATCGATAGTCATGACAAAGTTGACCAAATTCGCCCTATTTCGAGCTTTATCGCCTGCCCATGGTAGGACAGCCAGGACCTCCTCGCCTCTCGCCGCGCGTCTCTGATTTGCAGCCCAAGCATCCCGGATGGCGTTGAGTGTCTTTCGTTTCAGCCGGCTGTCCATATAAAGCCGGCGCAAGACAGACCCGACAATGGTATCGTATACGAACTTCTTCTCCTCTAGCCACTCAAACCCTGGATTGTGTTGTCTTAGCTCGTCGAGCTCAACCTCCTTTAGGAGCGTGTTTAGAGGGATGCTGAAGTCATTTGTACCGCCCGATGGATCATCCGACATCTCGTCAGGGAGAATTAACTTGAAGATGTCGCCGATAGACGGCATGTCGCCGTCTCCACTACTCGGTGCCATACCTGTAACAGTTGAGTGACTGCCGTTCCTTGCGCTACGAATATATATTTGGGTTTAACTTGACACAATCCTGGCCTCTGGCGAGATCCAGGCGGCCCCCCTATTTGTGTGAATTCTTCCCCATGGGAACAACGGCTTCTCATCCGCTTTCGTCTTGGATTCGATGGATTCGAAAGTGTTGCTTGTGTGCCCCTAGCGGCGAGACCATTATCCCCTTTCTCGAAACGTCGACCGCACGAGGGAGCTGGGCCCATATAACAAAGAACTTATTTATCCTGACTACAGCCGCGCGACGGTTGTCGACCGGCCGGCACCCTTGAAAGGGAGGCAGATACGATTACATTCTTCACGAAGCGGCAGGTAGGTATAGGAATTGTAGGTACATACATACTCGATATACGAGAGCATCTTGATCTGCCTCTAGCAAACCCCAGAGAAACAGAAATCGGAGACAAGGGACAGATACACTAGTTTTCTAGATAAAGGATATATGGGAGAGTAGCCATAGTGTAGCCTCTAAACAACCGTGCCAGTGAGACAGCTTGACACCATCCACTTGTGGGCGTAAATAACCGAACCAGCCGGGACACTACTTAAATGTTCATGCACTCCAGTTGAAGTATGCCGTCGATATACATATAGGGCTTCGCCAGTATGGTTGTTTTGACCGCTGGGTCCCAATGGGTCTGTGTCATAAGGAATGAAATGCTACCTTGATTGCACTCGAGTCACTTTGGTGCTAGTCTTTAACCACTAGACATGCTGAGCAGGTAGAAGAGGGAGAGGGCGGACCAGTGGCATCGACACCCCTCTTTTCTTCCTTCGTAGAGGATGGAAGGTTGGGTTACAAAAGAAAGACAGGCACCAGTGCTGTCTTGAGGAATGGAACAATAAGGTGCGCGTTCCGAGGATGGGTGGCGCCTGGGCTTCCAGAAGCGCCAAGAATACTAGAAGGCACGATGGAACGGAGGGCTGGGGGGCATTGGAATCTGAGCATCACTATTCCCTATAGGATTTAACAAGTTAGAATGGTCATGTCCAGAACAAAACGAAAGGGGTTACCTCTGAGGCAGCTTGTGTGAGAGGGCTGGGAAATTTTGAGGGGGGACGACAATCCCAACATGTTCTGTGCCAGCATGCCAACAAGCATATGTTTTCTTTGAGTTGTGGCGCGGCGAGCCGCAACCGGCAGAAATATGTTTACCGAGCACTGAACACCGCTTTGCGCAATGGCAAGGGCAGGCGACTTGGACAATGGAGAACAAAACGGGCTGCTGTTTCTTTTTGATGAGCACACAGAGTGCATGTTGGAAGCATTGGGTGCATATTCAGACGCAAGCAAGATGGTGGAGAGGCGAGGTGCGAAGGCATTTACGGTCGACTAGCTGCTGCTTCCGAGAGCTTTTGACTGGGGTGTGCACCTTAAGGGAGGGGGATTGAACCTGCTGTGCCATGAATCAAGTTGAAGAGACAAGGCGAGGCGAGGCATTGCTGATCACGAATCATGCTGGAAGGATTGAGTTTGCGTTTCTGATGGCTGGCGACTACGTAAAGAACCACCTGTCGGGCGTGGGCGCGCAAACGTCGTCAGGGTACTGCCGATGGCGAAAGGAAAGCTAGTAATCGTACAACAAAACAGGCCGATGGTGTCTGAGGCCGCAGGGCCCTCCAACCCTCCGAACCAAGGGCGCCGGGAGCTAGGATGGTGGTCTAAAGTGTCGACTAGTGTCGTGAGCTAACCGACCTATGTTCCCCTTGACATCGATACCGTGTGTCGTCAACTCAGATGGCCCAGATCCAGGTTCTTTTTAATGTAGTGAATCGCTGGGACATCGTCCAATTACCCTCCAAATCTCTGCCGTAACTCCTGCCGACGCAATTTTGGGAATCCGTTTTGTGCCCTGTCAACTTGAGAGGATAGGAAAAGAAAAGCCCCGGAAGGGGTGCTGCAAAGAGTTACCTTGGCTCGCGGTCTGAGGTTGACAGCTAAGCGAACGGGCCCTAGCGAGCGCCTATTATGTCGGTTAGCGACCATGTGTGTTGTCATAGGCCGAGGGTATTACCATAGCCATCGCCACCGCGAGTGCCAGATTCGCCGCCGCCGCCGCCGCCGCCGCCGCCGCCGCTGCCACCGCCGCCGCTGTAGCCACTGCCTGAAGGGCCATCGCGAGGACGGGCTTCACGATCACCAGCGAAGCGGTCACGGTCGTAGCCGCCTCCGCGGTCCTCGCGTCCACCACGTCCGGCGCCGCTGCCGCCACCATAGCGCTCACGGTCCTCGCGTCCGCTGCCATAGCGGTCGCCACCACGGCTATAATCGTCCCGATCGCCGCGGCGGTCGTAACCACCACCGCTACCACCACCACCACCACTACCACCACCACGGTCCTCACGGTAGCCGCGATCGTAACCGCGATCCTCACGGTAGCCACGGTCATAGCCACCGCGCTCGCCGCCACGGTCGCCGCCGCGCTCGCCGCCGCGGTCAAAGCCACGGTCGTAGCCGCGCTCATAGTTGCGGTCGTAGCCACGGTCGTAGCCGCGGTCCTCGCGTCCACGGTAACCGCGGTACTCCTCGCGGCCGCCGTAGCTGCCTCCGAAGCCGCCGCGACGACGGTCATCAAAGCGACCTGAAAAGCCAGCTGTTAATAGTAGTTCAGTTGGCATGATGTTGTCGTGACGTTGGGGTGATTGGGCAATGGACTTACCTCGCTTCGGGGGACCGAAGTACTTGCCCGGGGTGGGAGTGCGAGGGCGGGCACGGCGAGCCTTCTCAATGCTGAGAGTGCGGCCCTCAATGACCTCACCCTGCAAACCGTCCTTAGCGGCATCAGCTTGCTCGGGCGTGACCATCTTGACGAAGCCGAAGCCGCGGGATTCGCCGCTGTGGGGATCCTTCATGATTTGGCACTTCTCCACATCACCGTACTTCTCAAAGAGACGAGTAACCTCCTCTTCGTTGAGACGGGGGTGAATGCCGGTGACAAAAAGGTTAGATCCGGGGTTAATAGCGCCATCGTCATCCTTGGAGCCATGGTCATCCTTGGGAGCAGAGCTATGATAGGGTTAGAATGAATTGTCATGTAATGGCGAGGGTCACAAGCCCGCGTCATCATGAGCGAGCTAGAAAAAGACGTACCGATCGTTGCCGCCCGGCGAGGCAGAGCGACGGCGAGTAGGCTCGGGCTCGTCGTCGCGGCGAGGGGACGCACTACGCCGGTCGTAGCGGGGAGCCTCGTCTGATAAGCGATGAGTCAGTACGATCGCGTCTTGTTTTGTGGGTTTTGCGGCCAGCGCAGCGATTGCGCAGGCGGCGAGGTGAGAAAGGGAGAGAAATCGACGCTGGGTGCTCACCCTCGAACTGGTTGCCATTGGCATTCTCGTAGTCCATCTCAGTGGTAGCCATCTTGATTCAGGTCGATGGGCGATTGGGAGAGGGGTGGAAGGTGAGCCAGTCGGCTGGTTAGATGGTAAGTTTGCGGGTTCGACCACGTCGATGCAAAGTCAGGGTGGACGAGGTGGTCAGGTAATGAAATTGAGGTTGAGCGTGACGGGGACGCAAGAAAGGATGATAGTCGGAGACCGCTGCGAGTTCCGCGATGTCCTCGCCTGCTGAGGAATGATGAAAGGCAAAAATTGCGACCGTGGTGGGTTGCCTCGGGAGGGAGGTGCAAAGGAGAGAGCCTGTCGAATTTTCGCAGGAGGAACGCGTTGCGTTGCTTGCAGGCCGAGCCAACCACGCTAGTCCCTTTTCAGGCGAGTGTTGGCAGGCGCCGGGGCCACCTTCCGCCGGCCAGCGTCAAAATGCTCCGCTTGGAGAAAGTTAATTTGCTGGGCTTGAGGTCACCGGGCGAGCCTGGTGACACTGCGACTTGTCTTGAGGGTTGCACAAGAGCAAAATCGAGGCCACTTCGCCCCGCGACCTCCTCAGCCTTGTCTATCTCCTACCTTCTTTCTCCGACCTTTACTCATCCCAGGCGGGCACGACGCCTTGAGATTAGGTAGACAAGGCAGCTTCGTGTTCAAGGCCCTTGCACGCTGAGTGGCAGGACAGGTAAGGCAAACCTTGGCGCCTAATGCAGTTCGCGCCAAGTGGTGCGTCCAAATCAAGATTCTGGTCCGGCTGAGGCTTTCCGGTACGAAGATGCATGTCGTGGCTTGAACGAACCACGGCATTGGCCATACTTAGCAGCTGCTCGAAGCGAGCCCCGTGGGGGATGCGAGATGCAAATTAATTGATACTACAATGACAGTGTGAAGCTAAGATGCTAGTCCGCAGCGAAAGACAACTCCTCTTGTTTGCATGTCTGCATGCATGCAATATTTCTCAAGGCCATCCTTTGCGTCAGCCATCATTTTCTCTTTCCTTCTTTCCCAAGGCCTCGAAGAGCCCTCAGAGGTCTGCCATCGGCTCCTCGTCTTCCTCTAGAGGCGCTGTGTCGGCGAGCAATGCCTGCTCGATGTTGATTTCTGCGGGTGGCTGCTCGTCGAGGAACCTAAGGGCCTCGATCGCCTTTCCACCGCAGGCCCGTTCTAGGGCCAAGAAGGAGAAGTGGCCGCCGACGACGGGCCGGGCCATGAAGGTCGGGTCGGGGAAGCCGCCCTGGCCTTCCGTGTCGTAGAGATCCGTCAGTGGGCGATCTATTATCTAAGTTAGCTTATCGCTTCCGAGTCGAATACCCACCCGCGGCGGTTACTCACCAGTCACCGTTTCGTTGACCCACAAGGCAATGGTGTCTAAGATGGCCTTCCGGGTGCCTTGGCTGGTTACAGCCGCGGCGAAGAACTCCCAGTCGCTCTTGGTGTACAGATGCCTGGAATCTAGTGGCAGTCCGTACCGCTGGAGCACTGCGTAGTACCAATCGCTCTGCATCTTGTAGACCTTGTCGGGGATGAACAGCGAGGTCGAGCCTCCTGCTAGCGGTTTCTGGCCGAACCAGCGGAACCCTTTGGATGCCGGCGTCTTAGGGATGTGGAAGCAGAGCAAGGAGTCGGCATAAAGGTTGTAGATGGTGGTCCATGAGCCGTACCAAGTATACGCGAGCTTGGCGTGGGTCTGGTCTCTCGAGACGCCATAGTCCTGCCACTTCTCGATGTACTCGTTCGCCACCTTCTCGTAATACTTCGCATCATCAGCCTGCCCGACTATTCCGGCAATCTCACCCATGGCCTTGACACCAATGATGCCCTTGAGTGCCAGGTTCGTCTGGTTGGCGAGCCACCCAGCAAAGTCATCGGTGCACAACTGGTTGTGGGGGATGAGAGATTCTCGCACGAGGTAACCGGTCCACTGCTTCCAGAGCTTGTACGACCGGCTCAGCCACTTTTTAGCGGCTGCCGGGCCGGTCATGATCCCGGCGTCGATACCGAACGCGTCAACATGGTCAGGCCACACACGACTGCCCTCAACCACGTTCGCGAGACTATCTGCAGATGCGGACGTGAAGGCCGGGTCGGTATCGTACCTAAAAGCATTGGCAAGGGCCAAGCCCATGATGAGCATGTTTCCACATTCCTCCACCGGCATATACTCGTCCCTGCCGTCCGCATGCCCGGTGGCGTTCGGGAAGTGATAGCCCAAGTCGTGCATGCTGTAGTCGTTGGGATACTGGCCGCTCAGCTGGTGTTCGAGGAGCGGCTCGAGAAGGTAGGCCAGCCACCTTGGATTGGTATATAGAAAAAAGGGGAAAGCAGGGAAGATGACATCGACGGTCTGGAAGTTCCCATTAGAGGAGATCTCCTTGAGGAACAGGATCGGGCTATCTGGGGTGCCCGAGAATTGCGTGGCGCCAAGGACTTGCCGAGCAGACAGCGCCGCGATGTCCTGGTAATCCTGGGAGCCAGACGCGAAGGCGTCTTTGGCCAGGGTGTCCGAGTAGTTCTTCGCCAGGACATTAGCAGTCTCGAAGTCGTTGTAGTGGTATCGAATCAGCTCATCCGGGGAAGAGAAGTACGAAGCCCAGAAAGGTCGCATGTACGTTAGACCTCTCGCAGAGGCGAACTGGACAACAGGGTCTTGGACGAGGGCGAAAGTGAACTGAATGCTGTCCTCCTGCTTGGATGAGCGGCTGGCTGAACTGCTTCCCAGCTTGAACGATTTAGAAAAAGCGAAGACAGGCTCTTCCTCCATGATCCGACGGAACGAGGTATCCACGTGGTTCTTGAGCGAGCCGGTATTTGAGAATTGCTGGCGCAGGATAGCTGAGGTGCCAGCCTGGTGGCTAGCATCCGAGGGGCCGGAGAAGTGTAGTGTCCCCCATTCAGCGTGGTCAGCCCATTCGGTCAGGAGCTCCTCATTGCTGCGCGCAATCTTCCAGGTCTTGATGTGCGTCTGGGCTCGCGCGTCTCTCTCCAGCTCGGAATAGTCACGTTCCAGAAGCTCCCAGCGGATCTCGTTGCCGCGGTTCCCGCTGACCCATTCGCCGTTCAGGTCGATATAGAAGTCAATATCAAAATCGCCTTCTACGATGACAGTCAGGTACGCAGCAGGCACCGATTGTCGGAGCGTAGAGGACGGCGTGATCGGAGACAGGAAGGAGAGCGTTAGGCGCAGAGGGGTGCCTCCGAGGCTGGGGGCCGGAATCGAGTATGTCAAGTTGGTGGTGGAGGCATCGAAGTGGGTGCCCAGGTAGTCTGGGAATGTCACGTTGTATTTGCGATGGGAGGAGGCAATGGAGTCCTGGGGGCGCCCAAGTAGCGGATAGACCTTGCCGGCGGACGGAACGGATGCCATGGCCGAAAAGCCTATCTACATGGACTGTTAGGACGGTTTGGCTGTGCGACAGCTCGTTACTCGGGGTCACCTACATGAGATCCGGTCCAGAAGATCGGCCATTCCTCCCATGGCGCTTTCCGGGCACTGCCTAGCCAAGTGCTGAGATACGGATTGCGCACGATCAGGGGGACAACGGGCGGCGTCAGGGTCGAGGCGCTCGCCAGCGCGGCCAGGGCAAGGAATTCGAATCGCATTTTGGCAATGGGCTTCACCAGACCATGCAAGAGTAAGCGGGCAACAGTCGCCGCAGATCAACAAGGAGAAACTAGGGCAAAGCTCCGAGACTCAGGGGCTTCGATACTCCTTCTACGCGGGCCGCTGGGGAGGACGAGGGGTGAGGGGTGAGGGGCGAGGGGCAAGGGGCAGAGAGGAATTGCCTGTGGTAATAATGTTCAAAGCGCTCTTAATTTGCACAGCAAAGACATCGATTGAAGTGAAACGGAATGCGAGGCTTGCTTTCGAGGCCCAAGAAAAAACACTCTTTCCACGAGGAAGCCGAGCTCGTTGTGGGACGCGAGCACCAGCTGCAGCAGAGGGGAGAGAAAGGGATACCGGGCACGCCACTGGAAGGGGAGCGTGGGAAGGAAAAGGGAGAAAGTGGATTGGTGACGTGAGCTAGCACGCAGCTGGGCGAGTCGTTGGCATCCAGAACGAGCTAGGGCCTCCTCAGCGTCAGACGGGTTTGACGGGTTCGCCCACCGCGCCGAGACGAACAGCTTTGATCCTCGTGCCCCTGCCCCGCTATACAACAAGAAATTGTTTGGATCATGGGGCCCTTTGGGACCAATCGACAGTCCGAGTGTTTGGGGTCCTGCAGCAGCCTACAGGCTTCCCCACAGCAGCCACAGCAGGGGGACCGACCGGCTGCAGGCTGGATGAGCTGGGCCGACGCTAGGGAGGCCCAGAGGAGGGGGGCCATTGTGCGGGGGGATTTGGAGCTAGACACACCACTTCCGGAACTACTATGGTATAGGTACATATCTACCCAGCACGCTGGGAAACTGGCCAGTGGGGATGACGTCGTCTCGTCTAAATAGGCCTCGCCTCTTCGGCTCCAACCCGGAATTGGGCTTTGCGATGAGAGACCACCGGCGGTATCGACGTCGCACGACCTCCGCCTGCATGGAACCAGGTATCTCTTTTTAATTTCATTTAGATATCAACCATGACTTGCAAGCAATGGCGTTCTCTAAAGAGGTGCATGAATGATCGTGTCCAAGGCTACAGCTCCTAGCAGGCCTGGTATGCGTCGGTGCGGTAGTATCTTTGTGCCACAATACAAATACGACATCAAGCGATGAGCGAGGGCGCTGTTTGCTAAAATGCTTGATGTAGTGTAGCTAGTCTATCAGCTAAGGTAGAGATAGGTTGGTATGCTTGCGCAACTACCGCCATACAGCTCACGCCAGCCCCCTACGCTTATTCCTCCCTATCGTTTATTCATACCTACATACAACCAGGCGATTTCCTCATCGCTTGCCTGCCAGCCAATTTCTTGAGGGTAATTACCACTGCTTGCTCGTGTCGCCATTGAGCTGGCCATGGAGTCGCGCAGGAAACTGCACATAAATCATGCCAGAGCGACGATACTGGTATCCTCGCTCTCGTGCGCCAATCAGAATAAGGGGTAACAAAGAATCCATACCAGGGACGAAGGATGACCCTCTCCCTTCCTTCTCTCCCACAGCCGACTTGCAAGATGGTTGGGTACAGGGTCGCCTTGGGAAAGATTAGGTACCCCTGAACAAGAACTGCAGATCCTCAGGACTCAACGAGTCCATGGCTGCGTCGTCGGAATTGATGGTCGAATTGATCATGTTCGCTTTCTTCTCCTGCAAAAGAACCATGCGGCTCTCGACGGAATCTTCAATGCAGAGACGAGTGATGGTACAAGGGCGGGTTTGGCCGATTCGATGACACCGATCCGCAGACTGCCACTCCGCGGCGGGATTCCACCATCTATTATTGTGCATTAGTGATTATTACAATGCAGTAGGCAGCGTACGGAGTGAGGGCAGACTTACGGATCGATGATAAAGACGCGGGACGCCTCAGTGAGGTTCAAGGCTACTCCGCCCGCCTTGAGCGACACGAGGAAGCACTCAACCTCGACATTCTTCATGAAGTGCTCAATGGACGCCTGACGCTGGGCCGGAGTCATGCTGCCGTCAAGCATCACGGTGGTGATGCCAGCTCGACGGAGGCGCCACTCCACCAGCTGGAGCATGGTGGTAAATTGGGAGAAGATGATGGACTTGTGAGACGCATTGTCGGACCGGAGCCGATGGAGGTCGTGCACGAGCAGCTCAATCTTGGACGATGAGGTCCAGTTCTCCATCTTGATACGGTTGATGATGGATGACTTCTTAACAAAAGCCTCGTCCTGCTCGATCTCGGGCATCTCGAGATCGATAGACAGCGGGATGTGGCAGCTGGGACAATCAGGATCCTGGCTCTTTGCCGAGTTCAGGTATGCTCTAGCGCAGCTGCGGCAGAAGTCATGCTTGCACCTAGATCGAATGGCTTCCACAGCTGGCTCGTCGCAGATGCAGCAGACGAGCACGTTCTGTCCACCCTCGCTATGCTTCTTGAGGAGCAGATCAGGATGGTCGGCGCACTGCCGCATTTGCATGATCAGTCCGAAGATGTTGGCATAATTGTTGAGCATGACACCGCTGGCGACGTATGTGTCAAACTGGCGCTCGGCGTTGGTCATGATACTGTTGGAGAAGTCGTTCTCCTCTTCACCAAAGAACTGGCGGTCCACGAGAATCTCCTTGACAGGTAGCTCCATGGAATTAGTGTGGTCCTTCTTCAGGCGCCGGAGCATGATGCGATCGGTTAGGATGCGAAGCTTCTTGAAAGCATCGGCTCCTTCTCCCTTATTGCCATACTTCTGGATGGGGTTTAGGAGCTCCTGGTTGAAGACGGATACGTGTCGCATCCCACCGTGGCCACACTCCTCACAATTACCTTGGTCGTCCATGTGCCACTCGAGCGAGTTGCAGCTGCACTGCCGGCAGAGGTAGCAGGAAAAGGGGCGAACGTTGAGGAAGCGGATGAGCGAGAAGAACTCGCCGATACGGTTCTGCAAGGGAGTTCCGCTCAGGCACCAGCGGTACTCTGTCTTCAGAGCAAAGCAAGCCTTCGCCGTCATGGTGGTGCGGGTCTTGATGCTGTGCGCCTCGTCGAGGATGACGCGATGGAACAGAGTCTGGTGTATGACGGACTGCTCCTTGTAGATGCCCTCCTTGCGCTTGAAGCCTTTCTCTTGCTTCCGGTACATAGATTCCAGGCTGTTATAGGACATGATGACGACGTCGTACTTCTTGAGGTCCTTGACTGTTAGGTTCTTGGTCTTCGTATTGGTCCCATGAAAGACAAGAGTCTTGAGGGTACCGTCGGTGTACGACTCGATTTCGGTCATCCACTGCATCAAAGCAACCGGGGGGACGAGCACGAGCGATGGGTTCTTGGCTGGGAAGTCGGACATGATCAGCGAGACGGCCTGGATGGTCTTGCCTAAGCCCATTTCGTCGCCGAGAAGACCACCTTTCCACTCAGTCTTCTCCATCTGGAGCATCCACGCCAAGCCTTCGAGCTGGAAGGGCTTCAGCTGGCGTGAGATCGTCTTGGGCTGCTCTGCCTTGCCAGCTCGGAGAAGGGGCATGTTCTTCAGCTCATCCCACATCGTCTTGAGTTCAGGATGCAGCTCTTCTAGGCGATCCCGAGCCTTCTTCATCGCCTTCTTGTTATGGTAAGCTCGGTAGCCACGGCGGTTAGCCATAGCCCGGCGGACAGCCGTATGGCGATCGTCTCTCGAATTGTCCTCTTCTGCTTCTGAGGGGGAAGAGTAGGACAGCGCCAGCGAGGTAAGAGTCGAGTCGCTATCCACGCCTCCCACATCCTCTTCAGCTTCATCATCTTCATCATCCTCTGATGTCACAGCCTTGGCTTTGGCGCTCCTAGTGCCTCTCTTAGACGTAAGCTTGGATGGAAGCGAGGCCCTGGCCCGAACTTTGCGTCGCGACCGAGAGGGCACGACAGACTCATCATCACTATCGATGTCTTCGTGGAATGACCTATCGTCATCCATTGCTTCGCTATCGTCGGCCAAGTCTGCAACAAAACCCTTCTTCTTGCGGCTGCCAGCTTTCTTAACTACCGAAGGGCCAGCGGCGCTCCGTGCAGATAGAGCCGACGATGGCGACTTCCCATTACCCCGCAGGCTGGTCCGTGGCCCACGTCGGGAGGACAGTAAAGATTCATTCGAGGGTTCAAATTTGGCGTCTTCCTCGTCCTGTAGCTTGCGGGCGAGCTTCGCATCAGGGCTGTGCTCCGAGCCATATTCGTCGTCTTCGCTGTCGACAATCTCCCTCTTGCGCTTGGGGCGGGTCGAGTAAATACTCTGGCGAAGTGCTCGGGCGCTATCGGCAGGGGCTCTGGAAACGGGAATCACCACTTCGATTTTGTTGCCGGGCAGTGAAGCAGCTGATGTCGACGGTGCCTTCGAAGCAGAGGCTATAAATGATGGCGCCGGAGTTGGGACATTGCTCGTGAGAGGAGTAGACTTTTCGCTATCCGAAAAGTAGCTCGTCTTTGGGCTGGCTGCGCTCGAGACGGACTTTGGGGTTGGGGCTGCCGATTTGCTTAGACGAGTCGACGACCGTCGCTTCGCAAGGAGTGGAAGTTCGGAGGAAAGAGCTGGAAACCAAGGTTGTCAGCTACCGTCTAGTAGACAAAATTGGTCGGAGGGTGGGAATTGTGGCTTACCCAAGTTCTTGGAAGGCTCAGTTTCCTCCTGGAACGCACCAGAGCGTCGAGTGCGAGCCATAGCTGGGGATCCTTGACCGTTGCGGGGCTCCGGCCTGGAGGGGTGGTGGTTGTTAAAATGGAGTAGATCGTTCCTCGAGAGAACGAAAAAGATGAAAATGTCAAAAAGAGCGCCACGAGAGCTGCAATTTTTGATGATTGATGGGATGTGACCTCCAATCGATGGGAATTGGGGCCCCGGCGGATGGTGCAAAAAGGAGGGGGGATAGCTGAGAAAAAAAGGGACGAGAATGAAAGAAATGGGGGACGCGATTGCTGGTCTGGAACGCGAAAGCGTCGGAGCGTTGTCACGTGCAACAATTTAGGCAGAGGGACCCACCAGGTGCGTAGACGAGGGATACTGCAATGAGCACAGTTTGTATTCAGGGTTACAGATGATGTCGCAAGGTATTGGGGATGAAATCTCATTTCGGCAAAAAATTCAACCGACTTCATTCCTAATTCATTGGAGTGGCGTTATGAGCCGCCAGGTATTTCTTCTTTCTGGCCCCTGAGCCAGGGAGTCTTACTCCGGGAGACAACCACTGAAGGTCGCCTTATCCACTGGCTGAGGCTGGAAGATAAGGAACAGTTCCCGCTGCAAGCACTTAACACTGTGTATCATGGTGCTTATTTGCCACATGACCACGCATTGAGGGACGTGTTTAAAAGGCCAGGGTTCCAATTAAAGGCGCGCCGAAGACGTGTTTCGACCCTTTTGAGGAAACCGAAGGAAAGGGCGCAGGACTAGCCAACAGCAGCCCCTCACTCCTTGCACACCCAACGGCCAGGTGAAAGAAGAATTTCGCACCACAGCCCTTTCACCATCACCACTGCAATTCTGCAACCCATCAGCCATCACAACACCCTATCCTCCTTTCAAGCAGATAGATATTCGCGACAGAACTTAAAATGTCAGTAGCCCCACCTGATGATTTTGGCCACAATAGAGTTGAAATGGACTGGAGCTGACAGGAACAGGTCTCGACAGAGCAGAGCGGCGGGCCGCAATATACGAGGCCCGTAAGTCGTTGTGATCTTGTTCTATCTAATAATCAGATGTGTGCCTCTAGATTACTGATTTTATCTCAGTCAATCGGCTCTGACAGACTTCCTTGCGGTAAGACCACCCACGCTGATCGAGCCCTGGAGAGCATTTCTGACTACTTTCGCCAGTCGCACAACATCAGTGCGCACCAGATCCGTCAGGATGCTGATGCCAGACGCCGTACGGCTTTGGAACAGAATGACGATGCCGACACCGCCCAGCCGAATCAAGAGACCGCGGCCGCCGGCGCGGGTACGGCAGAGTCACCCCCCTCGGCAACCACAGCACCAGTGAGATCCACTCGATCGGGAGCCTCTCGCGCGGAGACGAAAGTCCAAGAGGAGAAACGGAAGAAAGATGAGAAGAAGGCGATCGAGAAAATCAAGGCGAGCAAGAAGCTCCAGAAAAGAAAGCGCAAGTCCGGTGCAGACAACGACGATGACTATGATGAGCTTGCTCGGGCCCTTAACGAGGAGCCTGCTGCCCCTCTTCCCGGGCAGATGGACAACTGCGCCATTTGCAGCAAGCGGTTCACAGTCACACCGTACACTCGGTCTGGCCCCGAGGGTGGCCTTCTCTGCAACCCCTGTGGCAAGGAGCTAGAGAAGGACCGGGAGCCGCTCAACAAGAAGGTCAAGAGAGCCGGCGGCGGCCAGGCTGCCCGGCGGCGGCAGGTGGCGAGCCGAATCCTTGATGGCCAATATCAAACCGGAGCAAAAAGCCTCGTGACGCTTTGTGTCGAGTTGCTCGCCAAGAACATCACCCTAGCCGAGGATCTGCTAGGGCTGCCGCCAGCTGTCATCGACAAGATCGCTCGACTTCTCTCTAAACGTCGTCTCATCGATCCCCAGACTGTCAGCCTCTTCCTGCAGTCCTCGGCCGAAGAGGTCATGATCTATGACGGCGCAAAGCTCTCCTCTGATGACTATGTCCGAGTCTTCCAATCGGTGGCTGGGCTCAAGAAGCTGAAGATCCGTAATGGCATCCAGTTCAAGGACGAGGTCATGGACTTCCTCCTCTCCCGCAACATCGAGCTCTCCGGCTTCTATCTCGCTGGCGCGAACCTGCTGTCCGAGACCAAATGGGGGGAGTTTTTACAGCAGAAGGGCCAATATTTAGAGTCCCTCGAGGTTCAATTCACGGATAAGCATTTCGGCAATCCCTCTATGGCCTTGCTCGAGGCGAACTGTCCCAATCTAAAGCGCCTCAAGGTCAAGCACAACCAGGAGGTTAATGGAGATGGTCTCAAACATGTCACTAAGGTCAAGTCGCTGGAGCACCTGAGCTTGAACCTCCACAAGGACGTGCACCCCGACATCTATGTTCATCTGCTAGATCAGATCGGCGGCAGTCTTAGAACTTTTTCCCTCTCCGTGGTGCCCGATGTCGACAATACGGTCTTGGATGCCATCCACAGGAACTGTCAACATCTTGAAAAACTGCGCATCACTGAGAGCGAGGTTGTAACAGACGAGGGCTTTGTGCGCCTGTTCAAGGGCTGGAAGAACAAGCCTCTGCGGTTCATCGACTTCGAGAAGTGTCGCCAGCTCGATGCCTCGAATCCTCGTGAGAATCCAGACCGGCTCGGCCTTTGCGGAAACGGCTTCCGTGCGCTCATGGAGCATTCAGGCAGCCGACTTCAGAGGCTCAACATCCACGCCTGCCGACACATCCCACGCAGCGCTTTCGAGGAGGTGTTTGCGCCCGGCAAGGTCTATCCGGAACTGAAAAAGCTGGAGATCAGCTTCTGTGAAGACGTCACCGACTTCGTCGTGGGCAGTATCTTCCGCAGCTGCCCTAGCCTGTACGAGCTGAATGTGTTCGGCTGCATGAAAGTCAAGGACGTTAAGGTACCACGCGGTAAGATACTTGTCGGGGTGCCGAACGCGATGGGGATGGTTATCGATGGAGACGACGATTGAGGAAGGATCAAGAAGATGAAAGCACCGTGCTTTTCGAATTCACACCATTGTGGCTTTTACATCTAGCTTTCTGATATTTCTTCAGGGGTAGAGCCAGCCCCTTGCATCTGAAGGGCACATCGGCTGCGATCCGCGGAGGGAGGCATGCCTACCTGCCAGGATGGGATGAGACCGAGTCTTTGGGCTCACCGAGCTGTATCCATAACTTGCCCGCCCATCCACAATACGAAGTAATTACGAAATACTTTCTCTACTCTTCGCCGGAGTCGGCGACTCGCAGCCCTGAGCAAGCCACTAATACGACTTCCCCGGTCTCTCCATGTACACTAGGCAGTCGCGCTCCGTACCGGAGCTGGTTTAGATCCAGGCAGGATCGGGCCCGAACCCCACGAGAGAATGGCCTCCTCGCTTCTGTAATGATTCGCACTGGTAATTTGATGTGCTCCTGGGCCCATGCCCCCCGGTTCCGGTGTGGACGCGAGCTCGGAGTAGAACATGCGCAATCAAAAAGCCCTGACCGCGTTGCGAAGTCTGGAACATACCAAGTAAGCCAAGCTCCTTCCGGGCAAGGCTACTGCACTCCATAGCGGACAGGGTACCTATGGCACATACTGGGTGGGTGTACATGATTCAGGGTTGTAGGCGCATGTGGACCCGTGGGGAAGCCCCGTCAACCCCAACGACCGCTGTTCTGGAGGAAAGGTTGAGGGAAGATTCGTCTCCTCACATGACCCAGGGTGCTAGGGAGACTCAGGCCCTGGCGCTCCAATTGCAGGGTACATGCACAATATTCCCCATGCGGAAGATGACCTGGAAAGCGCACCCCGGTACCCCGCGCGGTGGCCCCGAGGGAACCTACAAAGTACAATCGGGTTAAAAAAGTCTCGGACCAGGCAAAATGCCCCACAAATCACCTACTACCTTTTAAAAAAGCTGCATCTCGACAACCACGAGATTAAAAGTGTTAAAAATAAGATAGAGCATTAATTATAATATAAATTAGCTATATAACTTGTTTTTTTATACTTAAAAGTAATATTTTAACTAATATTTTAAGATTTAAATTTATTAAAATTCTATACTTTTAAGAGAGTTTAAAAAAATTCTAGTACTTTTAATTTAACTTCTATTAGTAAAAGATATATATATAACTTATTTATCTAGTAATATATTATATAATAAAAATAATAATTAAAATATTATAATATTAATACTATTAAATATTATTAGTTAAAAATATAGT